>OZ025296.1:70827336-71337336 GCA_964019185.1 Maratus speculifer
AAAAGGTTTTCCGTTCGTTCCAGATTGGTAGGACAATCTATTGGAAATGAAGTACTATCAAAGTTTGTAGTGTCAATGATGTCATCAATATAGCGAAACATCAGAATATTATCATTACAACAAGTGCGTTCTTAATTGATATAAGTAAATAAATCTGACAAAATGCTGGACGTACAGCCGGGCTTTGGAGAATTTCAACTTTCCGTATATTTATATAATATTATCTTGTAATATGTAGTTATTGTGAATTATGAAATTTGTTAATGTGCAAAAATATGCTGTATTCATATAATTTGGGAGAATTAAATGATTTTTATAGTTTATTAATTATTTTTTGTAGGTCTAAGAAATTGATATTGTTGAAATGATCTTTAAAGTCGTTAAGTCTTTATATTTTTAACAAATTTGAGGTCTTTCAGTATATTGATTGATAACTGTTTTTATACAATGTGTATTATCTGTCGCTGTTGTGATTTTATATATTTGATTCAAAATTGATATATATATATATATAAATATATAAATATATTTATATATATATATAAATATATATATATAAATATATATATAAATATATATATATATATATAAATATATATATATATATATATATATATATATATATATATATATATATATATATATATATATATATATAGCATATGCATATAAACAGACAGATAAATAAAAACTTTAGAACTTTAAAATTATAAAATTCTATATTTTTATTTTTCATCCTAAAATAATATTATTTTTTAAAAGAGATTTTCACATTTGTTTAACGGAATCTTAAGAAATTTATTTTAGTTTAATAAATTACTGAAAAATGTTATAAAATCTATTTTTGATTTACAAAGCTTTAAAATTATAAACGAATTCTTCTTCTTTTTAAAAAAATTCTAATTAATACTATTTTTTTTTTTTTAACGGAATCTTCAGAAATTCCCTTTACTTTATAAAATTACAAAAATATTAATAAAAGTTTATATTTTTTCTGTACCGCGATTTAAAATTATTAATTTCTTCAAGAACTTTTTTATTTCATTCGAAACAACAATACTTTTTTTAAAATGAGTTTTTATCAATGTTCATCGAAAACTTTAGAAATTTACTTCAGTTCAATAAATTACAGAAACAATATTATTGAAAGTGTAAATTTTTTTCTTCTTTCTATTCATTTACTATTTGCGATCTTTAAAATTCTGAAATTAGATATAGCATTTTTCTTCTATTCTAGACAATAGTTTTGAAAAAAAAGAATCTTCACTTGTAAAAATTCACTTTATTTTAATAAATTACGAAAATTTTATATTTATTTATTTAATTATTTTTTATTTTATTTATTTATTTATTTTTTGCTACAGATTTTTAAATTTATGAATTTATTTCCTTCTGTCTATACAACTCTTTTCTTTAAAGTAGATTTTTGCATTTTTTTACCAGAATCTTTAGAAGTTTATTTAAATTTGTCGCTGGAAAATATTATCAAATCTCTGTTGGTGTTGTTTTTCTTTCTTTCTTTCTGTCTTTTCTTTTTTTTTTCTAAGATTTAAAATTGTAAACATCTTTCTTTAACAAAAAATTTCTACCTTTTAACTAATACTGTTTTTTTTGTTGTTGTTGTTGTTGTTGTTCACTGAAATCTTTAGAAATTTATTTCAATTTAAAAAAAAAATCTTGAAAACTAATGTCAAATTTGCATTTAGTTTTCTGATAGAGTTTTAACGATATAAACTTCTTTTTAAAAAACTTTTTTCATTCTAAACAATCCTACTTATATAATAATAATAATGTATATTGTTATTATTATTATTATTATCATTATTATTATTATTATTATTATTATTATTATTATCATTAGGGATGGGACGAATATTCGGCCACTATTCGGTATTCGGCCTATTCGGCCCTTTTGCCGAATATTCGGTTGGCCGAATATTGAAGGCTTGTTGACCGAATACCTGTAGCCGAATATTTAGAGATATCTAGCCGAATAGTGGTAAAATCTCGCCGAATAGTGAAAGATATCTTGCCAAATAAATTTAGGATTTAAAGAGTTTCATTTCTTACAATTTGTTTTTTTTTCTAATCCAAATTGACTACTTCATTCATGAAGTCATTCTCATTCTTACTTACAAAATATACAGTTATTCAATTGCTAAAAAATACACAGCCTTTCTGTATTTCCTATAAAAGTGAGTGATATTTTAGAAAATGCTGCCCAAGATGGAGATTTAATTGTATGGGAAATGTTTTCATTAGAGAATGATGTATTACAATTCAAAATGTAACAACACTTATGAAAAAAAAAGAAAAAAAACACTACCTTATTCTAAAACACTTGAATATTTATTAATGTCTGCAAATTCCATGCACATATAAAAAAGACTCTTATGAAATTTGTAACTTATTTCCGTAAAGTAAGAAATGAAAAAATTCATTCACTAGGTGTATTAACAATGATCCATTTTCAAAATTAGATATCAAATATCACTATTCCAAATACTACAACGGTACATCTGAAAACAGAACTGGTGGCAAACTAGATACGCATTAGATGACACAACTAGCTTTATGAAGATCATTTTATAAGTATTTAAACATAAATTCTAAATACTGAACAAAATAATTTTTTTTATTCTATCGTTTTCAATTTTTAATAATTATTTGGATAATTACTGACTTAAATATGTAACATTAATATGTATATATTTTTAATTTATATATTCATGTTGTTATCAATTTCTGTTTATCCTTTTAATGCTTGTTGAATAAGTGGAATATTGAAGTTGAATATTGTATGCGCCAATTCAAATGTCAAAGATTTTGTTACCATATGCATACTACTTTAAGCATAACCTTTTGCTTTAACGTAATTTGTAATTTAAAGCTTGGCAACTGATTTCAGAGCAGGCTCATTCTTACGAATTTGCTTATCATTAGGGACACAAACTCTAAATGATTAAATTTACTTCATTAAAGGTTATTTCAGAAAATATCTACTCGTGAGTTCTGAGAGAGAGAGATTAAGAACATTATTAATTTTGGATGCAAGAAAGGGTAAAAGTATGATTTGATAGTAAAAGTGAAGTACATTCTTCAAATTTTAATGAAAATATCTTACCTTCCTGACTTATTGAAAATCAATTTGATGTACATTAAAATAAAAGAAAATAATGCAATTTCATAATTTTTTTGTGTTAAAATAAATGTTTCAAATTTAAATATATATTTAAAAGCACATTTAAGAGTAATAATAATTAATGAGCTCCTATTTTTTAACTTATATATAATCAAAATTTATTTTCTTTATTGGAAAAAGAAGTTGATATTCGGCCGCCGAATATTCGGTATTCGGCCTAAAATTTGGCCGAATATTCGGTATTCGGCTTTTCGGCCAAATCACTATTCGTCCCATCCCTAATTATCATCATCATCATCATTATTATTATTATTACCTCATTTAACGGAATCTTTAATTTTTTAAAGGTTTCATTTTCATAATTTATTGAAAAATATCATTAAAAGATTACCTTTGTTTTTTCTATTTATAGAGTTTTAAATTGTAACTTTCTTTTTCTTTTTTTTTTTTTTTTAAGAACGTTATTCATTCTAAAAATAAATCTTTTTTTTTAAAAAATGGTTTTTTACATATTCTTAACAAAATCTTTATAAGTTTATTTTAATTTATAAAATTACTGAGAAATGTCATTAAAATCTAACTTTTTTCTTTGTAAAGCTTTGAAATTACAAACTTCTTAAAAAAAAAAAAAAAAAAAAAAAACTTTTTAATTTTAAATAACATTATTTTTTAATGGATATTTGCATTTATTTAACTTGTTTAACGGAATATTTATAAATATATTTTAGTTTAATAAAACAGTGAAAAATATTATCAAAAATCCACTTTTTTTTTTTTTTTTTTTTTTTTTTTTTTTTTTTTTTTTTCTAGAGCTTTAAATTTACAAATTTATTTAAGATAAACTGTTTTTCATTCAAACTTTTTTAATGGATTTTCACACTTTTTAACGTAATTTTTAAAAATAAATTTTAATTTAACAAATTTCTGAAAATTTTTATCCAAACTCAACTATTTTGTAGAACTAAAAAATTATGAACTTTTTTATATTTTCCTTCTTTTTAAACAACTTTTTTTTTTAAATGAATATTACGTATGTAAATCAGTGTTGAATTCAGGAAATAGACCGGGGAGCACAGTCCCCTGGAGCAATGAGATGTTCCCCCGAAGATTTGAGATTTTGTGTTTTCAGTGATCAAAAACTGCAGTTCCCCTGCTTCCGCCCCCGTAGCTATAGATATCCCTCCCGGAGAAAAGTATGTGAATTCAGTACTGCATGTAATTATCTAAGGGTCATTAAGGCTCCTGTCCTGTTAGCGAAGGTACTCACGAGCTAATGCTGTTCCTATGGGGAGGTAATTTTCTAATAATTCTTTTGCCTTTCGCCATTTTTATGTTTTATTTTATTTTTATTTTTGCACTGAATAACTGAGGTCCCTCTTCACATAGCTCCTTTTTTACATTTCCAATTTTAGTTGCAGATATTTTTTATAAAGTTATTTTCCCTTTCAGAACCGGTTTCGAAAATAAAAGTGTCATTTAAAAATATATCTACAACCAAAATCGAAAAAGTAAAAAGGGGACGATGTGGAGAGGGGTCTCAGATAAAAAATGTCGAAATGCAAACGAGTTATTAGAAAATAACCTATCCATAGGAATAGCATTAGCTCGCGGGTATTGTCGCTCGCAGGTACAGGTGCCTTAATATTATTATTTCTCATTGCACATCTGCAAGACAAGCTGAAAAATGCAGGATTAAAATATTTTTAGCTTTTATATGCAATATTTAAAATATATTTTTAATTGCAGATTTTTTTTAATCAATCGATTTTTGCCCGGACCGGTCATGTGCAGATTTGTATTTGAACACTGGCCATTACTGATACCATATCTTTTTCCATGGACACATTACGACACAAAGGCAATGGTCGTCATATTATTACGGATATGTAATTTAGGTGCTACATTATCAAATGCTACACCAATTATTATTTAAATAATAATAATAATAAAAACTGCAATATAAAATATATTAGAATTTGATATGTAGCCTTACTGCGTATCTATGTGCTAGAGTGAGTAGTTTCAGAAATTAAAATTTTATTCTCATAAAAAAACAAGTTGGAAATTGCACGTGAAGCGCAGCAAATGAGGTGCGTTCGTACGATAACGAAGTTTTAAAAATATTACTCTCATATATCAATCTCATAAAATAGTCAATATTGAATTACAATTAAAACGCTCATCAAACAATGTTCTCCCTGTACCATTTTGTAATGGAATACTTTTCTGTGGCCTTGTAAATCAATAACAAATGTTCTTTGCACCACAAATTATGTAAAATGAATATTATAATATGTACTTTAAATTTGCATATAAATTTTATTAAGTTTGAATAAGCGTAACACCATTAAAATGCATTTGAAACATTTTCCCCCGTTGACCGTAATGTAATTGAATACTTTTGATTGTCCCTGTAATTGATCTATGCATCCAATTTTGATAAAATTTGAAATAACTCGATTAAATTATGTAATAATTATGTATTTTAAATTTCAAACGTATAAAATACATTGGAAACGTTTTCTGAATTGACCACAATGTCATTGAGAAAATCAAATACTTTTGATTGCCCCTGTAATTGATCTATGCACCCGATTATCAAAAAAATTGAAATAACTCGACAAAATTATGTAATAATTATGTATTTTAAATTTCAAACGATTAAAATGCATATGAAACTTTTTTCCCCATTGACCGTAATGTAATGGAATACTTTTGATTGCCCCTGTAATTGATCTATGCATCCGATTTTCATAAAATTTGAAAGGACTCGACAAAATTATGTAATAATTATGTATTTTAAATTTCAAACGATTCGGTTGGGTAGTTTTTGCGTTGTTATATGCGGACAGACAGACAGACGGACGGACAGACGGACGGACGGACTGAACGACCACTATAGGTGCTACGTATATACAGAATTACGAACGCACCTAAAAAGGAAAAACCATTCAGCTTTAAAATTGTGTTGAAACAACATATTAAAAATTCGGTAGCATTTTTAACCTATTTCTGAAAATCGTAGATGATGAGATTTCAAAAGCTATATGTATATATTCAAAAGTTTTATATATCGCCATAAAATTAACGATATTTAAATTAAATAAAATTGTATACAACACGATAAAATTTAAAAATTAAAATATTTCCTATTACTTTAATCAGCGACTGAGAGATTCTGCTCTCGAAGCTGATACACGGGAGGTGCTGAGTTCAAACACAATCGCGCCCATCAGCCTAATTGTTCGGAGTTTTCCGTGATTTTCTTCGAACCTTGGATTTCCTTGAGTAAATACGGGTTATATTCCCTTAGAAACCCCTGCCCCCTCCCCCCCCCCCACCGAGGGCATCTTCCGCCCTTTGGGTCTATATCTCGTAATGATAATCAATCGTCATAAACAAAACCAAAACTTATTACTTTAATAACATATCAGACGAAAAGTGGCGTAGAAAAAACGAGATAACTGGCATAAAAAAAAAAAAAAAAAAAAAAAAACTGCGAGTTTTAAGTTAAAAAAGAGCTTAGTGTTATAAAATCACATAGAATTAATTACTTATTTTAATTTTCAAAGTTAAAATCCTGTTTTCGAATCGAATAAAAAAGGAAAAATGCGCTGCTCAAAATGACTTATATATTGATTTTTTATTTCTGATTTTAAAAAGTTGACATCTCATATAAATAATAATGAAAATAAATATAGCCATAAATTAAAAGCACATTCTTCATTTAGGGGCGTTAGAGAAGAGAAAAAATTAACATTTTTAAAAATATATTATTATGAAAATTAATATTTTGTTTAAATTAAATTTTATTTTATTTTTAGACTTAGAGAAACGAATAATAATAATAAAAAATAAGACGAAAAAAAGAAAAAAAAAGAGTGAGAGAGATATCGATATGAAATGCCGAAAAAAAAATAGAAAAAAATTGTAATTTAAGAAATTACCCCAACCATTTGAAAAATGTTTCACTCGATACATTCATCTATCATTTTAAGCTAAATACCAGTTGTTTTATTGTGTATTATCCGTGCCACTGCTATAAATGACTTTATACATGCTGCAATTTGAAGGTACGGTTCGTTTAAGTTATATCACTCTATTGTCGCCAAGCATAAAAGTTGGCGACGAAAGAAACATTTCAAACTATTTAACATTGTTGGTGCAAAAGTAATCATTATTAAAATACAGCTTTGGCATATACTGTTATACTTGTAAGACTTTGGCATATATTGTTTGATTTTACAGAGCAGAATTTTGGTGATGGAGGTTTTAAACCAAAATCGATCGCAGCACATGCATCTGTGAATGGGTCCATCAGACATCGAATCAAAAAAGTTTTTTCCCAGTTTTTCCCAAGCCGATTGCTTTTTAGTTTTCTTTTTAGGTGGTGGAAAATCAAGAGTAATAGCTATAACATTTTCCGGCTTGTTAGAATCACTATTGGCACTCAAATTTTCCTGGTTAGAACCGACCGATAGTAAAACGCCATGGCTAGTGGATTGGTCGCCCTGGCGACATGATGTTTTACAATTAATCGGTTCGGCATTAAATTGCTTCCTTTTTCGTGATCGCCTTTCAACACGTAATTGGTTTTCAGCGGCTCACTAATCTTTTGATTTTATCATTTTCTGCATTGAAAGACGTTTTTGCGCCAAACCAAATACAGTATTACTCAGTTATCCCGTCGACCAATTTCGCCAAATGATACGAATCGCCAAACTAATAAGCAACTTATACATGTTGACTGTGTTTAATATCATTGAATGCGATATTCACGTTCATTCATTTCTTTGGCTTCGGCTTTTTCCGTATCTGTTAATTTCCGTCTACCCATTTTTAAATTTGTTAGTTTTCTCCTTTATTACAATGATTTTAACCATTTTAATTTACTATTCAAATAAAAATTCTTCTAAAAGTAAAGAATTTAATTTAAATTCAAATAAAAACTCTTCTAAAAGTAAAGAAATTAATTTAAATTCAAAAGTGACCACATCATTCAAAAGTGGTAACATCATTCAAAAGTGGTAACATCATCGGGTCCATTCTCCCGAAAACAACAACCATTTTTCAAATGGTTAAAAAAAAAAAAAAAAAAAAAATAATTGTAATTTAAGAAATTACCCCAACCATTTGAAAAATGTTTCACTCGATACATTCATCTATCATTTTAAGCTAAATACCAGTTGTTTTATTGTGTATTATCCGTGCCACTGCTATAAATGACTTTATACATGCTGCAATTTGAAGGTACGGTTCGCATATAAGCAAACCATACTTGAATTCATGTACAAAGGAGAATAGAGCTCTGCTATTGGCCAATCTGTAGTCTGGTTATTTAAAGACCGCCCCTTCTTTCATAGTAATAAAAGACATGTTAGCCTGGAAGAATAAATAAATAACTATTTATGTTAACAACATATATATGTTAACATACACATAGTTATGTTAACAATCTTTTTCTTTCAGATACTAAATTAATTTAACTGTACAAATTTAAATTTTATCAATTGATACAAGCAATGGAACATATTTAGCATAGCAGGACTTTGGTTTCAATCAAAAGAAGATATGGTGCTGCTTCTGCCATCTATCGACATCAAATAGAATCATATACTAACTCACAGTATCAAATTTCTAGTGCTATATTGATTAATTAATATTCATTAATTTGTAAGGTTTGTAAAAGAAGTTGCAAATAGAAAATTTAGAATTTTTAAAAAAGTACTTAAAAATATGTAATATCTTATTATTTTTTAAATTCCAAATGTGTTATATATATACATATATTGTTAATGTATAATGTACTCAGTTGATTATTTATTAGAATTAATTTAAAGAAATGCCTTTTTTGTTGCTTTTCACATAAGAAAACATTTATTTCCTTTAATAAATTTTAAAAAAATGGTGACAAAAAAAAAAAAAAAAAAAAAAAAAAAAAAAAAAAAAAAAAAAAAAGAAGGATTGTTTTGAAATAATTTTTACAACTATCTTTCACATTTTCAAGTAACATTATCTAAAATTATTGGAAATTATTATTGTTATTATTTTATTGAATACTATAAATTCAGAATCTTATTGTAAAAAATAAGATCCTCGATTTTTTTTTAATTGGACTTTTCTTATTTTTTTTATTTTTCAACAATAGTTAATTAGAAAAATTCTTTATTGTATTCTTAGTAATAATAATCATATTTATTATGTTCCTTCTAAGATTACCCTTAATTTTTTAGATTTATTATATGACATCATAAGCTAGTAAATCTGACTTTTAATTTATTTTTTTATTTTTAAGGAAATATGTTTTGTAACTGAATATTTAAATTATACGCTTAGAAATATATAAATATTTCAATACAATGCAAGATTTTTATCTCAATCTATTTATTTAATACAATTAATTTTTTAAAAAATAACACTTTCTTTCTTATTTCATATTGATATTTTTTTTTAATTTATACTCACAGAAAGTACATATTATAATAATATAGTACATATATAATAAAGAATTATTATTTATTTATTTATTTATATTTTAAGAATACTATGATTTTTTTATTATACTATATTTTAAATTAAATTTTTGAAAAAAAAAACGAAAAGTTTAAAGTAAAAACCAATCACAAATCTTATTTTTGATAGTAAAATTCTGAATGTATTCTTAATAATAGATTAAGAAAGATAACAAAATATTTTATTTTTTAAAATATTTAAATTATTATTTTAAAATATATAAATTTTACAAATTTACTTTTCATATATTATTTATCAGACAGTATTTCATATTTTTAAAACTTTACTATCTATAAGATATATAATAATGGTTAGCCTTTGTCTTTGCAATAATGTGAGTAATGGTAAATTTTAAAACAGACTTTAAAAACTAAAAATGTTGATTTCTGCCTTTTTAATATAAATTTTGCATTTACAACTAAAAAAAAATCTATACATTGATTCATTGGTTTTATATAATCAGTATAATACAAGAAACTAACTCCTAAATTTAATGAAGGCCCCCACCAGTGGCCGCGAGGTTCTGACCTCGAAACTGGTAGACGGTAGGTGCTGGGTTCGAACCCAATCGCGACCGTTGGCCTAACCGTTCGGAGTCTTCTGTGGTTTTCTTCGAACCTTGTGTAAATACGGGTTAGATTCCCTTAGAAAGACCTTCACGGAGGGCATCCTACCCATTAGAGCCTATATCCCAAGCGTAGATAATTGGCCGGCATAAACCAAACCAAATTTAAATTTAATGTGTATATGATTTCATTTCGTACCGATAGATTGCAGAAGCAGCAAACTATCATTCTCCATTGCCTAAGCTCCCTTCACTTAAAAGACCTTCGCTAAAATATTGCATTCTTTCACTAGGCATACTTGTGTTAAAATTTTCTATACAATTTAATTTGTACAATTTAAATTGATGACATTTTTTTTAATAACGATTAGTCAATAAAAGTAATAATTTCCTTTACGGTAACATACTTTTCATTGCTACCAAGAAAAAAGGTGGAGATTTGAATACGACGGATTTCAGTTTAGCCAATAGCAAAGCTTTAATTTTGACCATACATGAATTCAAGTATGGTTTGCTAATATGCGTACGGTTCGTTTAAGTTATATCACTCTATTGTCGCCAAGCATAAAAGTTGGCGACGAAAGAAACATTTCAAACTATTTAACATTGTTGGTGCAAAAGTAATCATTATTAAAATACAGCTTTGGCATATACTGTTATACTTGTAAGACTTTGGCATATATTGTTTGATTTTACAGAGCAGAATTTTGGTGATGGAGGTTTTAAACCAAAATCGATCGCAGCACATGCATCTGTGAATGGGTCCATCAGACATCGAATCAAAAAAGTTTTTTCCCAGTTTTTCTCAAGCCGATTGCTTTTTAGTTTTCTTTTTAGGTGGTGGAAAATCAAGAGTAATAGCTATAACATTTTCCGGCTTGTTAGAATCACTATTGGCACTCAAATTTTCCTGGTTAGAACCGACCGATAGTAAAACGCCATGGCTAGTGGATTGGTCGCCCTGGCGACATGATGTTTTACAATTAATCGGTTCGGCATTAAATTGCTTCCTTTTTCGTGATCGCCTTTCAACACGTAATTGGTTTTCAGCGGCTCAATAATCTTTTGATTTTATCATTTTCTGCATTGAAAGACGTTTTTGCGCCAAACCAAATACAGTATTACTCAGTTATCCCGTCGACCAATTTCGCCAAATGATACGAATCGCCAAACTAATAAGCAACTTATACATGTTGACTAAATTTTTATTTTAAATAGCAAAAGAAGAAATAAAAATCACTTTATGATTGTTTAAGTACGCGTATTGTGTTTAATATCATTGAATGCGATATTCACGTTCATTCATTTCTTTGGCTTCGGCTTTTTCCGTATCTGTTAATTTCCGTCTACCCATTTTTAAATTTGTTAGTTTTCTCCTTTATTACAATGATTTTAACCATTTTAATTTACTATTCAAATAAAAATTCTTCTAAAAGTAAAGAATTTAATTTAAATTCAAATAAAAACTCTTCTAAAAGTAAAGAAATTAATTTAAATTCAAAAGTGACCACATCATTCAAAAGTGGTAACATCATTCAAAAGTGGTAACATCATCGGGTCCATTCTCCCGAAAACAACAACCATTTTTCAAATGGTTAAAAAAAAAGTTGAATGTAGATACTGCCATTGCAGTATTCAGTTTCGCCTCCGATTAGAAAAAAAAAAATAAATAAATAAATAAAAAAAAATCGATAGAGGATTTTTTAGAAGGGCGACCCCGTTTAGAATGCAATGAACTAACTTCATTTTTCTTGTGTTTATCAATATAATAGCAAACAGAACGGCGTGAAATACCCAGTTGATTAGCAATTTCTCTCTGAGACTTTGGAATTGCAGAATAATAAAGAGATACAATTTGACGTGCTACTTCTTCATTGACTATATTCATCAAAAACGGATTTTTTTTCTTTATTTTAAATGCTTTTTTATAGACTCTGGGAAAAAGGAAATGCATTTTAACAATAAAACGAGTGGAATCCCGTCGAATTCGACGAATGAAATGTTTAAAAGATCCGATCGATTTGGCTTAAAAAAAAAGCAAAAGTAATTACATTATTGAATCAATATATAATAAATATATTTCCAAACTTAATGTCAAGTATTCCAGTTACAATTTTGCATGCAAATATTTGCACATCTTCAGTTAAAATTGTAATCTGAGTGCCGGCGAAATACAGAAATTTTATTTTATATGCACTACAGAAAAATAGATTTATTAAAAAAAAAAAAAAAAAAAAAAAAAAAAAAACTAATTTTGTTTTTACTATGACATTATTTTCACTAACTGAAGTCATCTGAAAGTAAAATCTCAATCTCAGTGTCCATAATAAAAAGAAATATTGAAATGTAATATCGTTATGAGTAAAAATGCGATGTTTAAAATAGTGACGTCATTTTCTCTTCAAATGTTTTTTAAAAGTTACTGTTATTAATAATATGAAAAAGGCGTCCGTAATAATATTGTAAATTCATTTTATCTGGTTGCTGAATGCCATCATTTTTTTCATTTGAAATATTTCTTACTTTGCTTTAGACATTAATTTTTATCATAAATTATTTTCTGTTATTTTATTTACATTATTAATATTATTTCTCAGTAAATATATTTTTTTACCTCAATTAGTGCATAATTATATGCAATCATTTTATTGTGGTTAAATTTTACGAAAACAATTAACTTTTTTCTTTTAAATGCGAGGACATGTTCACTGATGAAATAAAGTTTCTGACTTGTGGAAAGTAATAATGGAAAATAAATTTTTATTATCAAGGGAAAAGCTAAACTAAGTTGCCACCATTTTGAAGAAATATCGTAAAAAAGCATTTAAAATTAAAAATAAAATATTAAAATGGAAATAAATTAAAAAATAGCTAAAATGGGCACAACTACAAATAAATAGCTTTCATTTAAAAAAATAATTATCAAAATCGGTTCAGTAGAAAATTCAGGGCTGATGACACGACATTTTTAGCTTGTCTGAAAGAAATAGCATCGGATGCTAAAAAAAAAAAAAAAAAAAAAAAAAAAAATCCATTTGTCTTATTAGCCCTGCGTCCCATTAACCCCCCGCTTTCCCCTACTAATACAGTTTGATGTTTCCATACTTTGACCAGTCGAAGATTATGGAATTAGTGTTTTGATAACTTTGAGTTAAAAATAATGTTTGATTTAAGAGTTAGACTAATCAATGTAACAGTTCTTTTTTAACCCTTTCAAGGGCGGTAGTATAGTTATGAAAACATTTAATTTTAATTAGTAAATTCATGATGGCACCGGTATAATTTTTTTTTCCGTTTATTATGTGTGCGAAAAATAGCTTTACAATTAAATTTGTTCGTGAACTCCAGTGTTATTCATATTTTTGAAATGGAAATGCTTTGCCCCTGAAAGGGCATCACTTTGAAAATCACTTTGCACCACTTTGAAATTTGGTAGCACAAAGTTTAATAATATTTTTTAAAAATGTATACACTGTGAAAAATTTGCTGAAAACTGTCCGGTTATTCAATCGTTTTATAAATAACGATTTTTAACCATAATTAGGTGTGATGTTAGTAATTATGTAAATACGTAGCACCTATAGTAATCGTCCAGTTTGTTCATCTGTCCGCATATAACAGAGCAAAAGCTACCCTATCGAAAAAGTTTGAAATTTGAAATATATAATTATTGCCTAATTTTGTCGGGTCATTTCAAATTTTATGAGAATCAGATGCATAGTTTAATCACAGGGACAACCAAATATATTCTGTTACATTACGCCCAATGGCAAACAAATAGTTTCATATGCATTTTAATGGTGTTACGCTATTTCGAACATAATAAAATTGATATGCATTTATGAAGTACATGCTAAAATGTACATTCTGTCCGATCTGTGGCGCAAAGAATACTTGTTATTAATTTACAGGGCTATACAAAAGTATTCCATTACATAATGGTATAGGGGGGAACATTGTTTGGGGCTCGTTTTAATAATATTAAACTATTTCATATTTTATGAAATTGATATACGTTGCTGATGTTTAATTCAAGTTACTTCCAGTATAATAGAAAGCAGATAATATTTACTGGGTTATACAAAAGGTTTCAGATACTCAACTGCATCCGAAATACTGTATACTATTACATCAAGATCTAAATATTTTAAAAACTTCCTTATGGTACGAATGTACCTCATTTGCTACGTTTAACGTGTAATTTCCAACTTGTCTTAACTGATAATGACCAATGAGAAAGCTTTATAATATGGTTTAGTAATTATTATTTACAAATACCGCTGAATGAGTGTACAATTCGCTTAACAATTTTTATATTGCAACCTAAAATTTCGACGGCATTTACATACTTGTCATTTCACGTAAAACTGTTCTTTTTGACTAAGTCAAATAAGCTCTTTCTGAACCAGAGAACTGATTTAATGTTTTTTTTTTTTTTTTTTTTTTTTTTTTTTTTTTTTTTTTTTATAAATTGTGTCTAAGAATTGTCTGGTATCTATTTGATGTCAATTATTAAGTAAAAATTCTAGTTCAAATAGTATTATTTTGCTTAATTTTCTTTAATAATTTTTTTTTAAATTTTTTAAATGGATATCATTTATTGTTTACAAATTTGTGTGTCATTTAAAAAATATATATTTTTAAATGTTTTGAATTGGAACAACATTTATTTGTAAGATAAAATTGCTGATTAAATTTTTAACAGATCTAATAATCTTTCTTTATATTTTTGTTCCAATATAGAAGAAAATATGTATAATATATTATAATTACTAGTTTCGGGGCAACCCAATGTGTTACTTCTGAATTGCATAAAGTCGTTCGATTCTTTTAGAGAAAAGAAAATCTAAATTTATTGTAAATTTAGAAGGCGATTAAAGTTCTAATTTTTGTAAATGCAATATTTCAAACAATTTTTACAATTTTAAACCAAAAGTTTTCCTAATAAAACTGCACCCCTTCTATAATTTTAACAAAAGTCTTTCATTCTTTCAAAATTTGGCTTCTAATTTTAAACTTTTTCAAAAATTACTTTATTTTGGCCAGTTTATTCAAAGGCATTTTATAATTTTGAATTGAAAAATAAATGTTTAAGGGAATGTAAGTTTTCTCATAATACATTTTGTTTTAAAAGTCTGTATGAAAAATTTTAATCGACATTTTAAGAAAATAGTTGAAATCTCTTTTTTTACTTTAAATAAAATTAAAAAAGCTAGAATAGATTTTTTTCTTTCTTTTGTGTCAATGGAATTGACACAATAGGAAAATAGGAAAAACCTAGGAATCAACAGGAAAACCTATTGTCAATAGGAAAAACCTATTGCCATGCAGTGTTATATAAATCTTCACTAAAATATTTATCGCGTAAAAAAAAAAAAAAAAAAAAAAAAAAAATTGTAATTTAAGAAATTACCCCAACCATTTGAAAAATGTTTCACTCGATACATTCATCTATCATTTTAAGCTAAATACCAGTTGTTTTATTGTGTATTATCCGTGCCACTGCTATAAATGACTTTATACATGCTGCAATTTGAAGGTACGGTTCGTTTAAGTTATATCACTCTATTGTCGCCAAGCATAAAAGTTGGCGACGAAAGAAACATTTCAAACTATTTAACATTGTTGGTGCAAAAGTAATCATTATTAAAATACAGCTTTGGCATATACTGTTATACTTGTAAGACTTTGGCATATATTGTTTGATTTTACAGAGCAGAATTTTGGTGATGGAGGTTTTAAACCAAAATCGATCGCAGCACATGCATCTGTGAATGGGTCCATCAGACATCGAATCAAAAAAGTTTTTTCCCAGTTTTTCCCAAGCCGATTGCTTTTTAGTTTTCTTTTTAGGTGGTGGAAAATCAAGAGTAATAGCTATAACATTTTCCGGCTTGTTAGAATCACTATTGGCACTCAAATTTTCCTGGTTAGAACCGACCGATAGTAAAACGCCATGGCTAGTGGATTGGTCGCCCTGGCGACATGATGTTTTACAATTAATCGGTTCGGCATTAAATTGCTTCCTTTTTCGTGATCGCCTTTCAACACGTAATTGGTTTTCAGCGGCTCACTAATCTTTTGATTTTATCATTTTCTGCATTGAAAGACGTTTTTGCGCCAAACCAAATACAGTATTACTCAGTTATCCCGTCGACCAATTTCGCCAAATGATACGAATCGCCAAACTAATAAGCAACTTATACATGTTGACTGTGTTTAATATCATTGAATGCGATATTCACGTTCATTCATTTCTTTGGCTTCGGCTTTTTCCGTATCTGTTAATTTCCGTCTACCCATTTTTAAATTTGTTAGTTTTCTCCTTTATTACAATGATTTTAACCATTTTAATTTACTATTCAAATAAAAATTCTTCTAAAAGTAAAGAATTTAATTTAAATTCAAATAAAAACTCTTCTAAAAGTAAAGAAATTAATTTAAATTCAAAAGTGACCACATCATTCAAAAGTGGTAACATCATTCAAAAGTGGTAACATCATCGGGTCCATTCTCCCGAAAACAACAACCATTTTTCAAATGGTTAAAAAAAAAAAAAAAAAAAAAATAATTGTAATTTAAGAAATTACCCCAACCATTTGAAAAATGTTTCACTCGATACATTCATCTATCATTTTAAGCTAAATACCAGTTGTTTTATTGTGTATTATCCGTGCCACTGCTATAAATGACTTTATACATGCTGCAATTTGAAGGTACGGTTCGTTTAAGTTATATCACTCTATTGTCGCCAAGCATAAAAGTTGGCGACGAAAGAAACATTTCAAACTATTTAACATTGTTGGTGCAAAAGTAATCATTATTAAAATACAGCTTTGGCATATACTGTTATACTTGTAAGACTTTGGCATATATTGTTTGATTTTACAGAGCAGAATTTTGGTGATGGAGGTTTTAAACCAAAATCGATCGCAGCACATGCATCTGTGAATGGGTCCATCAGACATCGAATCAAAAAAGTTTTTTCCCAGTTTTTCTCAAGCCGATTGCTTTTTAGTTTTCTTTTTAGGTGGTGGAAAATCAAGAGTAATAGCTATAACATTTACCGGCTTGTTAGAATCACTATTGGCACTCAAATTTTCCTGGTTAGAACCGACCGATAGTAAAACGCCATGGCTAGTGGATTGGTCGCCCTGGCGACATGATGTTTTACAATTAATCGGTTCGGCATTAAATTGCTTCCTTTTTCGTGATCGCCTTTCAACACGTAATTGGTTTTCAGCGGCTCAATAATCTTTTGATTTTATCATTTTCTGCATTGAAAGACGTTTTTGCGCCAAACCAAATACAGTATTACTCAGTTATCCCGTCGACCAATTTCGCCAAATGATACGAATCGCCAAACTAATAAGCAACTTATACATGTTGACTAAATTTTTATTTTAAATAGCAAAAGAAGAAATAAAAATCACTTTATGATTGTTTAAGTACGCGTATTGTGTTTAATATCATTGAATGCGATATTCACGTTCATTCATTTCTTTGGCTTCGGCTTTTTCCGTATCTGTTAATTTCCGTCTACCCATTTTTAAATTTGTTAGTTTTCTCCTTTATTACAATGATTTTAACCATTTTAATTTACTATTCAAATAAAAATTCTTCTAAAAGTAAAGAATTTAATTTAAATTCAAATAAAAACTCTTCTAAAAGTAAAGAAATTAATTTAAATTCAAAAGTGACCACATCATTCAAAAGTGGTAACATCATTCAAAAGTGGTAATATCATCGGGTCCATTCTCCCGAAAACAACAACCATTTTTCAAATGGTTAATAAAAAATGCAATTTCAATTCATGTGAGTACAAATAACATTAGTATGCGCCTCAAGTACAGCAGCCCTATCTTGAGAGTTACAAAGTAAAGGTGGAACATTTCTTCAAAACACCATTTTCGATCAAGCATAAAAAATGAATAGTAAGTGAAATATGATTGCAAGTTTAAAACAACTTTAAATTGAAATATCAAAAAAGATTTTTTTTTCTCTCTCTATCTCTTTAATTTAAAAGGTAGATTTTAATACATAGTTGCATTAATTAAAATTTCCGGTTGTTCAAACTAGTTCTACGCTATGCAATAATAAATTCTGAAAGCCTGCGGGTCAAAATTTGCTAGTAAGATGACCTTGGACTAGATGGCGCTGTATAGAATATGTTTAAAGATGGCAGCTTCCTTTATTGTGATGGAGTAAATTATGGGTTGACATATTCCGAATCAGAACGGCAGTGTGGTGATTATGGCAAGCAGCATAGCCCGGTGTATTGATAATGTAAGGCCTAAAACTGTGGCCCCGGTGAAAGAATGGACAGTAAGAAACTGTGTTGTACGAAATTTAACTCAGGTAAGAAATCTTAATTTTGAAAAATGGAAGTTAAATCAAGGTCAGTTTCTGCAATTGAATATGTTCGTATCTGTGGAGTTGCACTCTTGCATCGCCGACATTTTGAATATCGGCATATGCAATTATCATATTTGAACAAAGCTTTACTATTAATAAAACTGTATTAAATATTAAAAAAAAAGTGTTATCTTCATTACAGTGTTGATGTCAGAATGTGTTACTTGTGTGTCATGTTGTCATCGCGTGATCTTTACATGTGAAAATATGGGCATTTAATTTTGAATATGTTTATGTAATGAATATTGTTTACGTTGATTAGGTGTATATAGATATGGATTTTTTTTCCCGTCCACATTATGACAGCGATAAGTGCTTTTGTTTGTTTTGAACATTATTTTCATCCACATATATATATTTTTAAATTCGTTTTAATTTTTTTATGATTATTAAATGGACAATTTTAAAAGAAAAAAAAAAAGATGACGCTCATCGGAAAAATGATGCTTATAGTGCAAGTAAAGCTATATAAATTTGTTTAAAATTGTATATATTTATATAATTGTGTTCTTTGTTGCCGTCTATCTTGTTTATCAACTTTTCTCCTTTTTTTTTTCTTTTCTTTCCTTTACCCCCGCGATCTTTCAAAGCACTCTTGTGTCCTACATAATTCCTAGCGTGAATGATTCATTTTATTATTATGTATATTAATTAGACAACGCTGTGTAGACTTTATTTAAGTATGAATTGTGTTTGGCTGTATTAATTTAAACGAATTTTACCGTTTACTTTAAATATTCCTGGAATATTTTCTGTTTATATTTAAAAATATTATTGAATTTAATTTACAGTTAAATAATAAATTATTTTATTGTTATTAAGCGTTATTATGTTGCACCTTTGGTGAAAAACTAATTGTAGACATGGTAGATTTTTGCTTTTCAAAAATTTGCCTATTTTTATTATTCAATATTTAAATTTGGTACTAATAATAAGTAAATATTAAACATATGTTGTTGATTGTTAGTATTCCTTTGGCAGATATTTGAGTTTTTTTTATCAATTTTGCCATATAATTTTATGAAATTGGTAATTACATTAGGGATATTTAATATTTTTCATGGACTTTTTTTTTTTAATTAAAGAAAAATGTATGTCTTTTGTTTTCCTAGTTGTTTATTATTATATATTTCATATGTTTTGATGTGCCTAGTATTTATTTTAATTATTCACATTAAATTTTTTCCCTGAATTTTACTTACATATTATCATTTTAAAAAATACTATTAGTATTTTACTTTAACAACACTCCCCCACCCCCCCTCTTCTCTGCAGTTTTAAAATGTATGGGAATTGCCAATTTCATTAATAAAAGATCTCTTGTGCTTCAAAATAATTGCCTTATTTAACACATACTGTCTTTTACTTTGTCTTTGGGAGGGGGGGGGG
The DNA here is from genome assembly GCA_964019185.1 of Maratus speculifer. NCBI lineage: Eukaryota > Metazoa > Arthropoda > Arachnida > Araneae > Salticidae > Maratus > Maratus speculifer. The sequence goes on from OZ025296.1 coordinate 70,847,361, forward strand.
GATGGCTAGCATATTTTTGAGATATCTATGTTTTCAAGATTTTGCCCTAAATGTCGGACTATCTCAATCTGTTTTTTTTTACATGTGTATGGACGAGCCTTACATACTTTTTTTTTGGGGGGGGGGGATTGTTTTGAGGAAATTGCGAATGAGCAAAAAAATTGTGGCACTAGTACTAGTTTAAAATCTCCACATGAAGAATTGGTACAAAAAGAGATACAGGCTTTCTTATGCCCTGTCTACTGATAATGTAGAACGTTTGGTGTTTTTGCACCATAATTTGAAATAAACTTAACCACTTAACTGGTGACAGGTATAGGGAAACAATGCTTTTACCCCTCACTTATCTCGGGGCAGACGGTTAAGTAGTTAATAATAAATTTAATTATTAATTTTTTATTGCATTTATTGTATTTTCAGTTTTTTTTAAATCCAGAATGATATTCTTTTCTGTTTTCCTATACATCAAAAAAGTATTTTTATTTATATAAATGCGAAATTTTATGGGGTTTTTTTTAACTTTTTCCATATTTTGCAGACATATTGTTAAATACAGAATAAATAGTTTTATGAATTACTACATATACTAGCAAAAGCCGTGCTTTGTTTGGATTCGTGAAGCATTATTTCATAAGATAAATATTTGAATGTAACATTATTATTTTATATTAATTTTGCATCTTTATTAAGCAAAAACTTTATCTTATGTTTTGGCGTATTTAAATTTTAGAAATGTAAATTGAGCCAAATAATTAAGAATTTCCTCAGAATTTTTTATCTGTGATATAAGACTGGTATAAATAAAAATATTTTCGAAGCAAAATTTTACAAAATATTTTTGTAATTTTTAATCAGAAGTTTTAAAGATGTTTTTACATTTCCCAATAGCCTCTGGAGTTATCTGAAATGATTTGAAATAGGTATGTTTTCAATCTTTGTAATTCACATCAAATAATCTTTGATAGCAATCTTAGAATAATACATTCAAACAAAATATTTGGAAAAACATTAAAATCTACTCTCGTTGATACTAAGAACTATTAAATGTAATTTTTTTTTAATACTAATTTCTTCTTTTTTTCTGCATACCAGCATATGAAAATTTTTTATATTGTAGAATCTCTCGTAAGGAAATTTTCTATTAAATGATAAACCTTGAAGGAATTTCACTCTCGACAACGCTACGTGCGTTAAGCAAACTGGTGTCTCTTTATCCCCAATATCTACTACTGCTTTATCTGATGTCAAACCTTGAGATTTATGAATTATAACTGCAAAAACTGATTGCAAAAGAAATTGTTTTATTGAGCAATTTATGCTTCCATTTTTCCAGAATTTAATTATTGGGGGAATTGGTACGCACCAATTCTTATAAGTTAAATTACTGCAGTATTCAAATTTATCCATGATTATTCGCGGTATCTGGTCTGATGGCTTGTGATTTTCTTTAATACGCGCAACAAAGTCTAAAGTACCGTTCACTAAACCTTTTTCGGTCCACAAATAAGAACGTAACATTACTTTAAATCCAAATGATAAAGTAAGAAATGATTAAAGTCCATTTATAGTTTCTGAATCGGCCAACTTTGCTTTAGTACATTTATAAAGAGCTTGAATCGAGGCAACAACTTTAAGCAGTTCTTTTAATTTTTCATTTATATGGCAAATTTAAAAATTAATTTTATTTGCTTACAATTCTTTTGTTGCCACTTTACTTAAAAAAAAAAAAAAAAAAAATTCCATAATACAATTCTTTTAAAATGTTTAAGTGTCATCTGTGCAAACGATTTTGTGGAGTGATGAAAACATATTTCATTTATTAAATTAATCATGATTCTATCTATAATTATTTACTCCATGATTTATATTTTTTTTTTTTCTGAAAATATACACGTTTCATTTTTTATTTATTTGCTAAAATGCGTCCGCATTGGAAATGCATGTAAAATAAATTAATTAAAATAATAATTTTTTGAAAAGTATTTCTGTAAAAAAAATAATATTCTGCAAATCTACAGAGCATAATTTATATTTGTGTTTAATTTCAAGTGAAAATACTGCATAGTTTTTTTGTAAGGTGTACGACAAAGTGTCATTTGAGTGGACTGGTAGAGGATTCGCTTCGCTCATCCTAATTATACATTGATATTCGAATAATTTTTTACAAATCAGTTATAAATTCATATGCTTAAAAAATGAAATTTTTAAAATTACTGGGTATCGACCGAGTATCCGGTATTGCTCTAGTTTTCTCGCAATTTTTTGACGAAAGCTCCCATTTTATTTGCAATCTTTTGACGAAATTTGTCATTTTTTCACAATCTTTTGACAATTTGCCATTTTTTTAAGGAAATTTGTCATTTTCTCACAATCTTTTGATGAAAATTGGTGTAATTAAATTAAAAATTCGATTGCACCACTGGTTTTTTGCGATCTTTTGACGAATTTTTATTTTTTCACGATCTTTTTAAAAAAATTCCCATTTTTATTTTTGTGATCATTTGATGACATTTGTTGTTTTTTCACAATCTTTTGACGAAATTTGCTGTTTTTTTTAATTTTTTGACGAAATTTGCTGTTTTTTTTAAAAAAAAAGATCTTTTAACGAAATTCACAGTTTTTTCGCGATTCTTTGACAAAATTTGTTTTTTTTTTTCCACAATACTTGGAGAAAATTTACGTTTTCTCGCAATCTTTTGACAAATTTGTCGTTTTCTCATGATTTTTTGACGCTATTTGAAGTTTTTTTCGCAATCTGTTTACAAAATTTGCTTTTTTTGGAGGTGGGGGATCTTGTCAAAATTTGCTTTTTTTTTTTTTTTGGAGATTTTTTTTGACGGAATTTGCCGTTTTTTCATAATTTTTTGATGACCTTCATGTTTTTTTTTTTTTTTTTTTTTTTTTTTGTGATATCTGGCCAAATTTTGTGTTCATTTTTGTGATCTGTTTGCAGAATTTGTGATTTTGGGGGAATTTTTTGTCGAAATTTGCCATTTATTCGCGTTTTTGTAAGAAATATAAATCTGGTTTATTGAAAGCCTCTAAAAAGATTGTGTTAAAATACAGACATTTAGTTACTTTTAGCTTAGGAAAAATGTATTCTCCATGAGCCGGGATGTGATTCGTGTTTGCGGTGTCTTTGAACGTGTTAAATCTCGTACTTTATTTAAACAAATTGCACCATAGATTATAAAAGTGTTTTAGCTTTAAGAAAATATATTTTCGGTTTTTCAGGACGTATACAATTGCACCATGCAAAGGCAAAACCGCAATGAAACAATCTGGTTTTTATTGATTTCGTCAAAATTTTCTCACTTTTTATTTTGTAACAAATATTTCTACTCGTCCGAATGTTTTAAATTTTTTTAAAAGGGTGTAAATTTGGTCTATTGAGATGCTTTTAAAAGATTGTACTGAAATATATATGCTTAGATACTTTTAGCATAGAAATAATATTCTATCCATGAGTTACAAAGTGACCTCTTTTTGCTGGTGTATTTGAAAGGGTTAAATCTTATATTTTAAAAAACCAATTGCATCATAGACTATAAGAATGTTTTTAAGCTTTAAGAATGTTTTTTGTTTGCCGGTACCTATAGGATTGCGCTTTGCTAAGGCAAAACCGCAATGAAAACAATCTGTTTTTATTGATTTTATTAAATTTTTTGCACATTTTATTTTGTAAAAAATATTTCTATCGGTCCAAACATTTCGAATTTTCCGTAGGGAGTATAAATTTGTTCTATAGAGAAGATTTTAAAGGATTGAGTTGAAATATGTTTGTTAAGATAATTTTAACATAGAAAAAACACCCTCTCTGCGAGTCGCAAAATGACCTTCTTTTGCCAATGTATTTGAAAGGGTTAAAATCCAAATATTTTAAAACCAATTGCTCCATCGGTTAGAAGAAAGTTTCAACTTTAATATCTTTTTGGTTTGTTTATATCTTAAAAATTACGCCCTGGAGGGGCATTGACAAAAGGGAGAAAAATAGTTTTGGAAAAAACGATCATTTTTGAATATTTGTTTTCAAAGGGTTAACTGCAACATTTTTTTTTTTTTTTGAATTGATTAATGCATTTGAGACCTAAAAATATGATCTTTCCAAATATGTCTCTTAAGTTTAACTGCATTGGGTAGTTTGGTTGATTTGGATTTAAACAAAATGATCCAAAATCAGAAATAAACGCCGATAAATGATGGTTCTTTCGTTTAGGTGCGTAAAAGGGTTTGTGCGCATGTGCAAACGATTTCTTTCCCCGAACAATTAAAAAATTACTTTTTGAAGAGAGTGAGTTCCGCTTCATAATTAATATCTATGAAACTAATCAAAAAATTAAGATTCTGTGCTTCAGGTGCATCAGGAGAGATATTGGGCTACTCTCAAAAAAATTTTGAGCTTCGTACGTCCCATAGATTTTGCTAGCTATCACAGACACACACACACACAGACAGACAGAGCAATTTGTTATTTTATTAGTATAGATTGTTATAATATTTATAAGCAGTATTTATTATTTCATTATCCATTGTGAATAGATTAATTAATATCTTGCAAATTTATTGGTTCATAAAATATGGGTTGTTCTCTGCAATAGTGCAAAAAGTGTTTCCCAGCCATATAAATGCTCTAAATTTCATTTTATTTTTATTTATACTTTTATTAGAAGATCTAAAGTTTGTTTATTAGGGGCAGGGCGTAAAATTTAAAAATAAACAAATTTAATATTTAAAAATATAAGATATATCATGCAAATATCATTCCCTCACCTCTCTTTTACCCATACTACCATACTTTACTGCCTGATTTTTTCCATTCAGAAATAAAAATAATTAAAAACACCCTAAGCAAAATAAAGTTCTTAATTGGTACCTTACAAAAAATAATAAAAATATTATTTTTTACTATGATTATGTAGTCTACTCAATAAATTATGTCTCCCCATGTTAGACCACCATTCCCTCACACCTTGCTATTATCGCAAATATCCTATCACTAAAGATGAGCAGCAGTCTAGCATTCTTCACAGAGAGGAAGCTAATTTGAGTATTTGTCAGTCCAGCAACATAAATTGGTGGTATAAGTTTTTGTTAATTTTCTAGAAATTTTTTTCAATCAGAAAATCAGGGAGTATTTTTATTAGCAGCCATTCCCTCACACAGAATGCTAAATTTTTAGCAATTTTCAAAATTTTTAATTTTATCATACATTACATATTATGTGTTCTTCTTTAAAGAATCAGTTCGGTTTTTTCCATAATTTTGCATTTTTCATGACAATTAGTAAAAACATCTTAATTTCATCATTCCCTCACGTTTATTGTTATGAGTTAATGATAAAGTGAATGGGGAATATGTACTTTTGTTTAAAATTTTATAACGATTTCTGCTGCTATTAAAATCTTCAACAATTGACCAATTACTAGCAATTTATCCAATTTTCATGAAAATTTACCTATGTAACATTCAAGTCAGACTGCTTGGTCAAATTTGCAATATTGTAGAGAATAACCCATATATAAATTGAATGTTTGTTTTCGATTTTATCTCGCTCAAGCAGACTGAAATTTTCGGCTCTTTTTTCAATAAATTTCATACAAATTTAAATACAAGTCTTTATTACAATAAACAGCATAATTTGGTTCGTCTATTGCATTATGTTATATATTTTTATGCACCATTCTGGCATTTTGAAATAAGAGTGCATCTACTTAATTGTTCTGTCATAGTGTATCTTATACTATGAGCACTTAAGATTTTTTTCCATTACAGTTACACTTAAGAATGCTTCTTTACTTTTATGATTTTAAAAAAAATGGAAGACAATAGTTTTCAGAGTGTACAGTATCAAGTATAAGTATTGTAAAATTATATTCTTCTTTTAAAAAATGTTCTTTAGAAATCCCAGTAAAGTTCAGAATTGTTAGAAATATGTTCAAAAGTTCCAAATGTTCAAAATAAGCTAAATTTAAATGTAATTTTGATTGTATATACAAGGCTGCCACAAGCGACTATTTTTTAATTCCGACTGGCACCAGTTTCTCTAAACAGAAATCCTTAACAGACACTTTGACAACATTTGCAAGAAAAATACACTTCAATGTTTTTATTAAAAGAATACTGGTGCAAACAGAATATAAAAATAGTTGCCTGTGGAAAGGGTTGGCATTTTTGCCGGCAAAAAGGTATTTTTTCCAGGACAGTGGGAAAAAAATGGCAAAATCTTTTTTGTCTCTAAGGTGTCATAAAATTTATAAGCTAATAAGGATAATAATGGTATAAACAATTAAATTTAATGGCATATCATTTAATGTTTTTATTTAATTTGATAATTAATAAATATAATTAAATAATTTTACATAATTTAAATCTTATAAAATAGGTGGGATTCAGTCCAATACTTAGAAATTTTAGAACCAAATTAAAAATCAGGTGTCTAATTTTTTTTTTTCTTAAGTAAATTATTTTGTCACATTAATATATATTTTTTAATTATCAAAAGGTTTTATATAACTTTGCTACTTTTGTCTTATGTAATGAGTCTTAAAAATATGTAATTATTTAAGTCTTTGATACTAATTTATAATTATTTATCTGATGAAACTAATCTGTTGCAGATTAAAAATATATTTAAATTAAATGGAAAATTATATATTGAAAAAAATCTGTTATGTCTTGTTCAGAAATTAGATTTTTTCTTCCTCTGTCTTACACACCAAGAACAGATTAATTCTATTTTATAAAATGCATGATTATACTTATTTTACATAAGAGTTCAAAAATAAATTTAGAATATTGATTTTTTAACTAAGGTTTTTTTTTTTGGGGGGGGGGGGGTAATTTAAATGGACAGACAATTTTTGCCGGGACAGTTTTAACCAGGTTTTTTTCACCTATGGCAAAAACTTACCTATCATGATTTTTGTGATAAATTAAACGACTTAAGCAACAAGCAATATATATATTTAATACAATATATGAATTGAAATCTCTCATTGTTTAAGTTTAAATTCATTAAATACCAGTTACATACATTATAAAAATTCATTAACTAACAATTTCCAGTTACATTAAAAATCATTTGCCTTTGACAAAAAAAAGTACTGTTCGCTAAATCCCTTGCATTTGTTTTTCCATGCCAAATATTCAAAAATATTTAATTTTTTCATCAGACTTTCTACTGTAATTTTGCTGCTAAATATGAATAATCCTTTATTTACGTACATGAGTAGTTTAATAAGTTTTTTTTTTTTTTTTTTTTTTTTTTTTTTCAAAATATTCCAAGTATGCCTAGTATGGAGACCTTCCTTGTAAGTATGTGGAGAGTGGTGATCACAAAAGAAATTTTGCATTTCAGTGACATCTTTTGTAATTGTTTGTGGAGACATATCTTCATTTAGAAGAATTAACCAATGACCAGAGCATCCATATGTTAAAAGTTAATCAGTATCTCTTAGTTATTGCCTCATGTAATTAAAATAATATCTTTAAAACCCTGCTTTAAAATACTAATTTTTGGGCAAAAATTATGGCAAAAAGTATTTTTGCCGGGGCAGTTTTCTCCATGGTTTTTACCGTGGTTTTTTCCACTTTGGCAAAAATTTGCCAATCCTGCCTGTAGCAGCCCTATGTGTCAGAGAGAGAAAGAAAAATCATGAGCCTCTTCTACAATTTATATAGCACCTCCTACTATACACTTGTAGCTACAACCCTGTATGTCATAATTATAGTAAAATAAAAATAACAGAATTTAAACTTTAAGGATGACTAAAATCCTTATAAAATGTGTAAAAATCAAGGTCAATGTCATTTTGCAAAAAATTGAGTAGCAGTTTTAATTTTTAATTATCAGTATTAACTAAATAAATAATTAAAGCATGCATTTCAAAGAAAAGGATTCAAAGTATCTTTCTAATTTTTTATACAGTTTGATAAATTATATTGTTAATAAAAGTAAAAGTGGTGCAAAATAAAATTAATAAAAGTAAAATTGACAAATGACCTCTGTAAAAAAAAAAAAATATATATATTTGTAGACTTTGGATTACGAAAACATAGTTTATATCCTCCTTGAGAACTTGCATTAATTTTTCCTGAAATTGAGAAACATGCAATAGAAAAAATGGTGTTAAAAAAGTCTCTCATATGAACAGAAGACGTCAAAGTAGAATTACAAAACCACCATGCTTGAGTTTGCACAAGCAGAGTAAAATATCCCCACGACATCCCATTCCCACCCCCCCTCCCTTGGTTACACCTATATCCATAATCACTGTATTCCTGATAAGTGGTTGAGCATTTCAGCAACATACATTAATTAGATTTGTAGAATGTATGGATTGTGTCATTGTTTGTAATTTTAAATTTTTTGATTACTGTCATTAAGACACCACAATAGTCACTGAAAAAAACCCAGATGATAATTTTAAGTCTATGGATTCGTTATTATAAATTATTTCATGCAAAATTTAAAATTTACATGTTTTTTTTTTTTTTTTTTTTTTCATAGAATAGCTGAGGACCATTTTTAACCAGGCTAGTTTTTACTTTTTTGATTTTAGTTTTATATATATATTTTTTATGTTAGGATAGTTTCAATTTCAGAACCAGTTCTGAAAGTTAAAGTATTTTTTCTAAAAATATCTGAAACCAAAATCAAAAAAATAAAAACTAGCCTGGTTGAAGATGGTCCTCAGCTATCCTATGGGTCATTTCATGTCAGATCACCCAGACCATGGCACCCACCATCACCAATTTTGATAAAATTCAGTGGATTTAGTAGAATTTCTAATGCTGATTCCAAAAATATCAATTATATTCAAATTGATAAAACGGTTTGTGAGTTACGAGCTTTTAAATAGCTCCCAAGATAGCCGATTTGCCGCCATTTTGAATAGCACATGTGACAACAAAAAAGCTCATAACTTCTTTCAGGTTTAAGCTAGAGCTTTCAAATTTTTTTTTTTTTTTTTTTTTTTTTTTTTGTTTTGTTCAGAATAAAGTAAACTTTCATTTAAACAAATTTTTGTGAACCTCGTTCTATAAAAATGCTGTCAGAAAATGACTTTTTGTCATTTTTTTAAGTAAAAAAAGGTGCAACTTCAATGGCTGATTTCCCCCAATGTACCCTCTTCAATTTTCACTTAATTGCATAAATAGGCAACTCAAGTGTGTTTTGATGACTGATAAAAAAATTTCAATGGGCAGTTCACAGGTTATTTTTTTTTTTTTAAATCAATTTTACTGACTTTCTACAATAACAGAAAACACTAAGATAATGTTGATATTTCTTTTATTAGCAGAAATATCATACATATTTGCATCTAAAAGTTTGATAAGGTTTTATATTACATAAATATATGTATTTAATGTGGCTAAAAAAGGGGAATCCCAAAGGAATTAATAGGAATGCCAATAATGGATTTTTGCAAGACATAGGAGTACTTTCCTGACAAATTGAAATTGATTGCAAAGTTTCAATAAATTATAAGTAAAAATTAAATGATAGAAAAAAATTCTACAAATAAGTACATAATATAACAAAATCATACTTGTATATAATACAAAATGTGATAAAATTAAAACTCTTAAATAAAAAATACAGTAAGTAAAAGTTACACTACTCTGCATGATATCAGAGGTTTAAGAACTAATGCAACTCCTTAATGCATTTTTTTATGCTAATTACACAACTGTTTTTAGTTTTCTTCTATCATGTATAGTTTGTTTGCAATCAACCAGAGTTGATTGCGATGATTCATTGCCAAGAATAAGCATCATGTAATTAATAGTCAGATAATGTAAATGTATACTTGTGGATGCTTGCAAACTTATCTATCGACTTTTAGAATACAATCTGATTGTATTCAGCATGAGGTATACAAATGGTTTATCTGTAATGACTTCAAATTTATATTAATATTATTGGCACATTAAGCTGGGTACACAAAAATGCCTTGCTTTCTATGTGAACGGGACAGTCCGGCAAAGCAAATGCCGGACTGTCCCGTTTTTTTCTATGAATTAAGAATAAACTTATTCTGAAAAAAAAATCAAGATTTTTCTGATATCATTGGTAATCACAATCTTCTTATCAAATATATTTATGTATTAATCAAGCTTTTTTTTTTTTGTTATTAAATCTAAATCTGGCTAAACCCAGAATAAAACTTTCTTATTTTATGATTTTGTTGTGAATTAGTAATGTATCTTTATGAGGCAAGCTACATTAAATAATTTAGGAAAAATATATTTCATGTTTATAATGAATATTTAATCATATATTATTGATTAGTAACTTGACCTTTGCTTTTAATGTTTTAATCACTTTGAAAATTATCTAAATTATTATTATTTTAATTTATTACTTATTTTAATACAGTGAAAGTTCTATAATCTGCACAAGTTGGGGCCAAAGGTTGTGCGGATTATAGGATATTGTGGATTATAGAGTATTACGGACTATCCGTCATTTGATTATTCCTAGAAAGCATTCTAATTCAATCAGTATAATATGAAAAGATAAATATGAAATCTAATAATTAATTTGTTATATTATCATAAAAAATTTATATATATGGTGCATTTAAATAAATATAATAACATATATTCCATAATACAGTTTGATTTTTACTGTTAATAAAATAAAAGTTATATTTAAAAAAAAAAAGATGTTTTAATGATTTTTTTTTTTTATTTGTTTAAAAAAACATTTTTGGGTCACGAATTTGTAAATTTTCTTAACTGTTTACATTTGTAAAGTAACGCGGATTATAGAAAATTGCGAATTATGGGTGCACGGATTATCGATCCTTGACTGTATCTAATTATATTGTAAAGCATTCATTTCAATTTTGATTGCATTATTAATTGCATTCAAATTCCTGTTTAAAAAAAAATGTAAACAAAGTAATGACAAGAAATCGGCAAAATTCTAAAATCCGCATAGCTTCTGGATCCAAGCTGTGCAGATTTGAGGGAGTTTACTGTATTTAACTTCAAAATTTACATCTGCTTGTTGGCAAGAGTTTTTAAAAATATTAATTATCTTTACTTTAAATTATTATTGATGTAGATATATTTTTAAAAACATGTTTATTGTATATGTGATATGCTATTTTGTATTATTTTAAAGTTCCATAATTTTCATTTAAGAGTTGCAATTTTATCACATTTTGTATTATATACAAGTATGATTTTGTTATATAATGTACCTATTTGTAGAATTTTTTCTATTATTTAATTTTTACTTATAATTTATTGAAACTCTGCAATCGATTTCAATTTGTCAGGAAAGCACTTCTATGTCTTGCCATTATTGACATTCATATTAATTCCTTTGGGATTCCCCTTTTTTTAGCCACATTAAATACATATATTTATGTAACATAAAACTTATCAAACTTTTAGATGTAAACATGTATTATATTTCTGGTAATAAAAGAAATATCAACATTATTTTGTGTTTTCTGTTATTGTGGAAAGTCAGTAAAATTGAATTTATTTTTTTAAATAAAAACCTGAGAACCGCCCATTAAAATTTTTTTATCAGTCATCAAAACACACTTTGGGTAGCCTATTTATGCAATTAGGTGAAAATTGAAGGAGGTACATTGGGGGAAATCAGCCATTGAAGTTGCACCTTTTTTTACTTTAAAAAATGACAAAAAGTCTTTTTCTGACAGCATTTTTATAGAATGAGGTTCACAAAAATGTGTTTAAATGAAAGCTTACTTTATTCTGAACAAAACAAAAAAAAATTTGAAAGCTCTAGCCTAAACCTGAAAGAAGTTATGGGCTTTTTTGTTGTCACATGTGCTATTCAAAATGACGGCAAATTGGCCATCTTGGGAGCTATTTAAAAGCTCGTAACTCACAAACCGTTTTATCAATTTAAATATAATTGATATTTTTGGAATCAGCATTAGAAATTCTACTAATCCACTGAATTTTATAAAAATTGGTGATGGTGGGTGTCATTTTTGGGAAAATCTAGGTGATTTGACATGGAATGACTCCTATGCAAAAAAATATCAATTAAAAATATTAAAATTTGAGCAAAATATTTGAAAATAATGCTCCCATAGACTTAACATTATCATCTGAGTCTTTTTCAGTGACTAGTGTGGCATTTTAAAAATAAAATCTGATCAAAGATTAACCATAGTTTGATTTATGAGAATTTCTTGTTAACAACAGTCTGCCTAAAAATCTGCATGTTCAATACCTAACTAAAAAAAAAAGACTAAAAAGGCTTCTATTTCAAATCCTAGATTTTGGTATAAAGTTATATAATGCATGTTGTAATGTTTCAAGCAGTGTACATGTCAAATTTGTGTTCTGTATAGCATTTTTTTTTCTGGAATGATTCTGAAGTTGGTCAAATGGAAATATCAATCTGATTCTGGATGAGTGATTTTCTGGTCTATTGGTTTTCATGTAAACAGTTCCATACTGCATATATCTACTATCTATGTAAAGGGCCATATGATTAATTTGTATGTAAAAATAAGAAAGAAGCGAGTAATATATATATACTAATACTAATAACAAACTGTCATTTTTCTTTTAAAAAAAATTAAATTCCTTTAAAATGTGAAGTTTTTTTTTTTTTTTTTTTTTTTTTTTTTTTTTTTTTTTTTTTTTAAATCTTTCTTCATACTCTGTTACAATGTTATTATATTAGAATAAGCAAAAAAATTTATTGTAAAAATTGCTTGAAAATCTGAGTTATGAAACATTGTATAAAACATTAAAACTCCAATTTAAAGACATTGCTGCATTTATGACAAACATAGTTATGAAATTTTGCTTTTAATCTGTATATTTCCTTCATGTTTTTATTTGAAATGATATTTATATAATTTATTAGGAATGTATCAGGTCAACATAATTTTTCTCTTTCTCTCTCTCTCTGTGTGTGTGTAAAAATAATTTGATGCATATTATTTCTGAAATTGTTTATTAAATCTATTTTATTTTCAGGAGTAGTGATGGTCAGAGAAATCAGACTTAATGCCTAACCGTGTTGATCACCTGTCAACCAAGATGGCTAACGCTTTGTTCACTATCGAACAAATCGAGTTGATCCGGAGATTGCGGAACAGTGGTATAACCAAGGAACAGGTAGCGATGGCATTTGACCAAATGGACCGTCTTGACATAGAGCTTGGAAAGCCATCTACTTCCTCAATCCGCCCCAACATACCTCATTATCCCACTACTATTTGCTCATCATTACAAGCCCTTGACAGGATTACGGAACGGGAACAGGACTCTAGTCCTGCCTCTGTCCATGGCCAAATTCCCAATGGGGTGTCAAAGACTGAAAATGCTACTCCTCTCCAGCCTTTTTATAAACAAGGAGAAAATCAATCTTACTCGCGACCCCAAAGTAGCAGTAATTCTTCTACAGATGGGGCCACGGACGGAGGCAGCAGTACCCAAAATGGGGATGCATCACCCTCTGCTAATGCCAATTCATCAGTTGCCTCACCTACCTCCCGTCTGTCAAGTGAATTGACAATTATACCTATTTCTACATCTACATCAGTTCCTGTATCCTATTCATCAGCTGATGGAATCACAGTACAAAGCCACTACAATAATAATCGATCAGCTGATGGAGCATCTAACTGCGTCCCTATTCAGTGCTTAGTCAATCCCCTTGATTTATTACAAGATGAGTGCTATGAACTGGACGAGCTTAAAAAGTAAGATTCTAATAAAATTATATATCAAATTTACATTTATGTTCTAATGTCTGATTTTTGTTTTTTTAATCTTTATATTTTTGTGATCTGTATGACTTTCATTATTTCTATTTCTACTAAAGTACATGTTGATTGCATAGTTATTTATAATTCATGATGAAACAAGAAGGCTAAATGGGTTTTGTGGGCTAATGTAAATTTATACAAATATAGTAATGCATAACTTGTGGCCTGCAGTGCTGAAATATTGAAAATTTCATGGATCATGGCTCTGAAAAATTGTGAATTTTATCCATCAGGCTTGGGATATTGCACATTTCTTCAATTAGGCTCGGAATTTTGCCAATCGGCAATTTTGTTGATCAGCTTCGTAAAAATTGGAATTTCATCGATTGGCTTCGTAAAAATCACCAATTTCTTTGATCAAGTGGGGAAAATTTTTAATTTTTGTTAATCAGATGCAGAAAAATCTTGATGGGCTCTTTCTCTCTCCTTCCTTCATAAAGTTTTTTGCACTTTTAATAAAACCAAATCTCTCCTGATTAAAGTTAAACATTATTACATCTTGGAAATATTTCTTGTTATATCTTTTATATACACAAATGTAAAAATTGCTGATATATCCTTACCAACTGAATTTGATATTTTGACTGGGAAAGCAAATGTAGGGGGCAACTGCCCCCTTCTCCCTCTCTGAAGCCTTATTTTTTATCTGATTATAGGCCACAAATCACCTCCTCGAAATAGAATTCTCTCAGTGTTATTGATGTGACCTTTGACCACCCAGAAATATTACCATACAGATATATAAACTTCAATATGTATTTTTTTATTATTTATTTATTAATACTGTTGACTTTAAGATGAAAAAAAAATCATATTAAATAACATTGGTGTTGTCTGTTCACGTTTTATTTTATTAAAAGAATTCTTTCAGAAAAAAGTATTTATCGTAAAAAGTAAATCTCTAAATTGTATCAGAAAACAAATATGTCTGTCTAATATTTTGATATTTCTTTTCATTATTTAAAAGACTACTTTAGTCATGCTGAGAAACTTAAATGGCAGCATTATTCCTATGGAAACATTCTTTACAGATTTCTCATTCACATTTTGATATTTTTTAATAACTGTTTTGTATGGTATTGTATATCTGAGGTCCATATCTATTGATAGTTTGTATTTTTTATTTATTTATTTTTAAGTTTTTATAAGGATAGTTTCACCGGTACCAAAAGTTTAAGTACCTGCATATAAAAAAAGTATAAAAAATTGCGGGTAAACTGAGCTTTAACCCACTTCTTGGCGGTGATTTTTCTGCCGCGCGATGACTGCGTCATCCCTTACTTTTAGAAGTCGTTCTTCTTGGCAACCCTCAGAGATACAGTGCGAAGTCAATGGAATTTTCCTCCTCAGTTTTGTGGAAGTTTGCGCATGCTCCATTCGTTCTTTCTTTTCTAGTTCTCTTATTGGACGAGAGAGGAGAAACTTTAAAATTTTAAGTACTCACGCCTTGCAATATTTAAATTTCTGGTGTCTTATTAGGTCATTGGGTATCGAAGAGTGTTCATCGAGTGAGCGCTACAATTTTCTTTAATGGTTTTTTAAAATTAAAAATCCTTTGTTTTGTATTTTAAAGAAAGTATTTTAGACATTTCTATTGTCTTTGGACCATAGAGACCCGGTTTTGTATTTAAACGTATTAAGTGTTTTAGTCATTTCTTTGGTTGTTTAGATGTTTTGAATCTTAATGTTATTTAATTACACATTAAATATAAATGAAAATGATTGTTTGCATTCAAAGCTTAATATATTTCTTTAAAAAAATCTATTATTGATTTCTTTTTTTATTAAAAAAAAAGGCCGTTTTTGTTTTTAAAAGAAGATTGTGTACAATTTCTTTGTTTCTTGAACGGAATTGTTTATATGTTTAGATATTAGGCATGTTTTAAAGAAAAATATCACCGGGGGGATCAGGGGGGCAGAGCCCCCCTGAGAAAGTTTTTTTTTTCTCTAAAAGCTTTGTAAAATCCCGGGAGCAGAATCGTTGCAACGCATGTCGCAGATTTTTGGGAAGGTTTGCAGACTATTTTTCAACTCTTAAAAATTTAGCAAAAATTGAAAAATTTCAGTCCTAAATCCAAAAATTTGGGCATAAAATGTATCGTGAATTTCGACAAATAGTCTTTGAAAAGAAATCAATTTTGTCATATCGTAAAAAACACGCAAATTTCGTCCAAAGGTCACGAGAAAACAAAAAATATTGTCAAAAAATTACGAAAAACCGGAATATTTCTTCAAAAAATTGCGAAAAAACGATAAATTTTTTTTTTTTTTAATCATAAAAAACGGAAAATTTCTTCAAAAAATTATGAAAAATCGGCAGTTTTCCTAAATAAAAAAAATCAGGGGAAAACGGCAAATTTTCTCAATAAATTGAGAAAAAACGGCAAATTTCATCAAAAAATCACGAAAAAATGGCAAATTTTGTCAAAAAATCACGAATAAACGGTAAATTTCTTCAAATTCAAAAGATCGTGAAAAAACGGCAATTTCCAATAAAATATCTCCCAAAAAACCGCAAATTTCTTCAAAAGATCGACAAAAAACCACAGTTTTTGTTAAAAAATTACGAAAAAATTGCAAATTTCTTCAAAAAACCACGTAAAAAAAAAACCGACAAATTTCTTCAAGCGATCTGCAAAAAATGGCATTTTTTGTGAACGGCAAATTTCTTCAAAAGACTGCAAAAAAACAGCAGTTTTCGTCAAAAGATCGAAAAAAATGTGAAATCTTGTCAAAAAAGCATGAAAAAAAAAATGCAATTTTCGTCAAAAGATTGCGAAAAATGACATCTCATCAAAAGATCATGAAAAACCTGCAAATTTTATCAAAGGGGAGCCTTCCCCCTCTCTTTTGGACAATGTATGAGGTGTTAAAAATTCTGAACTCAAAAGCAACTTCTTTTTTAAAAGTATACTTTTCTTTTATGTCTATCACAAATACTTGGGAGGTTTGAGTGCATGTAATGTAATGCGAGGGATTGGTCTGCAGACTGTATTTTAAGTTTTTACTTGTGTTGCAGACTGCAGAAAAAAATTCTGCTGCTGGGTGTAAAATAAATTATTGGTTATGGTCATCCGAATTTAGAATTTTACATTTTATAAATTTTTTTCTTGGTAAATGAGATAATTGTTTTAATTTTTAGCAATATGCATGCATTTTACATTATAATTTTTGCAAATTATTATAATATATAATTTTTAAAATTCTGGGTTAATATATGTATTTTTGCTTCATTTTTATTGTCACGATCTCCCAAACTCCGTTAAAAACCTAGTTTGTCAGTAAGTGGATTTTTTTTTTTTTTTTTTTTTTTTTTTTTTTTTTTTTAATGTGTTATATTTTAAAATTTTTGAAGTTTCTATGTTTTAAAACATATATTTTTGATTTATTTTTATTATCGCCACTCTAAATTGCGCTCTTTTCCGTGATGTCTCCTGGAGTTAAACTCTGGGAGACAAAACGCAAAAGCGCGCCAATGTGGCGATATTTTGAAAACGTGCCAAGAAGGGCGTTAAAACTCAGTCGCTCCAAAATTGCAAGTAAAATTGAAAAACTACAAACATACAACAATAGATACCGTATTTACTTGTGTATAACGTGCATTTTTTCTCCTAAAATTTAGGGCAAAAACCCTGGGTGTACGTTATACACAGAATATTTTTTTACTGCTTTATGTAATCGCACAATATACCTATGAATTTTTTTTTTTTTTTTTTTTTTTTTTTTTTTTTTTTTTTTTACAGTGTACAAATAAAATTTTAGCAAAAATACTGATTTCTGCAACTTTATTTGTATATATTACAGTACACTCCCTCAAATCCGCACAGCTTGGGACCAGAGGCTGTGTGGATTTTAGAATTTTGTGGATTTCTGGTCTTTGTTTTGTTTACTTTTTTTAAACAGTAATTTGAATGTAATTAATAATGCAATTGAAACTATAAAGAATGGCTTACAATAAAATAAAACATTAAAATAAGTAATAAACTTAAATAAAAAAAAAATTAAGATGATTTTTAAAATGACTAAAATATTAAGAGATCAAGTTAGTAATACATAATGTATGATTAAATATTCATTATAAAAATGGAAAGGTTTTTTTTCCCCTAAATTATTCAATGAAATTAGCCCCATAAAGGTACATTGTTACTAATTCACAACAAAATTATAGAATAAAGTTTTATTTCAGATTAAGCCAAGCTTAATAATTAAAATTAATACTCCCTCTGTCCCAAATTAGTTGCGACATTTGAATACTTTTGCACTGATTATTGATATTTATGACTTTATGATTTTGTTTGAACATTTTTCAGAGAGCTATATTATCAATCAACAATATTTATGACCTAACATTCCCTCCATAATTCCATAAATCAGTAATTAATTAGTTTAAAAAAAGATTAAAAATATATTTAAATTAAATGAAAAATTATATATTGAAAAAATTCTCTGGTATGTCTTGTTCAGAAATTAGATTTTTTCTTCCTCTGTCTTACACACCAAGAACAGATTAATTCTATTTTATAAAATGCATGATTATACTTAATTTACATACGAGTTCAAAAGTAAATTTAGAATATTGATTTTTTAACTAAGTTTTTTTTTTTCTTTCATGATTTTTTTTTTTTTTGGGGGGGGGGGAGGGGGGGGGTATTTAAATGGACAGACTATTTTTGCCGGGATAGTTTTAACTAGGTTTTTTCCACCTATGGCAAAAACTTACCTACCGTGATTTTTTTTTTTTTTTTTTTTTTGTGATAAATTAAACAACTTAAGCAACAAGCAATGTATATATTTAATACAATATATGAATTGAAATCTCTCATTGTTTAAGTTTAAATTCATTAAATACCAGTTACATACATTATAAAAATTCATTAACTAACAATTTCCAGTTACATTAAAAATCATTTGCCTTTGACGAAAAAAAGTACTGTTCGCTAAATCCCTTGCATTTGTTTTTCCATGCCAAATATTAGAAAATATTTAATTTTTTTCATCAGACTTTCTACTGTAATTCTGCTGCTAAATTTGAATAATCCTTTATTTACGTACATGAGTAGTTTAATTAGTATATATATTTTTTTTTTTTTTTCAAAATATTCCAAGTATGCCTAGTATGGAGACCTTCCTTGTAAGTATGTGGAGAGTGGTGATCACAAAAGAAATTTTGCATTTCAGTGACATCTTTTGTACTTGTTTGTGGAGACATATCTTCATTTAGAAAAATTAACCAATGACCAGTGCATCCATGGGTCATTCCATGTCAAATCAACGAAGAAAAATATACTTTTGAGATTGACATCAAGCAATTTTAATGAAATTTGCAGGTTTGGTTCTACTCATGAAAATAGTGATGGGCGATTTCAATTTTTTAAATCGATTTAATCGATATTACGGCCAACTTGATTTAATCGATACTTTAAAATTTTTAATCGATTTCTCTGAAGGTAATATAATTTTAATTTTCCTTCAAAAAGTCGAAGATAAAATAGACGGATGTGCCAATTCCAAAATTTCAGTGTATTAGTTTCTAAGATAGAAGAATTAAAGAAACCACAGAACCCCCCCCCCCCCCCCCTGCAAAATAGTGTTTTTTGTTGAGTCATGTACACCAAAAATTGATCAGGATCAATTTTTATAAAGTACCAGCTGAATCTGAATTTTGATGAAAATCCATGAAAGCGTGAGATGCAGCTGTTCTGTAAACAATCAAAACTTATTTGGGTTCAAAAATCTTCTAAATATTCTTGAATTTTCTTTTTAAAAATTTTATTACATACTTAGAATTATAGAATAAAGAAATATTGAATTCAAATTATTTACATACTATGTACAAAATGTATAATATGTACAAAATATAAATGCTTTTACCTTGATAATTTTTGATCATCATACTAAAAACTGGAAAGATGATCCTTTATGCATTTCTGCGTGCCTTTTCATAAAATTAACATAATTCTTCAATAAAACTCAAGACACGCACGACAAACAAAAAATATAAACATTCTCTCTCAAAAAAAATTCTTTTTTCCTTCCATCAAAAATTGATGCCAACTTTTTTATCTAAACTTTTAACTCCTCTCGTAAGATAAAAAATATAAAAGCAAAGCAGACGAAAAAACAGCTTCGCTTCCATAGCAACGAGTCGCGTCTTATAAATAAATTAAATATCACAATTGCAAATATGCAAACGATTTTCTGTGAATAAACTGGGATAACTTAATTTATCAATTCCTAACATACTCCCACCTTTAATTTAGGCGGAAGCCAAATTAAACTTAAGATCACTTTTGATCAAATTAAGCCCTAATTCAAAATAAAAAATATGCAAATAAATAAAGATAATAACTAAACAATAATAAAACTATAATGAAAAATTTAGAGTTCTAGAAAAGTTATTTCAGAGTTCTAGAAAAAGTCAGTTCAGAACTTTAGAAAAAGTCATTTCAAAAGTCTCTTTACTACTCTGCCACTTCTAGATGTACTGTTTCTCACCATCCACCCCACCAAGCTGCAGCTGGCTGGATGACTAATAGGGTACAGTTCTTTCAATTAATAGGAAACAGTTCTTTCGAAGAAACTATTGCCTTCCAATACAATGATTTTAAAAGGTTGTTGGTTCCTCTAAAATTTGAGCCAATATCAGAGTATATAGTAGTCGGCCTTCCTCTCCTGCATATAAATCTTCGAAGTGACTGAATGAATCCTTCCGCTGAGAGACTGGATACAAGTTCCAAATGTATTGCCCTATATACTGCACATGTAAAAAGTACAACCCAAACTTTGGATCTTTGCTTTACGAAAAGAGGGCCAAAAAGATCAGCTCCAACAACTTCAAAAACTTTGGAATCTCTGACTCGATCTAGAGGTAGGTGGATTGGAGGTGTAGTATATGGCTTTGTAGAGTATCTTTTGCATCTGTAACACTTAGACAATTGACTTCTAATGATGCGTCTAGAAGAAATTATCCAATATTTTTCTCTCAAAATGGATCCAACTGTTTGAAGTCCAGCATGACAATTCTTTAAATGACATTCTTGAATCAGACAATTCACTACATGATGTTTCGATGGTAATAAAATTGGATATCTGAAAGAAAACTCGTCATCTCGCTCTAATATCTTTGTTTTTACTCTTAACAAACCTTCTTGATCTTTCATAACCTTTAATCCTTTTATTGCATCAGTAGTATTACCAAAACTTTCAGATTGTATTATTGACCAGAGCGACCTTTCCGCATCTTCTTTTTCTTCAATTGACAATTCTGATGGAAAACATATATTTCTGTTTCTGCACTTCATTATGAATCTCTTCACCCAACATACGACATTAATAAATCTACCAAATTTTGAAATTCTACTATATATCATAAATTCATGTGAATTAGAACATAAAAGAGTAGGTACTGAAGTTTTCTTCTTTTCCATCATTACTAATTCTTCGTTGGGGCTTGTTTCTGAATGTGGCCAATTTTCTTCTGATAACTTCAACCATTCTGGTCCCTCCCACCATCTCATCTTCAGCAGCTGTTTAGGACTACATCCGCGAGAAGGTAGATCAGCAGGGTTGAGATGACCAGGTACGAAGTTCCATTGTTGAGATTCGGAAAATTTACAAATTTCTCTAACTCTATTGCCTACAAACGTTCCCCATTGATCATTTCTTCGAATCCAAGCGAGAACGGTCGAAGAGTCGGTCCAATACTTTACTGGTATGGAAATACAATTAAAGGCTTTCAAAACAAATTTAGTCAACCTTATTCCTAAAATACAAGCAAGAAGCTCTAAACGTGGTATGGTTACATTTTTCTTTGGTGCAAGACGAGACTTAGCTCCTAAAAGTTGTACAAAGACTGCGTCTTTATCTTCACAACGTAAGAAAACTGCTGTTGCATAAGCTCTGGTACTTGCATCACAAAATGTATGAATAGACCATTTTTCTTTACAACCATAGCCTACACGTCTATTTATCTTCACGTCATTTAAATACTTGAGTTCGCTATACCATTTTTGAAAATTATTCCGGATTTCTTCTGGAAGTGGAGCATCCCAATCTAATTTCGTCGACCAGGCGTCTTGAATTATCAGTTTGGCTGGCAACAATGCTGGGGCTAAAAATCCTATTGGATCGAAGATCCCTTGGGTTACAGCTAATATCTTTCTTTTCGACAGATTTTCTATCTCATCACTAAATTTATAAGCGATCTTCAAACTATCTTCCATTGTGTCCCACTTCAACCCTAAAACCGGAACTATCGTTGTTACATTTTTGCTGAGCACCTTCTTTTCGTTAAGGAAACTGCTGTC
The DNA here is from genome assembly GCA_964019185.1 of Maratus speculifer. NCBI lineage: Eukaryota > Metazoa > Arthropoda > Arachnida > Araneae > Salticidae > Maratus > Maratus speculifer. Next base: position 70,869,445 of record OZ025296.1, read on the forward strand.
TTCACTTTTAATTGGTCCGAATTCCCACATTCTTAATTCCATTTTCGCATCAGCCATGATTTCTGTAGATTTTGAAATAAAATTTTCTAGTTCAGGCACATTGTCGACTGAAGTAACGCAGTTATCTATATAGTATGATTTCATAAGCTTCTCAGCTATCTGTTTGTTTTCTTCATCAACATTACTCAAATGATATCTTATAACTGCACCTAGCAAAAATGGGCTACAAGTTGCTCCAAAAACTACTCTATTGTGTTGATAAACTTGAAATTCGTCAGGACTCTTCCACCATAAAAATCGCAAGAAATGCCGATCTGATTCTTTGACTTCAATTTGAAGAAATGCTCTTCTTATATCGGCTACTACCCCAATAGCTTTCTCACGAAATCTTATTAACACTGCAGGAATTTGTTCGATGAGGTTTGGTCCTTTAAAGAGGCAATCATTTAAAGAAGGAGACCTCCCTACCTTACACGATGCATCAAAAACTGGTCGAACACTTGTAGTAAGACTATCTGGTTTGATGACGGGATGATGAGGTAAAAAATGTCCTGGAATCTTGAGTGCTTCATCTGGTACTTTACTTATAACGCCTTCTTCTTCCCATTCATAGAAAACTTTAGCATATTCTTCAAACATTTTCATTGATTTTAATTTCTTTGTTGAATTTATCAATCTTCGTTCAGCTATGTGTCTATTTGAGGGAATCTCACGTTTGCCGTTAATCCAAGGAAGACCTACAATATAGCCACCTTCTATATTTCTATCAACTTCTTTTATAAAATTATCATGAGCGAGTTCTTCTTCTTCTGCTTTAGACAAAGTTTGACAGGGATCTGTTATACCAATTGTCTCTAACTTCCATAATTCTGGAATCTTCATATCTTTTAAAGCTAGGTTCGTGATAAACATATTTCCATAATTTAGGCAAGACTGTGATGTACTTTCTAAACGACCACAAAGTGTCCATCCAAACTTTGTCTCTATTGCTGTAAGACCGCTCTTTAACTGTTTTACTCGACCTGTAAGAAGTTGTCCGTAGTAATCGCTTCCAATCAAAATTTCAATTTTTGGACTTCCTGCTCCTAAATCTGTGATCCATAGTTTATTTTGTTTAAGCTCTTTAATTACTGATTCTTTTGGTATCCGAGGAATATAGTTACAAATTATATCTTGATCCAAAAGTTCTAAGACTTCTTTCGTTTGTTTCTGTCTATCAGAAGAACTTAACTCAACTTGGAATTTATTGTGAGATTTAGCTTCTGTTTGCGTACCACCAAACAAAGTGTGTACAATAGCTTCAGAAGAAATGGGATGTAAACCTAACTCTTCAGCTGTACCTTTTAAAATATAGCTCTTTTGCGACCCACAATCAAGTAACGCTCGTACTTTCTTTGTTATTCGACCTTTAATAACTATTTCTAAAGTCATAAGGGCTACTTCAGCAGAACACTGCTTACTTGCTATGGTGCTTTGAATAACTTCTGGGGTCTTAATTGTATTTTCTGGTTCTTTACACATTGAAATTTCAGGGCATAATAACTCGGTATGGGGTTTAGAACAAACGTGGCAACGAATAAAAACTTTGCAAACTTTAGCGTGGTGACCAAAACGAAGACATTTTAAACAGCAATTTTTATTCTTAATTTTGGCCTTCCGTTCATTAAAGGAAAGAGATCCAGCCCTAACACAGTCCTTGCTTTCATGAGATTTACTGCAAAATAAACAAAGGCGTTCTTTTGCGCTAAATAGCCCTGCCGCAGTAGGTATTTTACTTTCTGCTTTTCTTAACTTTTCTTTAGGTTTGTCTTTAAAGCCCAGCTCTATAAAACTCGATTTGGCTAATTTGAATCTTTCCTCGTTTGCAACTTCTTGTTTCAGAAATTCCATCAAACTTACTATATTTGCTTTTGTTGACAATGCATTATTATTACTAACAGTGTTTGATGTGATTGAAATATTATATCGCTGCCATGCTTTTAATACATCTTCCGATAAGCTAGATTCTATCATGGGATAGAGCCACGCCGAATTGCTTTCTAAACTTAAACCCATTGATTCTAACGATCTTAAATATGCCTCGACTTTCGTGAATAAATCTGATAAGGGAAGTTTATCTTTGCCGTGCGCCTGTACATTAGCTACAATCAATTTTAGGAATTCTCTAACGTACACTTCTATTAGTAAATCTTTCTTTCCAAAACGCTCTTGAAATGCCTCGACAGCTTTGGGGTAATTAACTGCGGTCATTGGATAGCTCTCTAACAAGTGCCTGGCATTGGTTCCAGGTTCTACCGATTGGATAAGATACTGAAATTTGTCACTATTATCCAAATCTATGTCTTCATGAATTTTCTGAAACTGGGACCAAAATGAAAGATAATTTATTAACTGCGAATCGAATGGCTTAATATTTAGTTTAGGTAATTTATAATGCTTTGATTTGGAATAACCGTGATCTGTGCTTTTTTCACTATCATCTTGATTACGTTTATTTGTACCCAATGCTTCGCTAACTTTACGCTTAATGGTAATAAATTGATCTGAATAACTTTCATTTTCCACAACTTCATTTTCAACAGCCTCTTCATCGCATTTATCATCATCTAACATGAGTTCAATTATAGCTTCATCAATAGATTTAATTTCATGAATCAAATTTTCTAATTTACTAAAATCGTCTGAAATTTTACCCTTATCTAATGACTCGCTATTAATTTCTTCATTCAAAATATTTAAAGTTCTGGTAAATGACGCACGTAGCCGTGTACGCTTTTTCTTTAACTTATTCATCTTAGAAAAATTAAGTTGTAATGCACAGCTTATGAAAACACTATACGCTATAAAAACAATTCAATATCTCAACATTATTATTCAAATGTCCCTGTTCGGGCGCCAGATATGTTCTGTAAACAATCAAAACTTATTTGGGTTCAAAAATCTTCTAAATATTCTTGAATTTTCTTTTTAAAAATTTTATTACATACTTAGAATTATAGAATAAAGAAATATTGAATTCAAATTATTTACATACTATGTACAAAATGTATAATATGTACAAAATATAAATGCTTTTACCTTGATAATTTTTGATCATCATACTAAAAACTGGAAAGATGATCCTTTATGCATTTCTGCGTGCCTTTTCATAAAATTAACATAATTCTTCAATAAAACTCAAGACACGCACGACAAACAAAAAATATAAACATTCTCTCTCAAAAAAAATTCTTTTTTCCTTCCATCAAAAATTGATGCCAACTTTTTTATCTAAACTTTTAACTCCTCTCGTAAGATAAAAAATATAAAAGCAAAGCAGACGAAAAAACAGCTTCGCTTCCATAGCAACGAGTCGCGTCTTATAAATAAATTAAATATCACAATTGCAAATATGCAAACGATTTTCTGTGAATAAACTGGGATAACTTAATTTATCAATTCCTAACAACAGCTATTGTGAAATCATAAAAAATGTAGCATATCAGTGCCATCTGTAGGGCAATTTACACCAAGAACTAAATAATATTAATCTATGTCAGAGATTTACTGAATCTGAATTTTGATGAAAATTCGTTCTTGAGATAGCGCTATTGCGTTAATCATGAATAATGCAGTATAGCAGCGCCATCTCTTAAGCGATTTCCACCAAAATGTAATTAGCATCAAATAATATCAAGGACTAATTGAATCTAAATTTTTATGAAAATCCGTGTATTAGTTCTTGAGATAAAGCTAAAATGGAAACAGGGGTGTGCGAAAAGAGAACTGCGCCCGGTTTAAAGTTCCAATTTAGCCCCCCCCCCCCCCTATTAACTTTTTCTTGTGATAGGCTAGAAGTGATGTTAGTAGTAAAATTTGGCACCCCCTAAATTTCCGTGCTCGGAACGACCGCTTCCTTTCACCCAGGGTTGGCTTTTTCCCGTCCGAAACTTGTTTTTCCCATCCCGCCGGGAAAAAGTGGTAAATACCGGGAAAAACTGGTAAATACTGGGGAAAACTTCCAAATGTCAATATGTAAGAAGTATTCTGGCTTCTGATGCGCAAAATTAAAGTAAGAAATACATAGTAATTATAAATTTCCCTTAGGTTTAAAATTATTAGGAAATTAATATAAATAAAAATTTTTGCATAAAACATAAAATTTGCACATAAAAACTTTTAACTATAGTGAATTTTCTAAATAAATATTTTAAAACATATAAAGTGAAATTATTAAACTTAAAAATATCAGTGTTATCAAGAGAAGCAATAAATAATTTGTTTTAAATTTAAGTAAAATTTTTATTTTAAGTAAACCTTTCAAGTACAATTATTTCTTTTTTTTAATTTCACAATTTTGTTTGATCTAATATTTATGCACAAAATGTTCTTTTACATCATCAGTACCAGAAATCCACCTTATTTATTTACATTTTTTGTAGTCGTTGTTATCAGATTCTTATCTAGTCTATAATAGAATAGTTGAAGAATCAGTCTTTGAAGATTCATTTAAATTTCCTTTTTTAAAAAAATTCCATCAACTTTTATACAAAAACAATCAACAAAAAAGATATATAACAATAATCAAGAACAGTTCATAATCAATTAATCAATCAATAGTAAAAAAAAACATTCAATTACAGATCAAGAATTTGGCAATACAAAAAAAAAAAAAAAATTATTATAGACAAGAATCTGGCAACAACAAAAATCTGATCAACCAATAAGAAGCAAGATTACTTATCTCAGCATGCACATGTCTCTTGTTTAGTCCCTGTATTGCATCATTGTATGTTGATTTGCTCTGTATATTCAGTTGCTAATAATTAATGATATATTAAATATATAATGCCAAAAGAAAGAAAAGGAGCATTAGGTGCAGGAGGAAGACCCCTTAATCCTGTATGGAGCCATTTTAATCAAATTCATGATGAGAATGGCAAATTAATTGTGAAGTGCAAACAATGTAATAAAGAAGTTAGTGCCAAAGCTGATAGAATGGTAAAGCATATTTCCCAAACTTGTTTGAAATTATCCAAACAACAAAATTTAAATGTTAATGCTACTACTAACTTTTCTGCATCCACTAGTACCAGTTGCAATTTAAGAACAGAAAAAACACTAATGCTAATAATGAGTTTATATTAGCTAGTGATGAAGAAGATGTAAATAATCCTCAACTGTCAGTATCATCAACTGTAAAATCAAACATAGCTGCAAAAATTAAAAAAATCCAGCCTTCAATCAGTAACTTTGTAATGCAAACAACATCATTCCAAAAGCAAGAAATTGATGTCAAAATAGCTCGCTTTTTTTATGCTTGTAACGTATCATTTGCAACAGTTGAAAACAAGTACTTTGTAGATTTGATGTCTGCATTACGACTAGGTTACAAACCACCTTCATGAAAAAATTTAGCTAATGAATTGTTGGAAAAGGTAGCAGCAGAAGTTCAAGAATCTGCTATAGAGAAAATAGCTGGAAAAACTGTTACTCTCATGCAAGATGGATGGAGTAACATACATAATGACCCTGTTATTGCCAATTCCATATTTTGCAACGAAAAAAGTGTATTTCTTTCTGCAATAGATTGCGGGAAAAATAAGAAAACGAGTGAGTATTGTACAAATCTTGCTCGAGAGGCGAAAATTGCAGCAGAAGCTACATATGGATGTACTGCAAGGGCGGCGCCAGAGGGGGGGCCGTGGGGGCATATGCCCCCCCGTCGGGCATACCTGGCCCCCCCCATCGGGGTCAAAATTCAATTTCGTCGGGGAAAATATTTTGACTTTTGAATTTCAGCCCATTCAAGTTGGGTCGAAATATGGAGCTTTTTTTTTTTAAAGTCGGATTAACTTTGTTTCAGGTTCGGGTTGGATGTTGATACTTATGGTTCTTGATTCGAGAAGAATTGATCTCTCAAAAGAATTTACAAAACTTATTTTAAGATGAAAAACTGTATTTGAATGTCAATGAATTTATGTATACTGATTTTTTTTACTTAAAATCTGAAATTGTTACTGAATATACATTTGTAAACATATTCTTACATAACTGCATTACAGCATGGATATATTTTTTCATCAGCTGCAATTAGTGTTTGGTTGGGTTGAAATATTTCGGGTTCAGGTCGAAATGTAGAGATGTCTAGCTTAAATCGGGTTTCGGGTAGAAACCCGATCCTGCATCTCCTCGGAAAATTAAACTCAACTCGACTGGCGGTTTTAGTCGGACCTGGCTAAAGTTAATTTTTTTTCGGAAAGTTTAGAATTGACTTCTATTTTTCGAGTCGGGTAATTTTAATTGTTTTAGCGTATGGGCTCGATTCTATCAGATTCCTCAAAAGTATCCCCAAAATATATTTTAAAATGAAAAATTACATTATTTGAATGTCAATGAATGAATATACAGATATATCGATTTTTCTACATAAAAAATATAATTGATACTAGACTACTTTTCCATTATTGCTTTACAAGATGGAATTTTGTTTTTTCATACTGAGTTGGGATTGCGTTCGGAATGAATACTATTGATTTTAGAAGTTTTGTCAAGTTCAGGTTATCTATTTTTTAAAAACTGGTTCAGGTTGAATGGATATATAATTAATTAGCTTAGGTCAGGTATAACCCATTCCGTGCTCGGTAAACAATCCGTGAATTGAACTATCCCCCCTCCATTGGTTAGATTCCGTAAAAACAGAAAAAATTGCATTTTAATTTTGCCATTTCCACTCCACCTCCCGCAAAAAATACAGAAAAAACACCAAATACCCGAAATACTCACACCTAAACAGCATGTTCGTCAAATTACATGGGTATTCTGGCATCTGTGCTGTGTTGCTTAGTACTATTCGTGTTAGAAAAGGAATTTAAATCCCTTTTATCTATAAATATGTAAAAATGAGAAATCTAAGATCAAAATTAAAAAAAAAATCTTATGTCAGAAGGCAGAAATTAATTAATATAATAGAAAAGATGAAAATCAAAGGAATGCTTCGGCAATGTTGAGCGGGAAATTTTGGTCCTCGCAGACCTCTAACCCGCAGCTAGATCTCATGCATAACCCGCAGTTTGAATCAGCAATATGTTTATAACTGCAGATCGCTTTTCGCTGATATTAAAATAATTCACTTTTAGATTCCCAACAATTTTACAATTTTTCACTTCATTTACATTTCTCTTGGAAATTTTGTGTTAAAGTTTTTGTTTCAGATTTAAATTCTGATCTTATCAAAATTTGGAACATCACACTTTGTGCATTTGATCAACATACACTCTAAAACAAAATGGAAATTGAAGATATTTTCCCCCATTGTTTTTATTATTATTTTTATAGCTAAAAAAGGTCTGCTTTAATTTGAACATTTTTTCGTAAATAAAGAAAATTAGTCAACTTAATGCTAAAACTACCTGAAATCCTCCAATATCTACAAATGCATTTTCTTAATTAAAGGACTGTGCAACAACGCTGTGTACTAGGATTTTCTATTATAAACTGATTTTTTACTTATCTCTATTTTCTCTCAAAATATGAAAAATTCATGAATCAAATCTCAATTTTTTAAAAAATTCTACGATCAAAAGACAGAAAATTCTTCAAGTAATAGAAAAATCCGTTCCAACCACACGTGCGTTCCAGCAAATTACTGCCTGTATGTTTTATTTTTTGCGAAATATTTTTTGAGAGTTTATAAAATAATTACATTTTCTCAAAAATGACTAAATTAGAAAATGATGAAAAAAGTAAAACGCGATACTTATAAACTCTTAAAATTTATATATTTCAAAAATTCTAGTTCGATTAATTACTTTCACATTAATTTCAAGGAAATTAGTATTTAGTACAGCAACGTGTTCAGATTTAACGAAAAAGGATCTGAAAGAAATTTCAATTTTATACAGATTTTGTTCTAGCCAAGTAAGTTGTTTCTTTATACTCGTATTCTTATTTAGATTTCAATCTAACGATGTTTAAACTGCAAAGAACAGCTGCAGTTCACCAAAAGGAAATGCATGACTATCTGTTTTGAGTAGTTTTCAAATTCTGTTCTGCAAGTTAATATAAAACAAACTTTTCGACTGCTCGAATGATAAAGAGATCGATGAATATGTTGTTTAGCTTCAGCAAACGTATTCTTGCTGATTGGTTGTAAAAAGAACCTTTATACATCTCAATGTTGTTGTGGGAATTACTAAAAACATCTTCTCTGATAGTATTGAAGGATATTTCAGAGTTACATGAGGTGCAGTTCCCTATTATCGACATTTGTCCATTGACCACAGATATAAGGAGTTAATTCTTTTTCCTAATCTAGTATTTTTATTTAAAAATATCGAAATCGTCTATTTAATGCTTTTTTTTTTACAAAAATTATATAATTAATCATACAGTAACCGTAAGAACAATGCTACAATGACCTTTTAAAAAACGAATCTGACTATAAAACAATGAAATTTATGACTTTGCAAATTTTGCATTTGAATTATTATTTCTACTAATTATAAATACTTTGAGTTCAATCTTTTTACGAATGTGTGAACTATACTATTTTTCTGCAGTACATAAAAAGTTTCAAGTCTTTCATACGAGTAAGTTCAAATGATTTCTTATTTCTTTGCGTTTGTATGTAATTTGATATTTTTATCCGAGTGCTTTAATTTTAAAACTTCTTTATACGCAGAATTCGTAATTTTGTTGATAATAATAATTTAACTTTTTAAAGAAATTATTTAAGTTTTTCATTTGTATTTTTGCATTCAGTAATACATACAGTAGAGCACCCATTATTACGCCTCATATATTACGTACGACATGGATTAAACATTAATATTCCTGGGCCCAACATAAACCAGGTTTAAATGCAATTTCAGTTTTACAATTTTCGGAACTGCGAATTTTTAAACTTCTAAATATCGCACATTTTAAATTTTTACACAGTGACATAGAGAAAAAAATGCTCTTTTAAATGAAATTTGTTTGCAAACTTTACCACAATTTGTTTTCAAATTATTAATATTTTAAAAGTTTTTATTACATTTTTTGTCATCGTGTCAACAGAAGTATTCCATTTTTGGACATTAAATATGGACCAATCACAAAACGAATAAAATAAAATAAGTTCCGGAATTCAATCAATAAAAAGATTCAGATCTGCTTCAGACTTTCCAGTTCTCCACCGAGATCAACAACTATTTCCCAAATAGTTAAAAAAAAAAAAAAAGATTAATTCTTTTTGATCAGAACTCTTCGTGTAAAACAGTTTATAACAATATCGAAGTAAAAATTCATGTTTTGTAGAAATAGAGTCAAGTCGGGTCGAGATTGTAACTTTTTTTTTTGGGGGGGGGGAGGGAAGGGGCTAATATATATAATACTTGCTAGACCATATAAGCAGGACAACTTTTTAAATTTTACGCAGACCGGAACATTAATTTATTTTGTACGAACTGGGTCCTTGAAATTTTTGCCCACGCAATTTTTAGGACCTGCTCCAGCACGCAGGGACCTCTGATATATGTTATGAACTTTGCCCCCCTGTCGGGGAGACAGTGCCCCCACGTCGGGCAAATTCTGGCGCCGCCTTTGATGCACTGTAAAAAGCTTTGTTTCAGATAATGAACAGAAAATGCTTACAATGTGACAGAATCTTGAAACTGAAAATATTACACCAATTACATATGGATGTGCATCACATTATTTAAATATTCTTGGCAAGAATATAACTACAGATTCTGTAATGGCTAAAGTTGTGAAAAATTCAGAAATTTTTTAGAAATCGCCATATCCCTGGAAGTTTATTGAACGAGTATGCTGATGCGGTCAAACCACAAATTCCAGGTGAAACAAGGTGGAATTCACAAATAGCTTGTTTAAAAACTTTTATTACTAACAGGCCTTTTTATCTGCAAATTGTGGATAATCACGAAGATGAAATTGATAATGACATTAAGTGTCTAATAAATAATCTTTATTTGTATAAAGAAGCAAAAAGTATGTATAACCAATTGGAACCAATTGCAAAAGCCCTTATGAAATTACAAAATGATAACAATGCCAACATCGCCGATACTTGTGAAATTTATGTTGAACTTCTTCAAAATAAAGAACTCGATCCCCATTTCAACAAAGTGAAATTTAACTTTGATAAAGCAATGACCCCTGTTCATTTTTTGGCACACCTAATGAGTCCAAAATATAAAGGTGAAAAATTATCACAAAATCAGGAGGAATCTGCTCGTGAATATTTGCAGACTTTAAATCCAAGTTACTTACAGTACGCAATGCAGTTCAAGGCAGAAGATGCACCTTTTCCAAAGACATTTTTCTCTGAAAGCATTACAAACACTATTTCACCTGCACTATGGTGGAAGAATTTAAGTAAAACTGGAATAGATGCAGAATTTCTCAAATTAATGGGATGTCCATCTTCAGGGATGTCCAGCATCTCTGGAGCATATTTTTTCAAATTTTTCTTACATACAAAACAAGATAAGAAATAGACTTGGTTTACAAAAAGCTTCTAAATTAGTCTTCTGCTATATGATGCTAAAATCCAATGTAGAAGTGGAAGACGAAGAATATGAATACAATTTGTAAATGTTAGGAATCTTTTGTTTATTAATGTTTAATTAAATGCATTTCATTGCCTGTATTTGTAGATCCTTTTCTTTCTTCTTACCTTTCAAGTTGTTTACTAAGAACTCAATTTTGACATTTTTAAAAGTTGTTTTGTATTTATATTTATTTTTAATAATCAGTTTTTCCCATGTGGGAAAAACATAGTATTTCCCAGGATTTTACCGGTTTTTACCACAGTATTTACCGGGGGTGGGAAAAACCTTGCCAATCCTGCTTTCGCCCCTCGCCCCCCCCCCCCTTTCACATGGCGCTGAGTGGAAATTGTACAAAATTCAGTATAGCAGCGCCATCTGAGAAGCTATATACATCAAAATGCAGAAAACATCAATTCATGTCAAGGACTAACTGGATCTAAAATGTGATGAAAATCCGTTCATTCGTTATTCAGATATAGCTGTTGCGCAAATCGCAAAAAATGCAGCATAGCAGCGCCACCTGTTAGGCTATATGCACCAAAAATTAATTAGATTCAGTTTATATCAAGGTCAAACTAAATCTAAAGTTTTGTGGAATTCCGTGCATTTGTTCTTGAGATAGAACGGTCAGAAATTTTTGTCGTATACAGACTCACAGATTGACAAACACACACCAGACAGATATTTCTTAAAAACCATGAAATCGTGTTAAAGACCTTCTAAAATATATAAATTTATCAAAAACAAGAAGTCAAAATTTTTTACGAATCTAATACTCTCTTCTTGTAAAGTTACAAAAGAAAGTAAAAATGTAAAATCGATTCTGCCCATAACATTGGCCTTTAGATTCGATTTCGATCTTTAGATTCGATTTCGATCTTTAGATTCGATGTCGCTTTAGGTTCGATGTCGATCGTTAGATCCGATTTCGATCTTTAGATCCGATTTCGATCTTTAGATTCGATTTCGATCTAAAGATCGAAATCGAAGTGTTGAATGCAGGTATTTTTCTACGACTCTGGAGGAAGGCATCATGTTTTACAGCTCTGTAAGAGAGGGGGAATCGCAATTTGTGCATTAAAAAGCATAAATCTCAACTTCTGGGGGGGGGGGGGGGATAATCCCCTGCGGGCTACCCCATCCCATTAATTCGACACTAGGTTAAATCGTAATATTTTTGTTTAGAAGTCCAGTTATTAAATTGAGGGGAAGGGGGGGCTTGCACCCTCCCCCAATATACACCTTTAAATTTCGCTCATTTAATTCTCTACATTTTTAACTTTAATGTTTAAGCTACATGGCACCCCCCCCCCCGAGCTGTGGACCCCCCCCTGTCGATCATTCACCTAATTTTGCTTATTTCTTCACTTCATTTCAATCTTTAAAAGGCTATAACTTTGCTTCTATAGGAGTTACAGTGATGAGAAAAATTCTAGTATAGCTAACCATTTCTCGCCGTTCTTTTTGCTATTCCAGTTTCCTGGTTTTCCCTATAGGACCTTTTGGGGGGGGGGGGGCAGAGGGGGTTTTTCTCATTTCTTGATACAATATGTCTATTGAAAGCTTATACTTCATACATTACAAATCTAGCATAAGAAATTTTCTCCCATCATTTCAGGTCACGTTACGGACCCATAATGTGTTAAAATTTTAATTTTTCAAACTTCTTCGAAAACAACAACAACAAAAAAAATAAATAAAAAATAAAATAAAAAAATAAAAAATAACAACATTGATACATATCAGCGAAACTGGGGTTCGAACCCGCAATCGTTTGATTGCACACGTAATCCCTAAGCAGCGCTATTATTTCTTTAGATTGTCATCTTTAAATTCGTAATATCTTTTGAATGGAATGTCCGATTTGAATAATTCAAAAAGTAATCTACAGATATTGTAACAGGCATTAATACAAAATGATTTATTTGGAAAAGGATTAAGGTATCGATAGTATGGTCTAATTTTGATTGGTGTATTTATTGCGTTTTAAAATGTAAAAAAGTAGTCATAGTGAGTTAACTACAATAGCTGGACATATGGTATCGCGCGGTTTTTAGCTCACAGGCTATCATTGTTAGTTTACATTACGAAGACGTAATGTATTGGGGTTTAAATTATATAGCAGAGTGCTAAAGTACTGTGGAAAAACGTTATTGCTGTTTTTATCAAACCCCCCAAAATTAAATTATGTTAACTATGTTAAATACAGATATTGTTAATTCAAATTAATGTTTAAATTAAATGTAATTACTTTAAACAAATAAAGATAACATATTTAAAAATAAATATCTATTTATTAAATTTCAATATATATTCAACAGAAACATATTTAATCCATATCATAATAAAACAATTAAATCCATTAAAATCTTTAAATCACATAACATTTACTCATAGGATTAATTTATTTATAGAGGAGAATATTTAAAAAGAAAAAGATCAGACTCACGACATGATTGCTTTTATGTATATTAACTGTCAACAATCCAGGACATTGATGCAGAGATTTAATCCATTCCAAAGAAGATCCTACTACTTCATTAAATGGAAATGCTTTACTTTGAAATGGTCTGATACAAGAAAAATACATCTGCCCCTATCATCGGCATACTTCAGCCTCTATGGAAATTACTTAACAGCAAGTCTCTACTTGAGAATATGACAATTACCAGTTCAAGCAGGGAAAGAGGTTTACATAAACTCCAATGTTACTCCTCCCAATAAACTCTTTAAATCGCCTTCAGGGCTTCAGAGCATTTAAAATCAAAAACATGGCTCGTCAATTCACCTCAGGAGACATCATCCAAAGTTCTTTATAACAATCAAGATGACTCATACTAAAAGTCCTTTAATATGGAAGACGAACTCAAAAGCAGGAACTCAACTAAACTATATCATCTTTAAAAGTTTTCCATACTGACCAGACAGCTGATAAAACTTTACTCAAAACATTAGAATGGCCAAACAAACAACGACGGATAGAAAGCGTGAATGAACTGACAAGAACCTGCCCGCTATTCTATTTATATCTTACCGGCAGTCTAAAACGAAACTCTATGCATGACAGTCCATCCTTCTATCAGTTTCCAGAACGTCATATGCAAAACTAAAGATGACGTGAATTGCGATGCGATCTACGATCGCGACGCCATCTGTTATTGCTTCTATGAATTACTCAGTTAAACAACTGGGATTAGATCGGGAATTACGTACGGAAGTTTAATGTGTTGCCGGTGTTTATAAAGAACAGACAGGTGATTTTAGAAACAAGTTTCTTTTAAATTTATTAACTATAGAATTATACTTTATGAGAAAATGACTATGTTTGGAAAAAGGTAAGTTAAATTTATTTAGTTACTTTAATAAAACTATTGAAATGACTTGTATCTTTAAAAAGGTTTTTATAATAGCTATGGTAAGTTAAAATAGAAGTAATTAACATATGGAGATAATTAATATAGGTACTTAAGAAATGAATTAATAAAGATATTTAATTTGAGAAGTATTATAAATTAGTGCAAGGGTGATAAGAAAAAGGTCCTAATATATCTGACAATCATAGCCTGAGAGCTTATGTGCCCATCCGTTCTGTATCTATGTTCGTTCGTGCGTAACGCGATAACTCATGATAAAAATATCCGATACACTTGAAATTTTGTATGTAAGTATATCCTGACAAGGCGCTTCCCTGATTAGTTTTTGGAGTTCATTCGATATGTATAAGAGGGGGAACGGGGGGCTCATGCCCCTCCCCTTAGTTGATATAAATGGGATTTTCATGCAGAATTAAGTTTTCGTTCAAAATTTAGATTAGGATCATTCTGATGAGGCGATTTCGTGACTGTTATTAGGTGTTTATTGAATAAATATAAATAGGGGGAACAGGGATTCTAATGCCCCTCCCCCCTTAATTTATATAAATGGGTTTTTCAAACAGAATTTTCAGATTTCGTTCAAATCTCTGAATAATTTTAGAAGTTTAATGGTTAAGTATAAAAGAGGGGGATAGCTCCTTTTAAATTATATAAATAATGCTAAATGGGTTTTTATTAAGAATTATCTTATTTGCTCTGAATTTTGGATATAGATTTTTTATATGATAAAGCATGTCTTTGATAGTATAGGAGGTTCAATGATTAAGTATAAAAAAGAGGAAAAGGGAGAGCTGTTTCCCGTTCTTAATTTTTTTTCGAACGGAATTAACCCTTGAAAATATAAGGCTTTAATGTACAATTAGTATTTGTAGCCTGTGAGCTCAATGCCATCAGTTTAACTGGGCAGTATTCTTTATTTTTATAGATATTAATATATTCTTTAATATTATAGAACCTTTTTTTATTCATTTAAAAGTATTTCCTGGCGATTCAGAATTATATATCCTAACGATTCAAAAAATACACACGTAATTGTTCAAGGTTTCACTTCTATCGGCACTCTCAGAGTGCCACTATTTTTTTTTTCATGTTCGCCCTCCTACCGCCCCCCCCCCCCCTTCCTCCCCAATCTTAACTTACAGGTTTGTTCAAATTATGACTGCGATTTTAAAAAAGTCTAATCCTCGTTTTTTTTTTTTTTTTTTTTTATAAATCTATATTTTGAAACCTTAACAAAAGATATATTTGGGCCGGGGTCGCCCTTCTGTCCGTTTGGGATTTACCTTTCCCCCCTGGGTGGGGGGCATATTTTTTGTTTCTTCCACACCATCTCATGTAACATACCGTTATAAAGCTTTTATCTCCTCGTTAAAGTATACTCGTTATACTAAGTTAAACACTATATTTTTATTTAGAAGCTCAGTTATTTGGGTTGTTAGTTAATTATGTTTTTTTTTTTTTTTTCAAGTTCGTCCGTTCTAATCCCTCGCCCCCCCCCCCCCCTTCCTCGCGAATCTTTACTAAATGGGCCGTTCAAAGTATGCATGTAATTTTTAAAATGTCCAATTCTCGTTCTATTTTATTGTAAATCCTCATTTTGAAACTTCGACAAAAGATACATTTGGGCTATGGTCGCCTTTCCGTCAAGAGTGGGGTTTACCTGCCCCCTTGGGAATGGGGCATATTTTTTGTTCTTCCAAACTATCTCGTGTAACATTTGGTTGGCATTAGAAAAAAAAAGTTTTTTTTGTCTATACTCCTTGTTCCCCATCCTAGTTACACGCTCTTGGCACTCTTTATACTCGGTTTAATGCCAAGTTACTCAGTGTTGTTATTAGTTGAGTTATGTCTCTCAAATTTGTCAAAGTTTTTGTGTAAGTGACAACCATAAGTGACAATCAGTTTAAAAATTAAAATTCTTATTATCCAACTCTAAAATCTGCAATAGCTTAATTCTATGCCTCCCTAAATGGGGATGGGGGTGGGAGGCGGTAATTACGGTCCTGCTGATTGTCTAAGTTTTGGAATTAGTAATTTGGATCTTCTCTGTGTGAACCTGAATATCGAAATATCGATTCTAGTATCGATTCTAGAACTGAGAAATCGATTCTTATTATGATCGATGTTGCTTTATACGATATCGATTTTAATCGATTCTCAAAATTTCCAGAATCGCCCATCACTACATGAAAAGATGCAATAAAATATTTTTTGTAGATTTTTTGCAGCCTTTTTTGGGAGAGGAGGGCTTCATGAAAAAGTAGAAAACACGTAAAAAATGACATTCTGGTAGTTACAAAAATACAATTTTCTCAACTCCTATGATAGATATGGAGTTTATCTTGGTGTTGTTTTGAAGGTCTTTGTGTGGGCTTTCATATTACATATCACTTGACAGGATTTATTAAACTTAATATTTCAAGGTCATCAAAAATTGTCTTTGACCTTGAAAATTTTAAAAAGTCCATTTTTGAAAAATCTATAAAAAATATATTTTTTACTTCCTAATGTGACAGACATTCTGTAAAAATTTCATATTGGGATGGCAATGGGATCGCATAAAAATTAAATCAGAAGTAACTTACACTATAGGTAACTGCCATTTGTAGTCTTGTGTTGTGGTCATTCTAATCCTTGCTATTTGATTGAAGTTATCCAGACAAACTACAAAAATCACTGTTTCTCTATCTTTCAGCAACAGAAGTGTTTTTTAAAAAGTTATAGGCAAATGTTATTTTAATACCTTTCATTTAAAATATCGAAATATCTTGATGTACACCAAAAAATAAATATTTATCCTCATTATGTGTTTTTAATTTCTACAGTTTAAAATATATATTATGAATTGAAGCATATATACATAATATAGCATTGTACAAAAGGAAATAAACAAGTTATTGTTTTAATTCATATTACTGTTTAATACATTTAACCCTTCACTGCATGATTTTTTTTCTACTTTTATAAGAAAAAAATTAAGAAATTGAAATGTAAAATTTTAAATGTGAGATTTTTTAAGATTTGAAATCTATATATTGATTTAATAAATGGGAAAAATAGTAAGAAAAATTAATTTAAAAATTTTTAGGTAAAATTTGATATTTTATGGAGTGTACCCTGAGAAAACCCTAACACAGTTAGGGTTTTTAAATATTCTATCACAATATTTTGCAATTAAATGGGCTTACATTTTATCAGCTTAACATCCTGCAACTTTCATAATATTTATATTATTAAGTATTCAGTAAAAATAATAAAAGTAAAATAGTAATAAAAGTAAAAATAATAAAAGTAAAATGCTTAATAGGTTGATTTTTTTTCCTCAATAACAAAAAATATTATTGTTATTTTGTCAAATGCAGCCATTTGACATGGAAAAATAAGGATTATTCCGTTCTTTGGACTGTTCTTGATCAGTTACAGCGATCCTATTGGCCAAATTCATGGCATATAATGAGAACTATAGTGTTTGTGGCTTTTAGCTTTCCGAGCAGTATAGTCAGATACTTCAAATTCATCTTGTATATCTTTCAAAGTCCAGTTTTTGGGAAGAGTTGTCAGAATTTGCATTTTGATAGACTTGTCATCTGTACTTCTAAACTTTTCCTTTAATTGTTTGATAATTTCACTGTCCGGGGAAAGAGCAGTAGAGTCCTGTGTCGAAGATCGGCATATATTAAATATTTTGCTTTTAAACACCTCCGTTGCTTTTGTAAACTTTTGATGAGGGTATTTCTTTTCATGCAACCTTTTTTTCTGAATAGGCGATTCACTTAAAGCAATCAAACTCTTGTTCAGGGCACTAACAGCTTCATCTTTTTCTGGGGTGCATAATTTATCTCCACTTGTTGAAATTTTCATCAGAACTAGATTCCTCCAATATTCTTTTCCCTGTCATTTTTTCTGATGCTCCCAACTGTTTTCTACATTTATCACAAATTTTATCATCTTTTTTAAGCAAACTAAATTTTTCTACCAGAATTTTGTTAACTGTTCTCAAATTTTTCTTATAAGCATTATGATTTTCCTTTTCAAATGGATTACAGCAATTCAATTTCTTGGAAGTTGTCTCAGAAGTAGATTGCTCCATCGCTACCGATTTTTAATTTATACTAAAACTAAAGTAGATTCAAAACATTTAATGTTTTAAAATATATATCAACAAAAGAAATTATTCCACTTCTCAAACTTAAAACTTGGAACTTGGAAGAGAGTCTTGACAGAGTACCAGGAGTAGAACTCCGCACCTCTAGTAGTACAATGGATCTGTGGGAGAAATGAACATACATAGCCGATGTCTGGCTAGCATAACGCCAGAAACGCGGAAAAGAGGGGGAAGTAAAATAAAAACCAAAAGCCAATTAAAGGCGCCATACAATAAAAATAAAAAGAGAAACATAATATAAACAATGAAGATATTAAATTTAAGAAATTAAAAGATAGAATAATAATTAAAGGAATGTATAGAAATCAAAGAAAAAAATAAAAATAAATAAATAAATATAAATATATATACAATTAACTACAAGAAAATATGAACACTTAGGAAGGTGATACCCTATCAATGTAAGAAGAAAGTGATATTATCCCGGGTCGATGTTTTCGGGTAGATGAAGAGTTGCCCTAGGCCTGCGCCATCGGGCACGCTCGTCATAAGGAGTAAAATTCTGCAAGGCCGGATTATTAATATTCGGAATTTTATCGAAGAAATTGATCGCCTGTTTTTTAATAACCGAACGGATAGGAGGAGTATCCAAATCATGATGAATGACTGTATTTCTTCGGTACCAAGGAGCCCGTATGATTCCCCTAAGAGTTTTATTTTGTACAACTTGTATTTTTTGTAAGTTAGTTTTTGCCGCAGAGCCCCAGATCTGAGCACAGTAGAGAAGTATGGCAAACTTAAAAGAAACTATCAGGAGTGTCCACTTTTAAAGCAGGTTCAAAGCAACAAGCAAAATAAAATATTACTAAGGTTTGCTATATAACAGTATTGACAATGAAGAATTTAAGTTTGTACTCTACATTGAGATCTAAGAAACTGGCCTGGTCTCTTACAAGGTCACACTCCCCCACCTTTTATCAACCAACCAATTCACAGGGGAGGGACTTATGTCAAGTTTAATGTCTCCCTAGAACAAAACCACATGGCCCTATATGATTCAGCCATATGGGGAACTAATATTTCAGTGTTGCTTAAAAACAAAATTTTCTTACACAGTCTTAACACAGTACTTAATCTCAAAGTAACTCTTATTGTAAAAAATTTTTAAAAATTAAAAGATAATATTAAAAAAAAAGTTTTTTATGAAAAATATATGTTTATTTTAAATTTGCTGTAACAAAATAAAGAAATTAAACATGATTTTTGTTAAAATTGAAAATATATTAGAGCATTTTTATATAAAAGTATCTAATGCCAGTGCTTTGTTTGGAATGTGAACAAAATTTTTCAACTTAAAAAAAAAAAAAAAAAAAAGAAAGAAAGAAAGAAAAAGGCATTGAAAAAATAAAATTAATATTGATAACAATAACTTTTTCCTAAATACTGACTGTTAAAAATATTGATTTGTGAACCAAAAACAGTCTAATATCTTCTTAGGCATGCAAAGTCTAAGCCCAAAGTTTCAGGACTCCCCCCCCCCCCCCCCAAAAAAAAAAAAAAAAAATATATATATATATAATTTTGTTGTTATGTGTATAGATTATTTGTTGATACCATATCAATCAGCAGATGATTTAACTAAGACAAGATACATTAGGAGCCTCTAGTCATGGTTATGCCTACCCTCCTCCCCCCACTTCCCCCTCTTAACTTTCTTTCAAGCCAGGCTTTGATTAAAATAAATATATTAGTACTCAAAAAGTCTGTTTTACAAAGTTGTTTAAAGCAGATTTAATATTTTGTTTGAATTTATGTATACAAATTTGCTATACATTAACTACACAAACACTAAATCATATTAAATCTAAATTATTTAAAATTATCATATGATATCAATTTTTTTAAATTAAAGTAAGATAAATAGAAGTAGTAATGTATTGTTTTCAAATGATTGCATCTAATACAAACAATTTCTTTAATTTATTTATTTATTTCTCTTTTTTTTTGGGGGGGGGGGAGATTTCCAAAGCCATTTGTATACAGTTGCTTTTTTCAGCCTTTATTTATTTTTATTTATTTTTTGGTTTGTGATAAATATAATATGTTTGTACTCAAGAAGTCTTTTTTTTTCCAGTCTTTTAGTTTATGGATTTATGTATAATTAAAAAAATTATTAATTAGCTGCTATGCCTTTTTCAAAAAATAAGATTTAAAAATCATTTTTCTTACTTTTTTTTTTTTTTTTTTTTTTTTTTTTTGTAAAAACAAATTTTAGACAATTTCGGGGGTCTTAAATTAAAATATGATCATCAAACATTTTTGTTCTTATTTCTCCATCCTTTTGTGTACATTTTAATGCAAATTTCAACTTGATATGTTGAAAAATAGTAAAACTATTTTTTTTCCCCCTGAAACAATGCTTCTTAAATACAGATTTTTTGAAGTGCTATTTATGCAACTTTTCTGTTTATTTATATATTTTTTTTGGAAAAATTACTTGAGATATTGAAGTACTATTTTAGATTGTTAATAAAGGTGATAAAAGAAACAAGTACAAAATTTTTTATCTAACTCTGAGACTATGAATTTCATGGTCTGGATGAAATGATATGGAATGATCCAAAGATATTTTTTTTAGTATGATGCCATAGCCATCCCAACATGAAATTTTTACAATTGGTATGTTACATTAGTAAGAAAAAAATATATTTTTTCCAGATTTTTCAAAAATGGACTTTTTAAAATTTTCAAGGTCAAAGATAACATTCGGTGACCTTGAAATATTAATTTTTTTAAATCTTGTCGAGTGATACGTCATATGAAAGCCCATACAAAGACCTTCAAAACAACACCAAGATAAACTCTATACCTCTCATAGGAATTGAGAAAACTGCATTTTTGTAACTATCAACACCCCATTTTTTAAGTGTTTTTCGTTTTTTCATGGACCTCTCCCCCGAAAAAAAAGCTGAAAAAAAAAACCCAAAAAAAATATTATATTGCGTTATTACATGAGTAGATTCAATCCTATGAATTTCACAAAAATTGGAGATGGTCAGGTTGTGAGCCTCGTTGATTTGACATGGAATGACCCCCATATGTTATAAGTTAATCAGTATCTCTTAGTTATTGCCTCATGTAATTAAAATAATATCTTTAAAACCCTGTTTTAAAATACTAATTTTTGCCAGTGGCAAAAATTATGGCAAAAAGTATTTTTGCCTGGGCGGTTCTTTACATGGTTTTTACCATGGTTTTTTCCACTTCGACAAAAATTTGCCAACTCTGGTTTTTCATGATAATTTGATTGGAAATCTGTTTAGTTTCTGTTTATAAATGTGCCTAGTTTCAGAAAATGTCTTCACTATAAACATAGTTGACAATTGCAGGAGTAGAATAGGCTACACAATATGTTTCAATATTTATTATGTGAATGAGTCAGAGTTCAGCTGCACTGCAAATAACAAGTCAAAGACCATTTCTAATTTTTTTAAAATCCTAAAATAGTCTGTATAGGGTAAAATCAAAACAACTGTTAAAGTAAAAGGAAAATAAAAAAAAATTACTTATGAATATTACCCTCATAAAAAAACAATTGCATAACACATAGATAATAGTAATATTAAAATTAATAGCATTTTATTCATAATGATTTTTATTTATGGTTGTTATTTTATTTATTCTGTAATTCATTTTTGTTCCCTTTGAAGTTTTTTATGTAAAACAGCAAGTGCTATTGTTCAGTGGCGTAGCTAGGATTGGTGACACCCGGGGCGGATGTAAATGGTGTCACCCCCCCCCCCTTTCTGATCCGTGATATTTTTTCAATCTCAATTTTACTTTATTATAACAAATGACCATACTATCCCTTATTTGCCTTTAGTCCTGCATAAAAAAAAGTGCATAAGCCAATGTGGTGTCTATATGACAAAGAAAATTCTTTCTTTTAAAATTTTCTTTTGCCACTCACTTTGGATATGTAGGTTTTTGTTTCCTGGTGCATGTGCTATTTAGATACTTCATTTTGTATAAAATTTCACATTTTCAAAGAAAAGAAAACTAACTCTATTGCGTCGTGCGCTAAAAATTTTATTTTTTTTTTCAGAATTTTTTTCCAAAATCTTATAAGTTTCTATATATATATATTTGCAAATAAGGGTTGGGTGTCACCCCTTAGAGGGTGACACCCGGGGCGGACCGCCCCCCGCTTGCTACGCCACTGCTATTGTTTACAAATGATATTTAATTACAATAAATTTATCATTGTGGGGGATTATAAAAAGCCTACTTTAACAAAAAAAAAAAAAAAAAATGTTAAAAAAATATATTTTGCACTGATGTGCTTAAAGTACCCTCTTATCTGTAGAGTACACATCTACAAATATATACTGGTTTGATCCTTCCTTTAACTCTTTGGGGTTGAGCGATCCTTACATGTGCCACTTCAGGGTTGCCAGCTCTTAGCCCGGCCAAAAAAAGCCGGCTGGCTTTTTTTGGTTTTATCCACTTAGAAAAAGGCAGCTAAAATTGAAAAAAGCCGGCTTTTATTTTTAAAGTGTTAATTTGTATCGAATCCATATTAAATTTGGATTGATTTATTTTAAATACACTTTTAACTATTTATTACTAAAAAAGTTATAAATTTCTATTTAATTTTTCAGATAAATAAATCTTTATAACTGCTAGAAATCAACTGTGAAGGCATTATGTCTGAAAAATATAAATCTTGGAAAAAAGAAAATATACTCAAAAAATGTGTTTTAAACTTCTATATTTCATAGGTCTACTTCTATTACACATTCTTAAGAATTATATTTTAATTGAATTATGACAAAATGAAACGCATAAAAGCATTCATGGAACAATTCTTACAGGTCAATATGTAAAGATTAAGTCATAAAAGGAACAATGTTGAAAGAGAAATTAGGAAGGATTCAGTAATTGAAGAGAGTCTAATACATAATTACTTAAAATTTTAAATAGCTTAGTTATTTAAAAGTTCATATATGACCTGTTGCATGAATGAATATATTCATGCACATGCTAATGGAGAATACTGAAATAAATTGTGAAATATAATATATTATGAAATATGCATAATTCGAAATACTATTTTCAATAGTGAAAAATGTTTTTATATATGTATGATTTTAAATGCTTATAGGGTATAAAACATGACATTTTAATAATTCTTAAAAATTGTTAAGTAATAAAACATGCAACTAAGTAACCATAGTCCTCTTTAATTTTATAAAGCAGTAAAAATAGAAAAACAAGGGTAGGATTAAAGGTCAATGTAAATCAGAAAAAGCACTTGGTATAGCCATTTTATAATTTAGCTGACATATTTGCAATTCTGACTGTAAACCACTAGCAACTCCATCAATGTGTTATTCCATTATTAATATCTTCATTATTGAAAAATTGGGTTATAACCCAGTTTCTCATAATGAATCATAATTAAAATCCCAATTTTTCATTTTAATAAATAAATTTATTAAACTCAAAGCAAGGCTCGAAAAATAGCGTTCCCGGGGAACCCAGAAATCCTTTCTGGGAACGCATATTTTATCACTAAGGTTCCCGGTCGGGAACCTATCCTTTTGCCGTATCTGCTAGCAACGCCGCGGACGCATTATAACGCGTAAATCAAGCAAAAAATAGCTCTGAAGCAGTCCGAGGGATGCGTAATTTCGTCGGAATATTACGGGAAAAGCTCGAATTTCAACAAAAGAATCGCAAAAAATAGCAAATTTCGTCAAAAAATCGTGAAAAAACGGCAAATTTCGTCTAAAGATATCTAAAAGATAACAGATTTCGTTGAAAGATCGCATGAACCAAGGCAAATTTCATTAAATTATCGTAAAAAAGGCAAATTTCGTAAAGATTTTCTTTTGAAAAGCGACAGGCTTCGTTAAAACATCGCGATAAAACGGCAGATTTCGTCAAAAAAAATCGCGAAAAACGCAAATTTCATTAAGGAATTGCAAAAATCAGCAAATTTTGTTTAAAAAAATCATGAAAAAGAACAAATTTCGTAAAAAGAAATTTCGAAAAAACGGCAAATTTTGTCCAAAAATAGCGAATTTTTTCAGGAACTTATACTTTTTATCTGGGAACCTATATTTTTCATGTAGGTTCCCAGCTGTGAACCTTAAAATTTTTAGAATTTTCAAGCCCTGTCAAAGTAAATTAAACATCATTAAAATTAGTTAAAAGTCACTTTAAAAAGTGTAGCTTATAATTAAAAGGCTTCACTGTATAAAAGCTAATTATAGCCAAAAAAAAGGCCAATTTTGGCCAAAAAAAGCCGGCTAAAATCAATAAAAGCCAACCAGCCTGGCTTTTTTAATTTTAGCCGGCTTTTTTTGCAACCCTGTCATTATTTCCTCCAGTTACTTGTAATTGTGAAGTTTATTTTATTAAATGAGGGTATTTTTGCAATTCAATTACAGAGAATTTTCAGTTTTAAAAAATTAGTGGTAAAAGATTAAAAATTAAGCAAATGGATCTCGTCACAACGGGGTTCAATGATAAATGTTTCATCTCAAACCTTCCATTTTTAAGGTTTGTGATATTGACTGCGCTAAGAAATCAGTTTTACTTATTTTTCAGATATTATTTAATTATTTATTTTGGGAGAGGGGGCAGGGATGTCTTCACATGAGAACTAAGATAACTGATTAATACATAATTATATTGCACAAAAACAGTCGTTTTTACAGGTGAAAAATGACATTTTAGTAATATTTTCGAAATTACATGTAAAAACAATCACTACACAAACTTATTAACTTTTAATAAAATAATCTGCAATCTAAATTGAAAAAGTAAAAACAGCCATATCAGAAACCCAGCTCAATTATACTATGCAAAATAAAACATTTAAAAATATTCAAAACTAAACAAGAAATCCAAAAACAATCTGCTGTAGGCTTAACATTATGGACCAGGTGTTTCAAGCCTCCCCTTAAGAGCCCTAGTAGAACAAACTAGCCATGCAGAGAAATTTGATTGGTAATGTTATTCCAACAGGAGCATTCTTAACAGATTTCTTGTTAGGATTTTGATAATTTTAAATGATTTTTTTGTATCAGGTACCTGAGGTTGATATTAAGGATTGACTGAAATAGGAGTTTTGTTGAATACCAAAGCTATGGTCAAAATGTATGCTGAATATTTAGTATACTTGAACACTTTTAATAAACATTTTTGTAAATTCATTTTTTTAATAAGCTTAAAAAAACTTTAATGACTTCTTTCCACTTTCCACTCACAAATTCATTATTCCATCACTTATTTTTTTTATTTTATAATTGTCAATACCTGAAATAACCTAATGAAAGTATTAAACTATACAAACTGTTATTAATTACAAAGATTGTCAAAAAAAAAAAGTACACTGAAAAAAAAAAAAAAAAAAAAAAAAAAAAAAAAAAAAAAAAAACCCCAATGTTATTAAAGCTGATTTAGTGATCGTCTTTGTCTAATCATAAACATATTGAATAGAAATGTTCTCAAATACAGTATGGTATCATATAAATTTGTACATTTAACTATTTTCTGACTAAATACTGATACTATTTATATTTTCATTTTACAATTTAATTGTGTGGTGATAAAGATAAAAAAAAATTTGAGTGATTTTAAACTGAATGAATATAAACTATAGGATAGGCATATACTTATTTGATGTATATATTAAAGAAAATACACATTCAAAAATCTTAAATAAAAAAAAATAATGTGGAAATAATTAGAATTTAAATAAGGAAAAGATGTCCTAGATTGCTTTCCAAGTTAGATTGCAGATTATTACTACTAAAATGTCATTTTTCTCCTGTAAAAACGACTGTTTTTGTGTGACATAATTATGTATTAATCAGTTATCTTAGTTCTCATGTGAAGACATCCCTGCCCCCTCTCCCAAAATAAATAATTAAATAAAATCTGAAAAATAAGTAAAACTGATTTCCTAGCGCAGTCAATATCACAAATCTTAAAAATGGAAGATTTGAGATGAAACATTTATCATTGAACTCCCTTTGTGACGAGATCCATTTGCTTAATTTTTAATCTTTTACCACTAATTTCTTAAAACTGAAAATTCTCTGTAATTGAATTGCAAAAATACCCTCATTTAATAAAATAAACTTCACAATTACAAGTAACTGGAGGAAATAATGCTGGATTCCGAGCAACTTAAGTGGCACATGTACGGATCGCTCAACACCAAGGAGTTAAAGGAAGGATCAAACCAGTATGTATTTGTGGATGTGTACTCTAGATAAGAGGGTACTTTAAGCACATCAGTGCAAAATATATTTTTTGGACATTGCTTTTTATAATCCTCCACGATGATGTAATTAAATATCATTTATAAACAACAGCACTTGCTGTTTTATATAAAAAACTTCAAAGGGAACAAAAATGAATTACAGAATGAATAAAATAACAACCATAAACAAAAATCATTATGAATAAGATGCTATTTTAATATTACTATTATTGATGTGTTATGCAATTGTTTTTTTGAGGGTAATATTCATAAGTATTTTTTTTTTTATAAATTTGTAGATTAAGTTTTTTTTTTTTAATTCCTCATCCACATAGCTTGTGATCTGAGGTTATGTGTATTTTAAAATTTTACCAATTTCTGGTCATTGCTTTAAAATTTCTTAAACAGTAATTCAGGAGTGCTGCACATATCAGCACCGAAATATAATTGCTGCACATATCTGTGTCAAAATTGTGTTTTGCCTTGAATTTGCGCTAAAATGTACTGAGTACCAAAATGAAATTGAGCATGATTTCGTCAATTCGAGAAACAAAGAAAAATTTCATTTTTAACTTTTTCCAGACCTCTCTCTAACTTCATTTTTTTTTTTTTTTTTTTTTTTTTTTTTTTTTTTTTTTAAGAAAAAAAATTGTGGTCGAAAAATTTTTGAAAACACGCAAATTTCATAACAAGATCATGAAAAATACATGAAATTTGTTAAGATTGCAAAAAATATGCAAATTTTGTCAAAATCATGAAAATGTGCCAATTTTATCAAAAGATCACAGCAAAAATTTACAGGGTTATTTTTGCAATTTTTTTTTTTTTTTTTTTTTTTTTTTTTTACCATGGTTCCCCCCCCCAAATACTAGTACTCATTTGACAAAATTCGCATTTTTCCACAATCTTTTGAAGAAATTAGTGTGTTTTTCTCAATTTTTTTATAGAATTTGCTGTTTATTGCGGTATTTTGATGAAATTTGTGGGTTTTAGTCACTATCTTTTGACCGAAATAAAAGCATAAAACATAAAGTTGTCCAGAGGCAACGGCAACAGCAAATAAACAATAAAGTGAGAAAATTTATTGCCAATTGGCAACAGCATGCACTAGAGGGTTATTTTGCATTAAAATCATAAAAGAAGTTTTAGGTTTAACCAGTCTTAATTGATGTAGATTCAATCAAATTGCACAGTGGAATCTGAATGTAGTGGAAATGTAATCGTGGAAGACTTATTGAAAAGGCGTAAGTTTCAATAACAACAAACTTTAATGAAGAAACATGATTATACAGCAAAAATTTCAGCAGACTATGCCGAAAAATAAAAGATTAAAAACATAAATAATTAAAGTCTTAAAACTGAAGCAGCATCATATTTCAACTAACTACATGCCGTCATGACAAGGCATAGACAGACCAGCTGCTATCAAAAAGACAAAACGTGCTTCATACAATCATAACGAAAAACATGGGCGAAGAACAAAGCTGCATCTCTTCATTTTATACAAATCTGCTCTGAAATATTTACATATTTTCCACAAAGTCCATGTTGCCACTATCTGAGGAGAAAAACCTCTGAAAATACCAAAAGAACTATGTACGCCAAGCGCCATTGGCTCATTAACTATGACGTCAAACATCGACCGCGGCAAGGCCGTGAACGGTGATTCACAGTGATCCAAAATCACAGTAAACTAGCTCTACAGGATCACTCTATTTACTTCAGAACGATGTTTGAATCAATGGCGCAGTGCGTACTTTTCAAAACATTGTTTTGACTTGGGGATGATAAAAACACAGGTATGTCATGTTAAACAAAATTTAATAGACTAACAAGTTAAATATAACATGACATAACATTAATAATGAAGGAAGCTGTACATAAAATATATTTATATATTCAGTGAATACATAAATATATTTTATTAAAAATATAATTACAAGTAATATATATCAGTTTCCCCCCTGAGGTTAGTTTAAAAAAATGCGCCCCTCTTGCACCTAATTCAAAGATTAGCGCACCTCTTATCACTCATTCAAAAAAACAGTGCCCTTTTTGCCCCACATTTGAAAAAATGCTGCCCATCAGCGATGATGCGGACGCGTTATAGCGCTTAAATTATGCAAAAAATAGCTCTGATGCTTCTCACAAAATGCATTATTTCATCAAAAAATTGCAAAAAAGCTGTACATTTCGTTAAAAAATCGTGCAATAAGGACTAATTTAAGGCAAGATTCGCTAAAAAATGGCTAATTTCGTCACAAAATCCCGACAAAAGCGGCAGATTTCCCCCCAAACGATCATGAAAAACAAACAAGTTTCATTTAAAAATCTCGATAAAATGGAAAATTTTGTCAAATGATTCGCTAAAGATGGAAAATTTTGCCAAAAGATCACGAAAAACGACAACTTTCATCAAAAAATTGCAATAAAACAACAGATTTCGTCGAAAGATTAGCGAAAAAACCCTGCAGTTTTCGTCCAAAAAATGGCAATAAAACGGAAAATTCTGTCAAAAGATTTGCAAAAAACGGCAAGTTTCGCCAAAAATTCGTGAAAAAAAAAAAAAAAAATTCGTCAGAATATCCCATAAAGACGTTATATTTTGTCAAAAGATCGCAAAAAATGCACCCCCTCGCAACTTTTTCTTGTGACAGCCCAAAAATGACGTTTGTAGTATAAATTTGGTGTCTCCTAAATTTCCGCACCTGGGGCGACCGTGCAATATATTTTATGTAAGATTTTTAGTTACGATCGACTTTTTTTAACTTTCAGAAATGACTGCCTTAATTTTTTTTTAATTTTGGGAAAAATCTGACAGAATTACAAAGGCCAAAAAAAAAAAAATAATAATAATAATAAATAAAAATTCACAGCAAATTTTCTGAAAGATTACAATGCAGGTGGGAGAAAAGAGAGGGCAATTCTACTCCCGTTACGAACTACGTGCTTTTTCTTTTTTTCATGCCCCTTTTCTGAAATTTGTTTTTTCGTGTTTAAACATGGCAAAACTGATGGTTTTTTGAGATCTTTTGAAGAAATTTGCCATTTTTTGTCATCTTTTACCAAAATTTACCATTTTTTCGTGATTTTTTTTTTTTTTTTCACAAAATTTATTAGTTTTTTTTTTTCTTAATTTTTTTAGCAAAATCTGCCCTTTTTTGCGATCCTTTAACAAAATTGGCTGTTTTTTTTCGCAATCTTTTAATAAAATTTAACTTTTTAATTTTTGATGAAGTTTTTGGATTTTTTTCTGTATTCTTTGATGAGATTTCTATATTTCCACGATTTTTTGGACCGCTACATTCTAGATTCAACTCTATAAAAGTGCCCTTTTCAGAAAAGTAGCGCCCTGCCCCTTTTTAAATCTAGAGGAAACTCTAATATATATTTATCAGCAAATTTAATTTTTTTTTTTTTCCCTACAGAAATAAATTTATACTTCCTTAATGTTTCCTACAAGTTCAGTCATATTTAGTCAAGAATTGCATATTAATCTGCATACAAAATAATAGAAAATTAAAAAAATTCTGTAATTTTGTCCCAATATTTGAACTGAAAGTTTTATTGTTTACATAAGCTTTTTAAGGTTGCAAATTTGAGGGAGTCTACTGTATTGGCTTCTAAAGTCCTAACCATCTACTAACTAATTGCTTATTAAAACAGAATTCTCATTACATCCAAGTTTGCTATTACAGTTTCAATATATTTAAAATTTACTACATTTTTATATTCCTAAATAAATTTATTAAATCTTATTTTGTCTAATTTTTAAAAACTCTTATTAAATTTGAGATTTTTTATCTTTTTCAGGAAAGGAGAAATGACAATACTTTCTGAAATCAGAAACTTTGTCATGCGGTATAACATCAAGCAAACTATGATTGCTGAAATGACCAAAATGAGTCAAGCTTATGTAAGTCGTTTCTTCCGTGGTGATATACAAGATATGTCTGATCGTACCAAGAATGCCTTCTACATGTGGTATTTAACATGTAAAAACAATCCCTGGAAGCTCAGTATGTATTTTATAATCATATCTTTATATTTTGAAAACTTGAGAACTGTTAAATTACTGCGCAAAAATTCATTGTTTCTCATTATTTAAGCATGTTAAACTTTTTTTGTTGTTTGGTCATTTGTATATATTTTAAAAATAATCTTTTAAGTTGATATGATTTATTTTCTGTTGAGTTTTTCTAATAAAATCAGAAATAAATCTAAATGATGTTCCCTGTTTGTTTTTGATTTATTTGAAAGTTAATGTCAAACTTACTTTCATATAATTAAAATACGCTATGATTTATTGAATGTGATTGACCTTTTTTTTTTTCTTTTGTTTCTGGGAGAAAAAAAAATCGCCTATGCATAATTGAAGACTTTCAGTCCTGAGATTGATTTCTGTTCTGTATATGTATTATATATATTTGGGAAGTTGGATTTTCATTTTAAAAAATATTCGTCTCTGGCCTGGATCTAATTTACCTAGAGGCCTGTGCTACAAAAAAATTGTCAGAAATGATGCTAGGACCCTTAGCGACAAATTGAAAATAAATATCTCAATCACAAATAATTGCATGAGAATTTGAATATGCTTGTACAAATACAAGCTATAATATATTCATTGTAGTGTGTTTACTTATACAATATTGCAGGTCCTACCTGCCCCCCCCCCCCCACACACACACACACCAGTCTTATGTTTCCCATATTTTCAACACATGATGTATATTCCATATATATATGTGTGTGTATACATTTTTATTTATTTATTTTTTTTTTTACATTGATTTTCTAAAGATTAATTCTGAAAAAAATGAAAATGAGCATTTATGAATATAGATAACTTTAATATGCAGGGCCGTAAATCCCGGGGGGGTTTGGGGGGTGCAACACCCCCCCTAGGAGAAATCAGTCGGAAAATTCCCAGATCTATCGGAAAAAGTATGTTTAGTCGGAAAAAATGGTATTAACCAATAAAATCTTATAAACTG
Organism: Maratus speculifer; assembly: GCA_964019185.1. Classification (NCBI taxonomy): domain Eukaryota; kingdom Metazoa; phylum Arthropoda; class Arachnida; order Araneae; family Salticidae; genus Maratus; species Maratus speculifer. Next base: position 70,900,731 of record OZ025296.1, read on the forward strand.
GAAAATCATTCGGAAAATTTCCCGTTCCATCGGAAAAGGCGTATTTAGTTGGAAAAAATAGCATTACGTATTATCCTATAAAAACTTATAAATTGGAAAAACAGAAAAATCAGTCGGAAAAATTCTTGTTTGATCGGAAAAAATGTTCTTAACCTATAAAAACTTATATACTGGAAAATCATTCGGAAATTATCCTGTTCCATCCGAAAAAGCGTGTTTAGTCGGAAAAAATAGTATTACGTATTATCCTATAAAAACTTACAAATTGGAAAAAGGAAAAATCAGTCGGAAAAATTCTTGTTTGATCGGAAAAAATGGTCTTAACTTATAAAAACTTATAAACTGGAAAATCATTCGGAAATTTTCCCGTTCCATCCGAAAAAGCGTGTTTAGTCGGAAAAAATAGTATTACGTATTATCCTATAAAAACTTACAAATTGGAAAAAGGAAAAATCAGTCGGAAAAATTCTTGTTTGATCGGAAAAAATGTTCTTAACTTATAAAAACATATAAACTGGAAAATCATTCGGAAATTTTCCCGTTCCATCCGAAAAAGCGTATTTAGTCGGAAAAAATACGTAAAAACTTACAAATTGGAAAAAGGAAAAATCAGTCGGAATTCTTGTTTAATCAGAAAAAATGGTATTAACCTATAAAAACTTATAAATTGAAAAAACGAAAGTATCATTCGGAAAATTTCCCGTTCCATCGGAAAAGGCATGTTTAGTCGGAAAAAATAGTATTATCCTATACAAATTTATAAATTGGAAAAATGAATACAGGCCCGGACTGGCTCCTTTAGGGGCCCTCGGCAAGAAACCGGAAAGGGGTCCCTTACGGGGAATTTATCGAAAATAGGATAGTATATTTTATATTTAAATTTAGGCTTACAGGGCAAAAAACCACATTTAGGCTATTTTGTCGTTTGAAAAATAGTTGACTAAAACGTAAGCTTTTTCTAATGTTTTTAACTTACTTTCAGAATAATATTTGTATTAAATTTTTATACACCTTACCTAAACTAATTCCAAACTAGTAAAAAACAAGTATTATTTATTTTGAGTGGTTTATTACTTAAAAATAAGCGTGAAGTATATTTTTAGTTTTAGGCAACCAAAACCAAATGACTGTGTTGAAGTCATAATAATCTAAATCCTACTGTGATACCTAAGTGACATAGCAGTAATAAAAATAAGTGGTTAAGACTCATCGCAGATCACTCAGAGGGTTTCGTTCAATATATCTTTCAATACAACTTATCCTTTAATTAATAAATCGAAATTGTTAATTTATAATTATTAAATTTTTACATAGAAGGTAGCATCAAAAAATTTTAATTTTGAAATAAAAAGAAGTTATTTATTTTAGTTAAATTAAAAATGTTCAAATTAAATTATTTAAATAAAGTTCAAAATTCAAAATTTTTTGAAAACTCGAAATAAAAAAATAATAAAAATAGCGGAGATATAAATAAAATTTTTAATTTCTAAAAACAAAAAGAAATGTTTAAACGAAATTTAAATTGCTGAATAATTAATAAACCGCTATTTTTTTAAAAATAAGACTGAAAATTGCAATTCAAAAAAATATTATGAATATCAGTGGTAAAAAAATAATATAAACCCTTAAAATGGCAAAAAATAAGAGTTATTTTTTAATTTAGTCTATCTTAGTATAAAAACTTCAAGTTCCAGCATCGCGCTTCAAATTGAAAACCTTTTATGTTTACTAGCGAGACGCTCTTCTTCTAAGCTATGATGTATACACGAAATACCGTGAAATTAAGGTACTCTTTTAAAATTTAAATCACAAAAATGAACGGATGAAATTGATAAAAATGATTTCTTTAAAATAATAGACTTTTTAAAATTTTTACGATTTATTGTGTGACACGAGATATTCAGCTGTAAGTACATAAAATTTGAAGTCATTTTCTTTGGTAATTGGAGAGAGAGATTTGCTTGCTCCACCACCTTGAGGCTCCTATTTTCTGAAACCTGTAAAGTTTTTCATGTACAAAATGTTTTATTTTTATTTCCCTCCCTTTTTATGCACATTCTTTTATGAGATGAGCTTGGAAAAACAACAGATTCTTCTACCAATCCAAATACGTTTTCTACTTTGAGAAACGTAACTAATCAATCAGCTGTAACCAAATTCAGTAACTTTTCCATGCAGCAAATATAAATAACATTCCCTTTAGAAATGAAATCGAAACTGTTATAATAGACTTTCAGATTGGTACTCTTTTAAAATATTGGCCAAAAAAATAACTCAAGTTGAGCCGAAATTCGCTCATTTCACGTTTTGAAAGGCAGCTTCTCTCTCATAAAAAGTTGAAATAACTCAAGTGAGTGAGTTATTTTTAAACAATTTAAATCAAGATGAGTTATTTAAATAAGCAATCTAAATCAAGATGAGTAAAGCATTTAAAAAACAACTCATTCACGATTCAATAAATTACAGCTCTTTCCTGAGAAGCGAAATCCACTCTTTCGTTTTAAAAGTTTAGGTCTATCAAATGAACAAGCAATAACATTTGGTGCAATGCTACATTTGGCTAATTCTGATATTAAATGCTTGTACACAAAGCAGTGGCGTAGCCACCTACTGTCATGTTTTTTGGCGCCCGGGGCCAGCAAGAAATTTTGCGCCCCCACCCCAATATAGATATATAACAATTTCTCTCAATTTGGCGCCCCTAGGCCTCGGCGCCCGGGGCGGACGCCCCCCTTGCCCCCCCTTAGCTACGCCACTGACACAAAGCCAACTGACAAGAATCATAGATTTCTGTTGTTCCTAAGATCTTTCACACAACTTTCCTTGAAGGTCATAGTTAACGCAAATTGCCAACTCGTAACAGCTACATCTTTAGTACTATCTACCATCATGCCGAATATTGTGCTATCATAAGGGTCTTTTAAAATAATATTAAAGAACATTGAACCTACTGTTTTTTGTAGAGGTCTGCACGGACCCAGATTTGGCCGTATCCAGCCCGGTCTGCGGGCTGGACAGGCAAAGAAGTTTAACAAGACTGCTAGGCAAATAATAATAATAATAATAATAAATAGCGAGCAAGCCAACCCGATATAAAAACTTAAACGAAGACGATGAAATATGATCCGTTTTCAGTGAATATAACTATCGCGAGAATGAGTATAAATGTACGTCACGAGCCGATGCTAGTTTGACAGCATCCATACAAAAAATGCAACATATGCATCGTAGAGATTGGCGTCGGACAGTTATGTAGTATTAGAGGCAGAGTTTAATTTTTTTTCAACAGACTCATGCCTAAGGTCGAGATCAGATGTGCCCTTTTTTTATTCTACGTAGTAAAGTCAGGCCAGAAATGGACTTAAATGTTCTTAGAATGTGTAGGGCAGTTACTATGTTTTGAAACAATATTAATAGCGATAATAAACTTCTGTTAACGGAATCTTTGGAAGTGTAACTTAAGATGGTTTAAAATTCACTTCTCAATAACGGGAAACATTCTAAATAATTTTGAACTGTAAATGCATAAAATTGACAGGCGTGACTATTAAAGGAATAGGGAATCGAATAATATTTCCATTTTCGGTAAATAAATAAAGTATCAAAATTTAACAGATTTTTGACACGTGATTGCAGGTTTTTCCCCTTTTCAATGATATTGCTTCCAAAAATTCAATTCAAAACGCTAACTTTGATAGTATTTCTAAAAGAAATAATGTCTTTATCAAAAAATGACCATTTGATTACATAGATTCTGAATAAGAAAAAACGGCAAAACTTATGCATTTCCGAAGGAAATCAATTTAGAAAGTTTTAGATACTAACTCCTTTGGATTTGAGAGAAGCTCTAATAAATGACATAATAAATAAATAAATAAATACATATTCGAAAGTTAATCATGTTTTTTACTGTCCTTTTTTTTCTTTAAATATAAATTACATTAATTTTATAATGAATCTTTATTTGAATGTTGAAAAATCTAGGATTCTAAGTAATCATTAATGTTATACTATTGTTTATTTTTTGTGTTGCAAAAAATCGTGATTTAAAAGTATAGTTTTAAAAATATAAAATTTTAAAATATAAAATATTAGTTTTTAAAATATAAAATGTTTCATAAATGTGTATGTAGTATTCTTTTAAGAGATCTTAATTGTATGTTAAGAAAAACTGTTTTTTTGTGAGAATTGAGTCGGATCGGGTCGTCCTTCTCCTGATTTTTGTATGGTCTTTGGCTGCGAATTATGAAAGCATAAACGAGCCGAGGCGATCTCCCTGGCATGGACATTTCGGCCCGTACAGATTTCTAACTAGTTGATAAAGATTTTCAACAAAAATTTCAACAAAGAGCCTCGTCCAGTCAGTCCTTTAATTAACTTACCTGTGATTTTTTTTATATAAACTATTTTTGGTCTACTCTTTTCTGTTGTCTTCAATATACTTTTTGATATGATTTTATAAAAACACATCATAATTTGTAACCAACATGACCAGTTTGAGAAAAATATTATGATCTACAGAGTCAAATATATGATTTCCTTCTGCTGTATCCCCTCTGTACGCAATGCCTTGTTTTCCATTAAATAAAACTACATCAATTAACCATTGAACAACATATCTTCTAGTGCGACTGAGAAGTGGTACTAGTTAACCAAGTATTAAAACTTTGCAAACATTTTTAAACGTTTAAAAATTTTCTCTCTTTTTCTTTTCTTTTCCTACGAACGTTTGGGTACATATGCTTCATGTTGATACAATTGTGACACTGCACTAGTTACAGTCATACTGTACAAGATTTACGAGTGAGCCTTGCGATGCACTCTGAATCTGATTCTTTGAGCACTGCACAAAAGGCGATGTCAGTCAGCAGCTCTATTCCCGTCTGTCCAACGACATCACGCGACGAAACTGTATAAGTTACCATGAAAAAACTGTCAATTTCTAAAGTTTATTATAAACGCATATAATTGCTGGTAAATGCTTATTTTTATTCTTTATGTAAGCTTATGTGAGTAGTTATTATACAATCGTATATTCTTTTTTCGGAGTGCTCTTCCGGGGCCCCTTTAGGCCGGGGGCCCTCGGCGATCGCCGACCAGCCGACCTGGCCAGTCCGGGCCTGAATGAATAAGTCAATCGGAAAAATTCTTGTTCGATCGGGAAAAAATGGTATTAGCCTATAAAAACTTATAAATTAGAAAAACGAAAATATCATTCGGAAAATTTTCCGTTTCAATCCGGAAAGGCATGTTTAGTCGGAAAAAATAGTATTACGTATTAACCTATAAATAATTGTAAATTTTTAAATAGGAAAATTTTTTATACAATCGGAAAAAAATGGCATTTACCTATAAAAAAAATTATAAATTGGAAAAACGAAAATATCAATCGGAAGTTTTCTGTTCCACCGGTGAAGGCATCTTTAGTCGGAAAAAATAGTATTACGTATTAACCTATAAAGATTTATAAATTGGAAAAACTGAAAAGTCAGTCGGAAAAATTCTTGTTCGATCGGAAAAAAGTAAATTTAGCCGAAAAAAAGGGTATTAATCTATAAATATTTATGAATTGGAGAAATATTTTTGTAGTTTTTAATTAAATAAGAAAAACAAGTTAGATCGAAGAAAACCTATAAAATTTTATTCTCAGTCGGATTTATTTCCGTTTGCAGTTTAAGAAAAATAAGAAAAAAAAAAACAATTTAGGATGAAGACAACAAATTTATTCTTAGCCGGAACTATTATTAATTAATTTAAATAATTTCTAATTTACTATTTACTTTAATTTAGTAATTAATTAATATAACTTATTAATATATAGGATTTTATTTTTCTGATAAAACTATTCAGAAAAAATGTTGATTTGTCAAATATTGTGTTCTCGGAAACTTCGATATGACGAAAAAAAAAATATTCTTGTACATTTTTTAGTAATGTTAAAGTTATACCGTTAATTATAACAGTGATATTTGAGTAAAACCTTGATATTCTGATTTTTTTTTCTGTGTCTTTTGACTTGGATATGGATATATCGAAATCTACTTGTATTTTTTTTTACTGTTGGAAAGTTTTTAGTTTAATCTCGAAATTTTAAGATATACTGATCGAAGTGAAGAAACTTCTGTTTTTTTAATCTAAACTTTAAATTTAATTAGAAATATGTATCACGGAATTTAGGTGATATACGATGAAGATTCATTTATAGAAATACAAATATTTGGTATTTTTTCATATCAAAATCTGGATATTTTCCATTCTATTCAAATTTTACCTTTAATTGAAAATAATTATAGTCTCATTTTTTCCTACTATCTAAATTTGTGTTTTCTTTTTATTTTATTAAAAATAATAATAATAATAAAGGCGAAATTGTTTATACTTACTTTTTTACGTAATTTTTGATTGATTTAAAAGATTGTTTAAGAAATTTATATGATACAGAATGAAAATTGAAAATACCCAAATACTTTGAATTTTCATCTCGAAATAATCTGGATATTTTACAGTCTATACGAGTTTACTTCTCTCAGAAGTAATACTTTCGTTAGCTTTTTCCTCAGTCAATTGTATTAAATTTGTTTAATATATTTATTATTACTATCACATTTTGTTTAGTCAGAAAAATGAGTTGTAATACCAAATTGTTACGCTGCTTTTAAGTTTGTCGTTAGAAAGAATTAAAACTTATTTTAAGAAATCCCGTATTTTTGACAAGTTTTTGTCTCTGAAATATTCCCCAAGCAAACAAATTTCAATTTTACTTAAAAAAAAAAAAAAAAAAAAAAAAAAAACTTTAAAGAGATTTTAACTGAATGCTAAAAAAAAGGAAGATAAAACATTGTTTTCTCTTGAACGTAAAGCTTGGGCACCTAAATGACTGGACGTTGCACCTCCCGCCCTATGTGTCAGTTACAAAACAAACTGCGCCTGCGTTAACTCTTTGTTTAAACCGTTAGTATTCTAGCTCATAGTACGAAATCATTCAATTATAAAAAAGAATATTGCCCAGTTAAACTGATGGCATTGAGCTCACAGGCTACGCATACTAATTGTACATTACAGCCTTGTATTTTCGTTAATTCCGTTCGAAAAAAAAATTAAGAAGGGGAAACAGCTCTCCCCTTTCTCCGTTTTTATACTTAATCATTGAACCTCCTAAACTATCAAGTACATGCTTTATCATATTAAAAAACCTATATCCAAATTCAGAGCAAATCGGATAATTCTTAATAAAAACCCATTTAGCATTTATATAATTTAAGAGGAGTTATTCTCCTCTTATATACTTAACCATTAAACTTCCAAAACTATTCAGAGATTTGAACGAAATCTGACAATTCTGATTGAAAAATCCATTTATACAAGTTAAGGGGAGGAGCATTAGAACCCCCGTTCCCCCTGTTTATATTTATTCAGTGAACACCTAATAACAGCCACGGACTCGCCTCATCAGAATGATCCTATATCTAAATTTTGAACGAAAACTGTTAATTCTGCATGAAAATCCCGTTTATATCAATTAAGGGGAGGGACATGAGCCCCCCGTTCCTCCTGTTTATACTTATTCAATGAACACCTAATGACAGTCACAGAATCGCCTCATCAGAATGATCCTATATCTAAATTTTGAACGAAAACTGTTAATTCTGCATGAAAATCCCGTATATACCAATTAAGGGGAGGGGCATGAGCCCCCCATTCCCCCTCTTATACATATCGAATGAACTCCAAAAACTAATCAGGGAAGCGCCTTATCAGGATATACCTATATACAAAATTTCAAGTGGATCCGATATTTTTATCATGAGTTATCGCGTTACGCACGAACAAACATACGAACGTACGAACGTACATACAGAACGGACGGGCACATAAGCTCTCAGGCTATGATAGCCTGTGAGCTAAATAAAAAGAATACTGCCCAGTTAAACTGATGGCATTGAGCTCACAGGCTACAAATACTAATTGTACATTAAAGCCTTATATTTTCAAGGGTTAATTCCGTTCGAAAAAAAAATTAAGAAGGGGAAACAGCTCTCCCCTTTCCTCTTTTTTTATACTTAATCATTGAACCTCCTATACTATCAAAGACATGCTTTATCATATAAAAAATCTATATCCAAAATTCAGAGCAAATTAGATAATTCTTAATAAAAACCCATTTAGCATTTATATAATTTAAAAGGAGTTATCCCCTTCTTTTACACTTAACCATTAAACTTCCAAAACTATTCAGAGATTTGAACGAAATCTGAAAATTCTGCTTGAAAAACCTATTTATATAAATTAAGAGGGGGGGGAGGCATTAGAACCCCTGTTGCCCCTATTTATACTTATTCAATGAACACCTAATAGCAGTCACGGAATCGCCTCATCAGAATGATCCTAATCTAAATTTTGAACGAAAACTTAGTTCTGCATGAAAATCCCATTTATATCAACTAACGGGGGGGGGGGGGGGGATTAGAACCCCTGTTCCCCCTATTTATACTTATTCAATGAACACCTAATAACAGCCACGGAATCGCCTCATCAGAATGATCCTAATCTAAATTTTGAACGAAAACTTAATTCTGCATGAAAATCCCATTTATATCAACTAACGGGGGGGGGGGGGCATTAGAACCCCTGTTCCCCCTATTTATACTTATTTAATGAACACCTAATAACAGTCACGGAATCGCCTCATCAGAATGATCCTAATCTAAATTTTGAACGAAAACTTAGTTCTGCATGAAAATCTCATTTATATCAACTAACGGGGGGGGGGGGGGGGGGGGATTAGAACCCCTGTTCCCCCTATTTATACTTATTCAATGAACACCTAATAACAGCCACGGAATCGCCTCATCAGAATGATCCTAATCTAAATTTTGAACGAAAACTTAATTCTGCATGAAAATCCCATTTATATCAACTAACGGGGGGGGGGGGGGGGGGCATTAGAACCCCTGTTCCCCCTATTTATACTTATTCAATGAACACCTAATAACAGCCACGGAATCGCCTCATCAGAATGATCCTAATCTAAATTTTGAACGAAAACTTAATTCTGCATGAAAATCCCATTTATATCAACTAACGGGGGGGGGGGGGATTAGATCCCCTGTTCCCCCTATTTATACTTATTTAATGAACACCTAATAACAGTCACGGAATCGCCTCATCAGAATGATCCTAATCTAAATTTTGAACGAAAACTTAATTCTGCATGAAAATCCCATTTATATCAACTAACGGGGGGGAGCATTAGAACCCCTGTTCCCCCTATTTATACTTATTCAATGAACACCTAATAACAGTCACGGAATCGCCTCATCAGAATGATCCTAATCTAAATTTTGAACGAAAACTTAATTCTGCATGAAAATCCCATTTATATCAACTAACGGGTGGGGGGATTAGAACCCCTGTTCCCCCTATTTATACTTATTCAATGAACACCTAATAACAGTCACGGAATCGCCTCATCAGAATGATCCTAATCTAAATTTTGAAAACTTAATTCTGCATGAAAATCCCATTTATATCAACTAACGGGGGACATGAGCCCCCCGTTCCCCCTCTTATACATATCGAATGAACTTCAAAAACTAATCAGGGAAGCGCCTTGTCAGGATATACCTACATACAAAATTTTAAGAGGATCGGATATTTTTATCATGAGTTATCGCGTTACGCACATACATACAGAACGGGCGGGCAGATAAGCTCTCAGGCTATGATAGCCTGTGAGCTAAAAAGTGTTGATGGGAGAATATTTTGGTATATAGTTACTAGTTCAATATTTTTTTATCAGTTATGCCCCCACCTAATGTAAGAGACAAAAAGTGCAATGCGGGTTATGTAATTATATTTTCGATAGTGATTACAGGAACACACTTAATAAACAAAAGCATGCTGATAAAATTTCAGCCGATATACATATACCGTTTTGCATTGTTGGAGCTCTAAAAAATCCCTTTGAAGTAAGCTAGCTATTTTATTACAGAAAATTTTAGATATGTAAAATGTGTAAATAATTGAATTGTTTTCATATTTAAAAATGAATTATTTTATTTTATTTATTTATTATTTTTTTTATTATTTATTTATTTATTTATTTATTTATTTATTTATTTTTTGAGGGGGCAGATAAATTATTTAATAACTTGTAAAAGTGTGCCGTTATTCGAATTATATAAATGTTTTTAACAGTTAGTATCGCAATTCCCTAACTATTTGCTAGTTTTGTTATAAACTGGAGATGACAAGCTAGTTGTTATTTAAATTTCATGAAATTATTATCATTTTTAACTACATTTTTTTTTCTTTCAATATATTTGCCTTCTTTTTTGCCAACCATTTTACAATTGCAAGTCAATGTATTTAGTATTATACACGAAGTTAAAATTGTACTATAGATTTTTTTATATTTTATCAATTTTATTTCATCATTATTTAAGAGTAATGTAGTATTTTAATAAATTTTTGCCTACATGGCTTTTCATTTTTATTATCTCAAGGTTCAACAACTAAGAAAGTTCATTTATTTTTTGAAGTTCAAATGTCAATGTATGTAAGATATTCTATATTTTTAAAACTTTGTTATAGTACAAGTAAAAAAAACTTTATCTCCCTGCATAACAATATTTTGATTATTATTTTATGGATAGATGTTTTTGTGTGTGTGTGTGTATAGATAAGAATCAAAATTTAATCATTTGAAACTTGAAAATAATTTTAGCCTTGGGGGAGGATCAAACAGCGCAATTTTTGACTGTTTAAAGCTAATTGATGATTAAATGGATCTTTAAACCTCTTTTGCAATTTGAAATTTTAAAAAGGCATTTCAACTTTACTGGTACATTTTTTTGTGCCTGATGTGCCTGTGTGTGTGTGTGTGTGGGGAGGGGGGGGGGGGGTAGATGTAAAAGGAACCAGAATTTTACTTTTGGCAGATGCATGTCGTTTATTTGTTTGGTATTTTGCGCATGTTTTCTCAAGGAGTCAGAAAAACTATGTACAATTGCCTTATTTATTAAAAAAATTGAGTATAATTTGAAAACCCTTTGAATTCGCTCCTAAAAATTTACATACTCTGCTTTAATAATTTATTTGTTATTTATGTGTATATTGCATCTAATATATTTATATGATGTATCTAATTATATATTTTATCTAATGCAAGTAGAGATAGCTATAAATATATAAAATAGTTTGTCCTGACAGAGTGATAATCAACGCACATCCCAAACTACTGAATCTAGAACCATGAAAATTGGAGAGAAAGTACTTCTTATGATGTAAACATGCACTAAGATGGAAATTTTGAAAATACCCCTCTTAAGAGGGACAAGCGGGGGGAGGTAAAAAATTCTGGAACAAATTGCCATATCTCAGCAAACATTTAAGGTAGGAGCGTAAAATTCCAGAAAATAAATCTACTAAAAAAATTATTAAACACATAATCCAGTGATTTTAGAAATCTCAACATAAGGGGTTAAAAGGAGGGAGTCAAAAAATTTAGAACATTTGGCACATCTCAACAGTCTTTTCAAATAAGAACGTGAAACAGCAGAAAATAAAAATTTTAAAAACTAATTAAATACGTGTTTCAGCGATATTTTAAAATTTCCACCCCCGAGGAGTTTAAATGGGGGTGGAAAAATTCCATACTTTTTTGGCCATATCATAGGAAAGCCCTCAAATCACTCTTTCATATAATAAATCTTTCTCCCTCTTCCCCCGCCCCCTCTTATCTTCTATTGCGGACAATTTTCGATCTTTTTTGAAATTGTAACGTTTTATCATTTTAGACCGGATATTTTTTTTTGGGGGGGGGGGAGCCCTCCGATAAATATTACTTATAATATATGAAAATTTTATAGTTAGGGGAAGGGTCTATTCTGGGAGGGAGGACAATTTCCTAAATTTGGAATACATCTCTCTTGTGATATATCGTTGGATTCCTATTTTGCCCTCACGGGCAACCACTTTTCTAATTTTAGCCGATATCTTTCATGTGATATATTGCCGGAAAGCCCTTTGATTGCTTATTCGTATTATGCACGACTCGTGTCCCTCTCGGGTGGAACGGTTATTCTTTTCCATCAGGAGATCGCCTAATAATGGGGAAAATATATTATATAAGACTAATAATAATATAAGATTATTTGACTATCTCGATACACTAAGTCATAATTATCTTGCGAATTATGATATATATATATATATATATATATATATATATATATTAGTCTTCATGTTGGCCATAGTACTCGGAAATTTTCCTTCTTGGAGTCGGAAATTTTTGAACCGACACCCCCCTACGCGATTAGGGTGGTTTACGCCCCTGTTAATATGTATTTATTATTAATTACAATGATTGCATTGTTTCTTTTCACATTCTCCAACTTTATTTTGACTTGAATTTTTCCTTTTCATTACATTGATAGAATTCAAGATACTTTTATAAATTTTAATAAGGTGTTATGCTGCAGCTTCTTCCATAAGAGCAGTATCTATTACATGTGTTCAAGATCGTTAGTCTTGAAGAAATTCTCAAGATTGAAAAATTAGATAAAATTGAATTTTGTCCTTTTGTCTGTGAAAATTAAATAAAAAAAATGGGAAGATTTAATCTTATTAAACACTTTTTAAATAATAATTAAAAGTCATTCACTCTTCATGAAGTCTCTTTTGCTTGTTTACTTATTCTATTACCTACATGATTCTATATAATTAAAATGACTTTAACCCCCCCCCCTCCCCCCCCCCAAAAAAAAAAAAAATTAATTAACCTTTACTGGAAACATGAGTTTGTTTACATTTGTCTATTTTGAATATATGTCAACTCTATTTTCCTTTTTTTACTTATTATAACATAATTTACTTGTATGTTTAATGTGCATATTTATGGTATGTTCAAAATAAACTTGATCATAATTTAAATAATATCATCTGCATATTCTTCAAAAAATCATATTTAATTTAAAAAAAAATTTTAATAAGTATTTCTGTTTAAAATACACTGCAAATTATTTTTTGATAGTGTCCAAGAAAATTTTGTTCAAAATGTCAAAAAGGGGAATTTATATTATTTTTTAAAGAATATTTAATAAATACGGCACTCTTTCAAATGCAGGCAACTTGAAATCAGAGGTTGTGCAGATTTTAGAATTTTAGGAATTTCTGGTCACTGTTTTGTATAACATTTCTTTGACAGTAATTTGAATTTAGCTAAGCATTTGAAATTACAATGAAAGCTTACAATAAAGTAAATTAATTAAAATATTAATTTAATTTATTAATTTAATAATTAGTAGTTAAAAAAATTAATTATGTAAATTAAATTTTTTTAAAAATGTAATTAAACTTTTTTATGGTTTCTACATTTTGAATTATTGCAAACTAGCGTAGTTTCTTTTAGTGTTTTTTTATTATTATTATTAGAAATATCCAAATCAGCTACATTGAGCAGAATTACACGTGAAGTCACAAAAAAATAAATTAAATAAAATCATTACATATTAAAACAGCAACAAAAGCAAAAAACTAAAAATACACGACTTCAACAGTTATAGTTGCAAGTATTGTGTGAAAGCTACTGTTGTGTTGTATTTTATCTTAGATAAGAATGTAATTTACACCATAATTGTAAAACAACAAAATCTCATGTTTATTCAAATCTTATAAGCAAAAAAGCTTTATTGCTTAAAAAATGCCTTGAGGAAAAAAAATCTCGATTATCGTTGATATTAACATCTTGATTTTTCATAAATTCATACTTTCTTCACAAAAATAGGCTTGATTTTGATAATATTAATCACAATTAATAATAAAGTATGCATATAATATTGAAAAAATATATAATTTAAAAATTAAAACATGGGGAAACAAATGCAGTATATATATATATATATATATATATATATATATATATATATATCCACTCGTAAATATTGTGCAAAACCTACAATATGGCAAATTTTTGGTATAATGCTAATTTACACCAAAAGCAACATAATTTTATTTAATAATTTATCAGCTTTAATAGTCAAAAGATATTATAATTAAAAAAATTACAAAAAAAAAAAAAAAAAAAAAAAAAAAAAAAAAAGTTGCAATCACCATTAATTTTAGCACTACAGTAGAACCTCGATCCATCGTTTTTCAAGGGATTCAGGAAAAAAAAAAAGATGAATGCGGATTAACTTCAAAACACGAAAACACCCCAATGCTTATACATTTAAAATACAGTGCAATGTATACTGTATACTATTAAATACTAATTTGTTGCTTATCAAACTGTAAAAGAAATAAATTGAAGTTATAGAAAATTTAAATTTATTTTAAAAAATCAATAATATTATTTGAATTTTCGCTGTTTTTTTTTTTTTTTTTTTATCAAAAAATAAATTTGCAAAACATACAACATTTTCCGGGTCATTTTCTGCAATTTAATATGCATACCTAAAAGTTCATATAGTTAGAAATGCTTGAATTCGCCATTATTTACAATTTTTGCATTATCACACATTTCTCCTATGTCAGTCACATCATCTTGATCAATGGAAATATAAGTGCATCCTCTGCTATATACAACCAATCTTTATCTGTATTATTGTCACCATTATCAACACAAACAGAACGAGTTATTTTAGTATAAAAGAAGTAATTCTAGTTTCTTTGCCATATGGATTTGCATGACTTTCAATTTCATTCTGGTGAAAAGAAACATCTTACAACGATGAATGCGGGAAAACAACTTTTTAAAGAACGATGTACCCGGGTTCCGTTAGCATTATTTAAGTATAATTTGTGCAGGGACCGTAGAAAAAAAAATGATGAATACGGGAAAACGATGGATGAGAGATGGATGAGATCGAAGTTTTACTGTATTGTGAATTTTGCTCCTGCAACTTAACTGTAAATGGCACTGTTTACATCTAAAAAATACATATTTTACGTGTTCATAGATATTAAGGTCGCAGTTTTAAAGGAGTCTAATGTATATAACATCATAAACAACACACTACAGAATTGCCAAATCTAAAGAAATGTTAGCAAAATAGATTTGACGTGAAACACTGAAAAATGTAGCTTTAACCTGTTATTGTATTCCACCCCTCCCCCCAAAAAAAGTTCTAAAATAAACTAATTGTTTGCAATTGCTCTTAAAAGAGAAATTCAACTACCTGTTCTAGAAACTATTTAAAATAAGTACATTCTAAATGTCTCCTAAATGTGTAAATGTTTCAATTTTTTTTTTTTTTTTAAATATTCTAAATAGAAATTAAAAACAGCTATTTTTGATATACCATTGTGAAAATGTATGCTAAAAATTGCTATGAGTTTCGTCTCTTAACCGATAGAATAAAATTGCTCAGCCAATGATACTTTGCATACAACAAATAAATTGTATGGTAAACGATTAATTTCAACACCGCACTGCAACAAAACTTTTCTCCATCTGGCGCCTCATACGAGTAATTATATTTTTTACTGGCATGATGCCGGTACGCCGTGATTAACTGACAATAGAAAAATACATATTGCATAATAATTTGTCTTTGACTGTTGCTAAACTGAATTGGTGTGAATCACTATCTTTGTAAATGGCTTGACTTGATTGAATATGTAAAGCCACTTCCAATCATTTAGCAACACGGATAAGAGTCTCTGCTGTGTTGGCTCATGCATACACAGAAACAAAAAAGGAGCAAAAAGTGAGCATTCGCAATTTGGCAAATCTGATTGTTCTTTTATTCACCAAATGGAGCATTTTGTTGCGATTTGGTGCAATGGTGAGCAGTAGCAAAAACTTTTATTATATGAACACCACTGTGCTGTTATACTTTCTAATATATAGAGACAGACAAAATTTCAGCTTTTAAGCACCAACTCTTTTAGTTGATCATTTACTGTAGAATTTAATAAAATAAATTAAAAAAAAAAAAAAAAAGATACACAATATTCTAAAAATCCATCCTCGAAAGTTAGATAACTGACAATGGAAACAAACTAACTCATCCACTAGCAGGGGTAAAGAGCAAAATTAGCACTGGCCACATGGCCAGTAAATGCGAAAAAGTGGCCAGTGAAAAATTGTCCATCAGCGGCCACCTTGTGGCCAATTTTTTACAAGGAGAGAATACAACTTACTTACATTTCATATACAATTCTATTTTTTAGGTTCCAATACATTTATATTAACATATTTATTTGTGCTATTCAGTCTTACATTAATATTTATAGAAATTTTAACTGTTTAGTGTTTTTAAATAAAAAAGTGGCCACTAGTTTAAACGTAGTGGCCACTTGAAAAATTAGTCTTACTGGCCAGTGGGCGTTAAAAAAAAAAAAAAAATCCAATTTTGCCCTATAAGCAGGGATCTTTCCAGGAGAAAAATAGAGTATGCTAAGAGACTATTTACAAAAGATGCCATGTTTAAAATTTGTTGCAACCAAAGGCAGAAAACTTCACTGCAAGCTTTTGTTCTTTGTGGTGAATAGTCGAACTGTTTTGACTTTTGATGGAGTCAATGAAGTTATTTTTCACCTTCAGTTTCAATTGGTATATCTTCTATAAAATAGATTCTCCTAAAAGAAAGTATTTTCTACATCTCAACTTGTAATGGGTCAACAATGCTTTGTTTTTAAGCCATTAAAAATTCATATTTATATTTACTGTGATGTCATAAAACTATTCTTCATTAGGATTATTTTACCTTTACAGTGGAGCATCGTTTATACGACGCCGAAGGGACTACCGAAAAATGTCGTATAAACGATAACAACGTATCATCGATTTTCACTTCCAAAACTAGAATTAATTTTGTTTTCACTTAATTTTAATGTTTAACGTGTCGGTATGTATGAATTTTTAAATTAAACAAACCAAAATAAACAAATAATATAAAAAAAAGGGGGGGGGGATTAGTAAGCAATTTAAATATGCGTACCTTTATTCATGTTTCAGCGAAAGGTTCCTCATTTGCAGTACATCATTTCCTTTCCATTTAAAGTTAAAGATCAAAAACACTGTGTGGCCAACTAAAATTCGCCAATACTGATAACAGTTAGAAGGATAGTCTATCTGCAACTTTAAACAGGTCGTGAAAGCTGACCATCCCCGAAAAAAGAATGACCCCTCCCACTGTAATCTGTTACACGTAAGCTGATTTTTCAGACTAATCGAACACCAGCCCACATTTTTATAATGTGGAGTGCATTTAAACACGCTCTTTGGTGTCATCCATAGCTGCCAACTTCCGCTCATTCGTAAAATACACAAGAAAAATAAACCTATACAAAATTAAAAAATCGACATATAAACGATTTTGAGCGTCGTATAAAAGATATATTTTTACATTAAAATGAATAGGAATGAATCGGGACCACATTAAAACGTCACATAAGTGACCGTTGTATAAACGATGCTTTACTGTATTTATTATACCTTTATAGATGCCATTTTCTCATTACAATTAAAGGGAAAATATATTTTTAATTTGAATAGATTGTGTTTAAGCCCTTCAACTAGGTTAAAATTGCTAAAACTTATCTGAATCCATTTTCAAAAAAAAACATTTATTTAAAAGCATGAAACTGCTACAATTTCTTACTTCGAAATGATATAATTAAAAAAAAAAAATTGTCACCAAATCTGAAATTACATGCTAAATTTTAAGAAAGACTGTACTTTCACTCGTGAAAATGAATTCATTTTAAAAGAGCACTCAACAAAATATATATATATATATATTCATTATTCATAAAACAGACAGGTTTTCTATAATTATGTTTAAATGATGAAATTTGCATTGTCTTTTGATTTCTCTTGTAAAAATATTAGGTGCAAAATGGTCTTGAGCATTACCATTATATTGCAAATGGTCCTAATTGCAGAATGATGGTATGCTTCTATTCAGTTAATGAAAATGACATATTTAAAAGAAACTACTTGTTGGAGGCCACCGTAATACTTACCTATCATGGATATGTGTAATTTAAAATATGAAAATAAAACATATGTAAACTATTTATAAAATGCATCACAATTCCAAAATAAAATTTATACATATATTTAAATATCTTTAATACATGGTAATGCTCTATTATTGAATTGTGGGTATTACTTTATTATCCCATCGACCAATTTCGACAAATCATATAAATCGCCAAACTACTTGTAAATTATTCAAATTAGCATAATATTTATTTTAAATTATGAAAAGACAAATTATTTAAGATTAATAAAAATACATGAAAAACATCAAATTAAATATCATTTGATGATGTAACAAATATGTGTAACGTATTTAGTCAAGTGAGATAGACATCGATAAGCCTTTATTGGCATTTAATCTTATAGTTTGGCAATAGTTTTTTTGGCCAACAGGATAATTAAGTCATACCAAATTGTGTAAAAAAATATCCTTATAACTCCACAAATAATGTTCATAAAAACTAACAGTTTACTGCACTGGATTAAGCATCTCATTTCCAATTAAATTATATATTTGAATTGAAATTTGAATGAAATACAGGGTCATAAAAAATCGAAGAGCATGCAAAATAGGATTACAAATACCTTGGCAACTAATTATCCGATTGACTTAATTCTTTATGCAAAATTTATGGTTTTTTACTGTCTTTTACATTTACTCCTTAAAATAATATTTCGAATTTTTATATACCTTTCATCAGAATAAATATTGTGAGAGTAAAATAGTTCTGGGTAATCAAGGTTTTTTATGTTCAATAGGCTTTTTTCCATTATTACATGCTATGTACACACCAAATTTCAAGTCTCTATCTCAATTTGTTCGGGAGATAAAACATTTACAGACAGACAACAGAATTTTTTTCTAAAAATATATTTTTCAGAATCTCCAATGTCTGTTGTAAATCAGTCAAAAACAAAAAAAATCGCTTTTTAAAGTGATTGAAAGATTCAACCTGTACTTCATATGATGAGTAAGTAAAAAGGGGTTTTCTTTCAGAAATTTGTTGCATTTCAATATAGTTACTTCAATGATTTTCAACAAGGTCATATTAGATAGGATAGGGCCTTAAACCTATACATATATTATCTTATTTTTCAGGCATTGCCCGGGTCTGTCAAAAAACAGCATGACTTGTGAAAAAGCTTTGAAAATCACGATAAAAAAATCATAGAGAAATTTAAAAAAATGCTGCCAGAATTTTGAATAAACTTCATCAAAAAGAAAAAAAAATCAATATATTAGGTTAGAAAGTTAAAACTTAATTCCTTTTACTAATGTGTAAAAAATCATAGCAAATTACTAAAATACACTAAAAGTCAAATAAATCTACGAAAAATTTGAAAATGGCTGTATGAAATTTAAATAAATTTTATTAAATAGAGGGCTGAATTTATTCTATTAGATCAAAAGTTTGCATCAGATAACAAAGTAAGATAAAAATTTTAAAAAGTGGCGATAAAAAGCAGTTAAGTAGCAAAAATCATACAGGAGAAAATTTATTATATTAAGCTAAAAATTTTAAATTGAATTCCTTTACTATATCTCAAAAAATCCCCGCAAACTCTAAAATAGGAAATTAAATGCTAAAAATTTGCATTAAATAGCACTTTAAAAATCACTACACTTCAAAAATAACAGAGCAGAACATTTTCCGTAATAGGCTAAATATTTAAAATCAAATTCTTATATAGGCTAGAAGTTTAAGAGAGAATTCTTTTTAAAAATCATTGTGAAACCCAAAAAATTTGATTAAAAATCGCTAGGATAAAATTTACTATTAAGAGATAAAACATTTCAATTGAAAAATTTACTATTTTAGGCAAAAAGTTTGATATCAAAATCAGTTTTTGATTATTAAAAAAAATGCTACAGAATTCTAAGAATGTCTAAAATTTGCATTGGTAGTTGCATTAAAAATCACTTAATGTAAGTCACTGCTATAAAAATATAAATATTAAAGGAGAAAACATTGTAGTTGAAAATCCTTCATGAATAACAAAAAGTGAACACAGAATGCTAAAAATTGTTAAAAATAACATTGAATATCACATTTAAAATTGATAAAATTTGAGAAGTGTAGAAGACAAAATGCCTTAAGCTTAAAGTTGGAAGCAGAAATTGTTTTACCTATGTTAAAAAATAGTTGCAAAATTTCAAAAATCGCAATATAAAAATCCCTAAAGTTTAAAAATTGCAGAAGACAAAATTTATTATAGTTATCGTAGGATAAAAATTTTATATCAAATTCCTTTTCTGAATGCTAAAAAATTGCTACAAAACTTGAAGAAATGCAAAAAATTGCATTGAAAAATGCATTAAATGTCACTAAATATTTAAAAATAGCATCAGACAAAATTTACTATATAAGCGTAAAATATTGTAATTTGATTTCTTTCATTAATTACAAAAAATTGACTCAAAACACAGCAATTGGAAATCTTTAATGAATGACAAAAAATCAAGGTGGAGCATAAAAAATCTCGAAAATATGGTAAAAATTGTATTAAAATTCACTAAAAGTCAAAAATTGTTGGTTGCAAAATTTGCTATATTATAATTTCTTTTCTAAAGGTGAAAAAATCCCCACAGGACTCAAAAATATAAATAAAATCATTTAAAAATGCATTAAAAATCATTTTAAAATAGCAGAGTCCAAAATTTATATTAATGGAGTAAAATATTGTAACTTTTAAAATAAGTAGGAAAAGTTGATAAATTTACTAATACTTTAAAAGAATTCATGGAAATGTCTTGGAGAAAAAGATAAAGACAATTACACAATTCATCAAATACATTTGGGGGGGGAAGAAATTTGAAGAACTATCAGAGGGAAAATAACTAGTTTTGTTAAACGATTACAATAATAAGTAGCAAATTTAACTGTATGCTTGTTTAGTCGGAGAATATTTTGAGATTTGGTCATGAAAAGTTAGGGAATTTTTTGAGATTTGGGCATGGAAAGTCCGGGAATTTGCGAATCATGTTTTTGAGGGAATTCTGTTTTATTCATACTCATTAAAAGTCATATTGAAAATTGCATCAAAAATCAGTAAATATTCAAAAATCACAAGTATTCGAAATTTAATAGGGTAAAACACTGTAATTGAAAATCTTTTATGAATAATAAAAAATCAATGCAGAACATAAAATTTGTTTGAAAAAAAGCTGAAAGTCACATTGAAAAAACACTAAAAACTGCTAAACATTAAAATATAGACAGGAGTCTATATTTTCTCTTATGAGGTAAAACATTGTAATTAGGAAGTTTTTATGAATGATAATAATTCAATGCAAAACTTAAATCACGAAAAACCATGCAAAAAATTGCTTTAATTCTAAATTTGTAGATGGCAAAATTAGCTAGGCTAAAAATTGAAAACAAGATTCACTTTTTAAATGTCAAAAAATTTCCAGAGGACTCGAAAAATCACTACAAACCACATTGAAAAATGTATTCTAATCGAGTAAAGCATTACAATCATAAATGATTCATAAATTATAAAAAATTGATGCAAAACATAAAAATTTTTGAAAAAATGCTAAATTTCAAAGGTGAAATTTTCTAAATTAGATTAAAAATTTGAAACCAAATTTATTTTTTAAATACTAAAAATCACATTGGAAAATGCATTAAAAATTGCAAAGAAAAATGTATTTAAAATTGCTAAAATTAAAAAAAATTAAATGATGAAATATACTGTATTAGGTTAAAAGTTTGAAACCAAATTTTGTTTCTGCATATCAAAAAATTATCTTAGAACTTAAGTTAAAAATCACATTGAAAAATGATTAAAAAATGACTAAATGTTAAAAAAAAACACAGATGTCAAAAATTTTCACTGACAAGGTAAAATATTGTAAACTGAAATATTACATCAATTGCAAAATATTGAGGCTGAACGCTTAAAATCTAAAGAAAAAATTGCTGCAAATCACATTAAGAATCACCGAAATTCAAAAATCTTTATAATGCCATAGCATACAGAATTTAGTACATTAGGCTGAAAGTTTCAAACAAAATTCTTTTTATACTGATATCCAAAAATAGCTGCAAAATGCAAAAAAATACTAAAAGTCGCATTAAAAAATTTGATACAAATTTAAAATCGCAGTACGAATGTACACAATGTGTTTTATATATTTTTAGCTACTTTTAGATTACCTGGTATGAGTGAAAATATCTATAAAGTGCTTAAAAAGCTGAGGGAAGTTTCTCCAGATTTTTACATTCATTAAAATTTAAAAAATGGTTATTAACTTTTCCATTGCAATATTTCCTTTTATTATGCTAAACCACTGGCATATTCACTAATTTCCTATTTAATGATACCTCTCATTAATCCTATTAAATCTCCTTAAAATATTTTACACAATTTAATGTTAAGTTTTTAGTTTATTTCTTAATTGTATCATCAGTTTTGACCATTTCTATTATTTAGTGTGAATCTGAATGTTTTTAAAAGCACTTTTTCTTTTTTACTCATTTTATTTGGAGATCTATCATGTGAGGGATATATTTTATTCCTAATATTGTGCTCCAATTGACAGAAATGTTTACAGAATTATTCTCATACTTTCGCACATACCATTATAATTCCTCATTGGCCAGAATGCAGGCAACATGATTTGTGTAAATGCAAGGTACCACAAAAGAAGCTGTAATCAGTGAAGAGCCAGATTTGTTTGAGTTTTCTCGCCTGCTAATAATTTTTTGATGACCTTAGCCTTTTCATTCTAATTTCTTCTAAATTAACAATGACTTCTTAACATCAAAGACCTGAGCTTTATTAGGAATGTTGGGAACTGTTTTAGATCATATGCTTCTAATAAAATTATGAAGATATAAGATGGCTTATTTTTTCATCATGGAGAAATCCCTTATTTATTCATTCCACTGCCTATTTGAGCTCACTTCATGACTGTGCCAAACGTCAACCAGATCTCAGCTGTTCATCAAATTACAATAATTTCACGCTCAATTGAAAGGTGTTAAAATGCATTTGATTGAATGCTTACTTGTCATATTTGTACAAGTTATTTCAATATTGCATTTGTGTAAAATTATGCAATGTTGTTGAATTTTAATTTCATTATAAAATAAAATTTATAGTCCTAAGTGACTACTTTATCTTGATTATTAGGATGAGCGAAGCAAATCCTCTACTAGTCCACTCAAATTACAATTTGTCGTACGCTTTACAAAAAAACTATTCAATATTTTAACTTCAAATTAAACACAAAAATAAATTATGATCTGTAGATTTGCAGAATATAATTTTTTTTACAGTAAAACATTAAAAAAATTATTATTTTAATTGATTTATTTTACATGCATTTCCAATACGGACGCATTTTAGCAAATAAATAAAAAAATGAAACGCGTATATTTTCAGAAAAAAAAAGTTTAAATCATGGAGTAAATAATTATAGATAGAATCATGATTAATTTATTAAATAAAACATGTTTTCATTTTCCTGCAAAATCGTTTGCACAGATGACACTTAAACATTTTAAAAGAATTGTATTATGGATTTTTTTTTTTTTTTTTTTTTTTTTTTTTTTGTAAACTGGCAACAAAATAATTGTAAACAAATAAAATTAATTCTTAAATTTGTTATATAAATGAAAAATTAAAAGATCTGCATGAAGTTGTTGGTTCAAGCTCTTTATAAATATTTTTGCGAAGGTCGTATTGTGGCTAAATAATATCGACTCATTAATCAGAAAGATTTTATAGAAAAATAAGACTTTAATAAGTTCGCAAACACAACAATAATTATTCGTGAAAACGTCACTGCGAGAATGAGAGAGCGCTTCGTTAAAAGGTAATTCCATTAATTGAGTTGCCATTCGCAGAAAGTAAAAAGTTCTCCCACGCGGAGAGAATTACAGCAATTCTCATACGCTAACATGTATAAAAACGAAGAAATTAAAATAAAATGTTTTACAGTTAAAAATTCATAGTATCAACGAAAGCAGATTTCAAATGTTTTTTCCAGAAAATAGGATTTTGAAGAAGTAACTTTCTTCAAGCTTTCTTCAAATATATTATTCTAAAATAGCTATCAAAGATTATCGGATGTTGATTACAAAGATTGGAAACATGCATATTTCAAACAATTAAAAAACACCAGTTGCTACTTGAAATTGTAAAAACATCTTTAAAAGAGCTTTTAGTTGAAAATTTAAAAAAAAATTGTAAAAGTTTGCTTCGAAAATATCTTATTATGCCAGTTTTACAGCATAAATAAAAAATTAAAATGCACCAAAACATAAAATAACGTTTTTGTTTAATAAAGATGCAAAAATAATAATAAAAAAATATTGTTACTTTCAAATATCTGTTTTATAAAATAATGCTTCGCGAATCCAAACAAAGCATGGCTTTTGCTAGTTTACTTTGTTTACTCACTACTGATTACTTTCTTTAGAATTAGGCTATAAATTAGATGGATGAAGTTATATTTTTTAAAATAAAGAATTCAAAAAAGTAAACACTTCCGGAAAAGTTTAAAATAATTGTTTTTGGAGCTAGCTGGCAAAGTCAATCCAGCCAAAATTGGGGGCCTATTTATTAAAGCTTCTTTACAAAAATCCATTTAACTAAATTTCTATTGCAAATTTGTTAATAAAACAGGTCTCCTTCTCAGAATTCCTCTTTATAAAAGTTTCTTTCACAAAATTTCTCTTTAACACAGCCTCTTCACAAAATTTCATTCCATAGTAAAAGTAAAAAAGTTTTTTAAGTAAAAATGGTTTAAAAAACACTCTAACCTCCCCTTTAAGACCTGACAAAATGTATTCCTTGTCATTCCATCTGAAAATAAAATATGTACTACAAATGCTATCTGTTGTTAAAAAATTATACTTTACTCTTTCTATAAACCAGAATGATTGTTCTGTTTGGGTTTTTATTAAATGCGACTAAAAAGCAAAAATTTAAATGAATATCTAACCTGCACTGTCATGCAGGTTGAATCTTAACCTTTTCCGGCACAGCGTTAGTAAAATGAGAAATTATCAACTGACACCAGAATTCACAAACAAGTTTTTTAGACTTTATGAAATCCCTAATTTAAGCTTTTATTGTAAAAGCAAAATTGTACTATAATATGATGCTGTTTGCAAGTTTGGAATTAAAATTAGTTATCCCAGACCGGGCACAGTGTGCCGGAAAGAGTTAAAAGGTTATAAGCATTCAATGATCATCTTGAAAGTACTTTGGTAATTTCTGGAACAAACTTGAATTTGAAAGTTTCACTGCTATTTTTATACTCTTGGTAGAAAGCTGGGGAATTAATTTATTTTAAAATGTATAATTTTTGCTCTGTTTATTTTTTAAAAAAGGAAACAACAACAACAAAAAAAGTGAAATTATTTAAACTATTGTTTTGGGCTTTCTAAACTGATTTCTCAACAAATAATTAAAAGTATTAATACAATATAATATTTAACATAATATTTATTAAATTGTTAATAGTTAAATATTAATATAATATTTAACTACTATTAATATAATATTTAACTACTAATTGATAAAAACATAAAATTGTTTTTGTAAAATTAACTGTATATTATTTAAACAACTTTGTAAATAAAAATGAAATCTAGTTACTCATAGTCATAAAGTGTTTCTTTCTGGTGAATGTGAATTTGTTTTGTTACAAATTTGCCAGAATGAAAAACATTTAAATGAACATTTAAATCAATTATTAATGTTTGGTTTGAATTTGAGTAACTAGATTTCATTTTTCCTTACAATGTATTCTTATATATATATATATACACACACAATTGAACATCGTTATCACAGCACTCTCAGGATCAGAAAAAAGTGGAGTGTCGCAGAAACTGTAGTTAGAAAAAAATATGTTTATAAAAAGCTGATTTTTAATTAATTTAAAACAATTTTAAATTTACAACTGTTCTTCCATTTTTAAGCAATAAAACATTATTAACAAAATAGATACAAAAATGAAAGTGAAAAGGAAAAAAATCAAATTTCTGGTGATTTCTTTTTTTATTGTTTCATGAAATAATGATGAATTAAGATTTGTGTATCCCTAGATATGCTTCCTACATTTTCTTTTCTTTTCTTTTCTTTTTTTTTTTTTTTTTTTTTTTTTTTCTTTTTTATTGTTATACAATAAATTTTAAACAATGTTCGTTGTTTCAGAAATGGGTGTTAGATAATTTCTGATCATTTCAATGCAATACAATGCTTCGGTTCTAGTTGGAGGCTTGTTTTGTTTTACCTCCATACTATTTTTGATCTCAAAGCCTTAAAAAAATTCTGTTATTTTCTCACTTACAATTTCAGAAATCATTGCATCTGGTGATATGGTGACATCCTTATCAAAATCGACGTACATCCGGACAAACTTTCTTATATCGATTTCACTATCTAACAACTCTTTAAACAATATTAGATGAGGGATGTCTTCTTCATTACCTTTTCTATACACGAGATCTGATGAATTTGGATGAAACCAACATGTTTAAAATAATTTTGAACTTTCTTAGACTTCCTTCACTTTGCTGTAAAGTTTAAAACACTATGAATAAAATGTGGAAATGAAATGTTTAACAATCCCTAAGCAAAGTTCTCGCTGTCACTCGCCATTGCACCAAATTGCGACTAAATTCTTCATTTGGCGAGTAAACAAGCGATTAGATTCGCCAAATTGCTAGTGATCAGTTTTAGCTGTTTCTTTTTCGTCTTTCATACATATGGATATATACATATTTTCAATAAATATATATTTTTTTAATATATTTGTAGCAGATAATTGAAATTAGATTAATAACAATCATTGTCGCAATAACAATCATTGTCAGTTATAAAAACTTTAGTTATTTTAGAACATATTGAAAAAAAGGGGGTGCATAAAAGGATTACAGATATATAGTTTTGTGTATTACACGGTGAACCTATTTTGCTAATACTTTTATCATTTGGCGAATGTTTTTTAGTTTTAATTAGCCAAATTACTTACATTAGTCAAATGTCAGTGAGAACACTGTCCCTAAGTGAATACATATTGCACTTGCAGCATGAAATGCAGTGAGTGAGTGAGTAATTGTGGATTGGAGAGATAATGCACAGGAATAAATCTCTTCTTCACTGATTCTGCTATTCATAGTGTGTGAGGGTTTTTAATTTTTATTCATATAAACAATTGAAATAAAGTTTCTCTTTTGTGTCAATGGGTATTTTACACATTTGTGAAAGATTTGGATAAGACATTTCTTACCACCTAATTTCCATGATTGTGAGACAGATTATGAAAAATGGATAATTTTCATAAACTGTTGGGATATCCTGAGTTGAAAATTATACAAGATATAAAATCCAGAGTCTATTTGCATTAAAATAGTATATTATAGAAAATTGAGACTTAGAAAAACTGGCGTGATAAGTGGAGTGATGTGAAAACCGGGTGTCGTGAATTTTTAATTTTCTCAAAATAGGCCAAACAACCAAAATAACACTGCATTGATCCCTAGTATTGTACTATTTGTATTGCACTACTATATTTGTACTGCATTGATGCTAGTATAAGATTGATGTTTTATAGGTTTATTGTAGGTTTACATTTAATTATTTACTTGTTAGCACAAAGTCCTGTTTCTTTCACTGTGGACATTGCTGACCTCAAAAAATTGTAGTCATTTGCAAAAATCTACTCAAATTTTTAAAACATAGAATAACCATTGCTGTGACTCATCCCATTTCTTTACTTTTATACCTGTCACATCACTTCTAAATATCGTATAATTTCAATTTTCACATCATCAAATAAAGGGAAAATATACTTTTGAATTAAACTTGTTTGTAAATTGTAGCTCAATTTAGAAATTTTTTGACTTTTTAAATCTCAGCAGTGAAAATATACTAAAGTAGCTTTTCCTACGGCAAAATTACCAGAATTACCAATTGATGGCCCATAACAAATTAAAATGGGAAAAAAAACAGCAGATTAATCATAAAATTGCGATTACCAATAAGATACAGCTCTTTGACGCTAAACTGAAATCTGTTAGTGATTAGACAGATTTTCATTATGTGTTGAACATAAAACTAATATAAAGTTAAGCTGAATTTCATATATCAGAATGGGTTGGAATTGTATTTAAATTTTAAAGTTCCATTATCATAAGAAGGAAAAGATCCCAGATTCTTGAAAAATAGATGACCATCCCAATTAAAGAAAAAAGAAACCATACAAAGAAAATAGGATTTGAAAAACATTAACAATCTACCTTTCCATTTTTATATAAAAAATTATTAGCTTGATTGAGTTCTAGAAGATTTGAATTTGGAATGAATAATTGAAAAGGACATTTTCAAATTTTTGTTATTCTGTCGAATTTTCATGGTTTTCACTCTTTTGTTATGAATGTATGTATAAAATCAAATAAAAAATAAAAATAAAATATTTTATTATATTTTAATGTTAAATTATTTTATAAGTAAAGTAGTTCAGCAATGCATTTTAACATTTGAAGTCCACTGGAGTGGAGGTTGTTTTGAGGTCTAAATTCAGCAATAGTTTCAAGAGTTAATATGGATAAATATTTAAAAAAAATAAATAAATAAATTTTCCATTGCATTTCAATACATATCAAATCTTGAGCAAATAACTGCACGATGCTAATGTATTAAAATATTTAAATAGGATTATTTACAAAAAATAAAATAAAAGTCAGACTCCTTATTTGTATGGTATAAAAAGATTTAAAATGCAAATATGGAGTTTCAATTCACACAATAAGCAACTCTTCATTAAAATGGGTTTTAGCAAATTTAAATTTATTCTGTCAAGAGTTATTGAAAGGTAGTCAGTAAATATGCTGCCACATTTTCTTGGATGACATCTTTAGTAGCATGTAGAAACATCACCTTTTTTAGAAAATATCACACTTGCAACTAGTATGTTAACTGGTGATGTAGTGGTAGGTATACAGGGATATACGCTGTATACCCTCTGGATTTTTTTAAGGAACACCATATATCTTCTGTTTCACAAGAAGGCTACAGTATACAGGGTGTCCCTAAACAAATGGTATATATGCTAGGGGGTGATAGAACACATCAAGACGAGTAATAGTAAATAGGAAACCAAGGGTCCCAAACGTTTTCCAAAGGAGATAGCCGCCATTAAAGTTTGGGGTCCAAAATTTCAAATACACATAAAAAACAGAAAAATTGGTCAATTAATTTGTGGTTTTCACTAAAATTATTCTTTATGTTGGTATTTTCTCGAAAATAAATTATAAAGATAAATTTCAAAAAAATGAATTATAAAGAAAAATTTCAAAAAATGTCGATAGAAGGCGCTTTAGACTTTGGATTAACGAAATAATCCATCCTAATACTATTTTTTGCCGTTATTTTTTGCATCTCATTTAATGGTTTCGTAGGCTTAGATTTAAACTTAAATTTTGAGCTCAAAATCTTAATAGTTGGGAGTGGTTAAGTAGCACAAACTGAACTGTGTTCAGAGGGTTTAAATTTCAAACGAAACGGAAAACTATAAAAAAAGGGAAAAGTTAGTCAATTCGTTTGCGTTTTTTGCTAAAACGACTCTTTAAATCAGTATTTTCTTGAAAATAAATTTTAAAGATAAATTTCACAAAATGCGATAGAGGGCGCCTTAGACATTGGAGTAGCATACAACTATTTTTAACCGTTATTTTTTTTAATCTCATTAAATGCTTTCAAATGCTTAGATTTAAATTTTGAGATCAAATTCTCAGTCGTTGCGTGTGTTTAAGTCACGCAAAACTGAACTGTGTTCAAGGGGGGGGGGGGGGTAAATTTCAACTCCTGAACACACTTCAGTTTGCACTTCTTAACCCCTCCCAACAGTTCAGAATTTCAGTTCAAAATTTAAGTTTAAATCTAAGATTTCAAAAACATTTAATAAGTTTTGGAAAGCTTTTAATTAGATACAAAAAATAACGGTTAAAATTTGTTGTTGGTTACTCTGAAGTTTAAGGCGCCCTCTAACGGAATTTTTTGAAATTTATCTTTAAAACTCATTTTCAAGAAGATACTGACTTAAAGAATAGTTTTATTTTAAACCGCAAATGAATCGACCAATTTTTCCGTTTTTTATTATCATTTGAAATTTGAACCCTCTGAGCACAGTTCAGTTTGTGCTACTTAACCACTCCCAACTATTCAGATTTTGAGCTCAAAATTTAAGTTTAAGTCTAAGTTTATGAAAACATTTAATCAGATGCAAAAAATAGTTGTTCGTTACTCCAAAGTTTAAAGCGCCCTCTATCGGCATTTTTTGAAATTTATCTTTATATTTCATTTTCAATAAAATACTGACATAAAGAATAGTTTTAGTGAAAACCGCAAATCAATCGACTAATTTTTCCGTTTTTTATAATCATTTGAAATTTAAACCCTCTGAACACAGTTAAGTTTGTGCTACTTAACCGCTTCCAGCTATTCAGATTTTGAGCTCAAAATTTAAGTCTAAGCTTACGAAACCATTTAATGTGATGCAAAAAATCACGCCAAAAATAGTTTTTCATTACTTCAAATTCTAAAGCACCCTCTATCGGCGTTTTTCGAAATTTATCTTTATAATTTATTTTCAAGAAAATACCAACATAAAGAATAATTTTAGTGAAAACCGCAAATCAATCGACCAATTTTTCTGTTTTTTATGTGTATTTGAAATTTTGGACCCCAAACTTTAATGGTGGCTATCTCCTTTGGAAAACGTTTGGGACCCTTGGTTTCTTATTTACTATTACTCGTCTTGATGTGTTCTATCACCCCCTAGCGTATATACTATTTGTTTAGGGACACCCTGTATATACTCTAGGGCAGCGGTTCCCAAACTTTATTGGTAAGTGACCCACCTTTAAATAAAAAAACAATTCGCGATCGACCTAATATAAGGGATGTATAAATAGGGGAAATTGTATCAATACTATAAGATTTTAGCTACCCTAATCAACGAAAAAGGCAATTTTTTGCGAAGGATACATTGTCAACCAAAACAAGAATTGGTAATCCCAATGAGTGAAAATAAAATGATAATTAAAACAACATACAAATTACAAAGATAACTAAAAATATGTTTAATTATTGGAAAACATTTGATCGTACCGCGACCCATGAAAACACCCACCACGACCCAGTAGTGGGTCGCGACCCATAGTTTTGGAACCGCTGCTTTATGATATCAATGTTTCGAGCAAGCATATAACCTCTGCTTAGAGCGCATATATCCTCTGTTTTTTTTTTTTTTTTTCTGTTTTTTTTTTTTTTTTTAATGACTACATCACTGATGTTAACAATTTTAATTAGTTGATTTAAATCAGCAATTAAATCATAATTTTAATTAGTGAAATGACTTTTCAAATGACTTTTTTTACAATAAATTTTTTAAATGTTTTTTCCTTTAAAATTTTGTATATGTAAAACTATATTAATTGTATATAACAGCATTTAATATTAAATTTTCAACATTACTTCAGGGGTGATTGTGTTCTGGGTGTACCCCGAATTGCCAGGTTTATGATATTTTTACATTCAGTGGAAAATTCAAACATTAAACAATATTGTGAATTTTGAAAAAATTGTGGTGGGAAAAATGCAAATTTTTTCAAATATTAACAGAAAAAACATGAATTTTTTAAAGGAATCGCGCAAAAAACAAATTTCCTTCTAGAATCCCTGGGCAAAAGTGCAAATTTCGTCGAAAAATCCCCAAAAAAAAACGTTCGATTTCGTCAAAAATCGCAGAAAAACTATCAGTTTCGTCCAAAAGCACAAAAAACGATCAGTTTTCAACAAATCGCGAAAAAAAATGGTCAATTTCTCCAAAAATGGCAAAAAAAAAAAAAAAAAAAGGCCAGTTTCGTTAAAATGCAAAAAAACTCACAAATTTTGTTATTATAAGCATGTAAAAACAATCAATTTCATCAAATAAGTGTGAAAAGTGGCAAATTTCAACAAAAGATTGCAAAAAGAAAAAAAAAAGTTATTGCTGGAGTAGAACTTTCTGTTCCAAAAACTGCTTTTGCTGCTTTAAAAACTGATTTTATTGCTACATTTTTTTTTTTTTTTTTAATTCCTTGTTTTCCCAGAAAAAAGTTTTTTCTGCTCCAAAATTGTTTTTTTGCTGTTCAAAATTTTGTTTTTGAGTAAATGTGACCTTTTGAAATTAGTATGCCTTCGATAATTTTCATGGTGTTTTACTTTGTATCAGTTAATTTTAAGGGTTTTTCACTCTAACTCAGTCACCCCTGTTACTTAATGATTATTAAACAATTCTCTTAATTAGGAACATAATATTAATTTTAAATCTTTAATTACTAAAACGGTAATTAATAATTTAGTATTCATTCTAGAAAGAAAAAAGGGCAAGATACTAATTCCAAAAAAGAACATTATTTTATGAGGAAATATATTAGTAATGTGTTTAGCAATTAAGAAATTATATTTTAAACATAAAATTTAAGATGAACATAATTTGAAAGTTTCTACAAGTATTTTGACTTATGAATACACCATAAAAACTTTGAATAATTGTTTTTAAATATAGTAATGTAGTATTCCTGAGAATAGTAAAAAAAAATAAGTACAGTAATTTTGTAAACAGTATAGTTTTTATCTAACATAAAAATTTCACATTTCATTTTAAAATGATTTTTTTAATCTAATAAATATAACTTGCTATGTCCTAATTTCTTTATAGTAAACAAATTTTTCATTTTATTCAACAAATTATTGTCTAAAAGAAGCATAGCAAGTATATTTCTTTAAAATAAAAGAATAAATAGCTGTAATTGTATTTTCTCATTCTACTTTTGGAATAATTTATAGCAAATACTGTAGCTAAAGGAGAATATAAGAATGACATGACAGAATCGCTATTGTGAAAGAATGTATAAGATTAAAAAAAAAAAAAAAAAAAAAAAAAAAGAGAGAGAGAGAGAGAGAAACAATTGGTAAAAAATGATAAGCACAGCAAGAGCTTATTCAGTAAAGATTGGATAAATGTTATTTTAATTTTTGAACTCATATACACCAAGTAAAGGTTGTTAGGGATTAAAAAGGCAGAAAAACTATTTGAAACACTGAATGTTGTAAATCTCCACTGAGTTCTTAATAGTGCTCCTATTTAAATTTTGAGAATTTCAGATATAACTTGCTATTCCTTATATTTTTTCTGTAAGTGTGCATGAATGGATTAACATATTTTCATAATTTTTTGTTGATTAGCATATGCCTACATTTTGTTTAGATTTAGGCGATTAATACTACAAATGGAAAATGAGTTACAAATAATTTTCATTACTTGTCCTATTAATGAAATTACTTATTTACAGTTTTTATTAATTCTGTAATTACTTACTGTTTTAAGCACTAGCCTGTAGGCCATTTTTTTTTAGGATGCCACAACCTACCTTTTTTTAAATTAACAAAATGCACCCTGCCTTTTTAAAAATTAATGAAATTCACCTGAATAGACAAATTTTTTTGTAAAAAAAAATTCCAAATTCTTCAGTATTTCTAAATCTATGTGCCCAAGACCTTACAACAATCATAGAATTTTATTTCTGTTGTAGAAAATTAAAACATGTTATTTAATTGTATTTTTCAGTTTATCATTCATAAAATTATCAAAAATTGACATATTATTTATTGTGCTAAGAAACCATGTACTTTTTTCTTATATAATTACTAAACACATTATTAATATATTTCCTCATGAAATAGTGTCCTTTTTTGGAATTAGTATCTTGTCCTTTTTTCTTTTTAGAATGAATACTAAATTATTAATTACCATTTTATAATTTAAGCTCAAAAATGAATGTTATGTTCCTAATTAAGAGTTAACTTATTAATAATCATAAAATAATGTTAAATCTATACTAATAAAATCCATGCGCCTCTGTCTGTCTGCTTGAAGCCGATTACAGTTTGCAACGCGGGCGAGTTGGAAGTCGCGAGAGGTGTCTTTTGATTCGAAAAATTCCGGGAAAGTCATTTCGGGCATTTTCGAGACCGTGGGACCAAAATTAAAAAAGTTATGAATTAAAAACTGGTCGGGAATCGGAACGGAAAACGTCTAATTTCCCAAACGGAGCTCTCAGGCAGAACACTGCGCCACCTTGCGGTGAACGACAAGAATTTTTCCCCTTTGGCCAAAAGAAGAAGCTGTCGAAAATCTTTTTTTCTCCTGTCATTTTGTCAATCGTTGTAGCTCATTCTCATGCTTTTTCTTTTTGGTAGCATACACGAATATTGTGTAACCTAAGATTTACACAATTAATACTAATTTCTGTTAGTACAAACGGAAAACGAGCTGCCAAAATTATCTGTTAGTTATGTTGTTTGTGATATTAATGAAATTACTTATTTTTTTTTAATAGCAGTCTTTTGCAGTTTTTAATACCAAAACATTTTTTGTGCGTTTTTTCTTAAACCATCATGCAGACAGTTTTTAAAGTAGAAAAAAACTGATTACATATTCAGAATCTGCGTAAAAATTTGCTTCTGATGAACCAAAAAATACGAGAAAATGTTTTATGGGCACGCAGCGCCAACCGTGCAAAACCAAATATTTTTAACGGGATGATGTCGACCATGGCGCGTAGTGCCCACTGTGCGAAATCACATATTTTTAACGGGATAATGGGCGAATAACAACCATAGCTCTTTAATTTACTTTTTTTGTGCTTGAGGATTCGAACACCAAGTCTTGCTTATTAAATGAATTTTTTTGCTTATTATATACTGCTTAATATCGAGGTTCGTTTGGAAAAAGTGGCCCAGCTAGCGGGCACAGCTCGCTAGTTTAATATTAAATGCAGTCATTAAGGATTTTAATAAATGTCAATATCATTAGTAATTAATATAGTTTTACATATACAAAATATTAATACACTAGCTGTTCCACTCGGCATTGCCTTGGCCTGTAATAATATTCTTAAATCTGAAATTTGTATCGCAGGTCCAAAAAGGAGGAAGGGGTGG
This sequence comes from Maratus speculifer, assembly GCA_964019185.1. NCBI lineage: Eukaryota > Metazoa > Arthropoda > Arachnida > Araneae > Salticidae > Maratus > Maratus speculifer. Next base: position 70,935,739 of record OZ025296.1, read on the forward strand.
GATGGAGGGGGGGGGTAAAGATGTGCAAATTATCAGGGCCTAACATTTGAAAAGCTGTGTAAAGTCGCAGGTTAGGGTTTTAATTTTAATATTTGTGTCGCACTTTAAACTCTTTTATCCAAAACTAATCCATAGATCCAATTAAAATTTAATTGTTTCAATGTTTTAAATTTTTATTTTAAATCTTTAGATGAAAAAGTAATTATAAATATATAATGTAGTACTGAAAAGAAAATTAATAAAATTGCAAATAGGCTATATAGATTTTTAAAAAAGATACTATTCAGCGAATTGATTTTCTGATACATTAAAGCCTGTGTATAGCAGAAACATGCAATAAACTGGGGGGGGGGGGGGGTTAAAATTTTCCCCCTTACCCCCGCCCACCTCCCACCCTCCAAAAAAAAAATGAAAGCTTTCATTGGTATAAATTTAAATTAAAAAAAAACCTTAAAATTGAAAAAAAAATAGTAACCAATTGGACAATGTAAAATGTAAAATGTATTTTATTATTATTTGATTCATTTATGTGCAATGTTTTTTCTCAATTGATTAAAAATAATTAAAAACCCTTAAAATGGTAAAAAAAAAAATAAATAAATAAATAAAAAGTTTTTTTTTTTAAAAGATAATAAAAAGCGTTAAACAATGAGATCAATAGAATGTAATAATTTTTTTTATAATTCAATTTATGTGTAGTTTTTTTTATTATTAATTATTTTCAAGTTAATATTTACTGTATTTATTTACTTATTGCAATATTGATTTACAAATGCATAACATTTTTTTCCTTTAGAATCCTTAAAAGAATAAAGAAATAGAAATAGAGAGAATTAGCACAGAAATGTAAATTCTCTCAGTGAGGCATAAAGTGACAGATTAAAATTCATATTTTTAAAAACAACTGCACCTCGATTTGAAGGTTTCAGCATTATAAGCATATTTTTGGTTTGTTAGTACCTTTAAAATTGCATCCCGGGGAGGTGTTGCGATAAGAGAGAAAAATGTTTTTCAGAAAAATGACCCTTTTTGAATTTTTTTAAAATTTATTATTACTTAAAGTTATAAATAAGACTGAAAAGCTTCAAAACAAATCACTTTAATCATTTTAAAATGTGCCCTTGGGAAAACAGAAAGAATGGAAGACGAAAATTCAGGGCAATTTTTTTTTTTTCCAATGCAGGAGGCGATACAGACATTATTCTTATCTCCTTATCCCGAGCAGAGATCACGAAAAACCAAAAATTTATGTAAAGTTAACATCAACTAGATGATTGTTTGTTGCTACTTTAAAGCAATAAATAGCCAGATTATTCTTATTAAACATTTTAAATATTTTAAACTTTGTGCATTGAAGGGAGCAGCAGAAATTTCGAAGGAGAGAAGAATAAGTTTGATTATTCATTAAAAATTTATTTTTCATGAGAGAAGCAGACAAGAGTGGATTTAAAAAAGGTAATTTTGGGGATTTTTGAAAGTAGAAATTTGAAAAAGAAACTGTAGAAAACATGTTCAGGACAACAATCTTTAAAATTTTAATTTGCTTCAATATCTCATTTGAAAAATCGTTACTTACGTATTGATGCCACCGCAGCAGAAGTTGCGCTAGTGCACCAATAAAGTGCAATCTTGTTGTTCGCACGTGCACAAAAAAAATGGCGTCAAAAATGAGCAAAAAAAGCACTAAAGCACTAAAAAAATAGCATCAAAAATGAAAAAAAAAAAAAAAAAAAAAAAACACTAAAAAAGCACGAACAACAAGATTGCTCTTTATTGGCGCATTACCACAACTTCTGCTGCGGTGGCATTAATACGTAAGTACCGAAAAATCTTTCGGAGAGAAATTTTGGCAATTTATTTCACTGATAATCGAGATCTACCCAGCAAAGCTGTATGTTATGACCAATAGCTTTGACATATGAAACCATGCTGAAAATGACAACTAAAAATTGGATTGTAATGAAATGTTAACAAAAGAGCGGGAAAGGAGGATAACTTCATTCAAAGTTACTTATAGGCTATTTTTCAAAATGTGAAAATATTTCTAAACTCATTTTGAAGGCATGAATGAGTTAATAAAAATATTGATCTACTTAGTTTTTTATAAGATGAAAAAAATTCTCTCAAAACAATAATTTTTTTTTTGTTCAGTAACAGATGTATCTCAGAAATTAATGTTATTTTTATGCCTTTATAGAAATTTAAAATTTCAGAAAATAACCATGCAAAAAAATTGACTGTAATTTATTCCAAGCAACAAAAGTATGATACTGACTTACATATGACTTCATAAGATTCTTATGAATAAAAAATATTGGGTAAATTCTCCCATTTATATAACCATTTGTTGCAACAGACATATCACCAGAAGTAGTGGGCATATCAGTTCTGAATTTATCAAACATTTTATGTGTTTTTATTTTATTTTAAAGCTTTTAGATGATAATCGCAGTTCATTTCTTGTAAGTAGAAACATTTAAGCTTATATAAATATATTTATTAGCTTTAAACAAATACAAATTATATCAAATTATACTCTGTGAAGTTATGTTCTAATGATAGTCTTTTACTGTTGTCGAATGAAGGTTCTGGAAGTAATATTATTTATTCTTTACTGATCATTGAAACATCGTTTGAAGACCACACAAACTTTTCTCCAACTTTCTTAAGAAACTTTGTTGATATATTGTATTTGGTGAATCAAAAACCTCATATTTATTAATTTATGCAACTCTCATTTTTATCTACTTCGGCTTGATTCAAAATAGAATTGTCCATATATATATATACACATATTTAAAAAAATAAGATTTTGAAGCAAATTTGTGGAATTGGTAAAGTTGTTTGTTCCTAGACCTAACTGTAGTCTACTCGCTTGTATTAAATTGAAAATGTTTTGATGACTTGTTAATACAGTTTGCATCTTCATTTGTATTCTTATTTATATCTTCATTTGCATTTCCATTTATAGCTCAGTTATGCCCAAATTCCGGTGTAAAGCGAATGGTATCCGAAAGTGGTGATCTCATACCATTAAAAAGGGAACGTTTCACTTTCAAGGCAGCCCATCTCGCAGTGCTAGAGCGTTACTATGAAAAAGATCCCTATCCTGACTCTCAAACTCGAGAACAGATTGTGGATGAGTGCAATAAAGCTGTTGAAAGATCAGGTATTAATAATTTAATGGATTTTTAAATGCATTAATATTTTATAATTAAATGTCATATAACCCAGCACAATTGACAATGTGAAGCGATTTTTATTTTTTTATTTTTATTTATTTATTTATTTTTTTTGCCACCTTCTGGACCAAAAGATTCTGCAGAGTTAAAGCACACAGCCTTAGTCTTATAATTCTTTTTACTTATATGTAGATATATATTTTTTTAATTATAAAAAATTCATTTTTCATAAAACCTTTTGAAATTTATGTCCTCTAATTCTTCAGTATATTAATGTTCATTTTTTAAAAAATATATATTGTGCATATTTTTAACTTAATCTTTAATTAAAAAAAAATTTATATATGATTACAAAATGCATAATGTTTGTAATATATCAACATATCAAATATTCTTCTCTAATACAGAATTGAAGCATATGAAATATTCTTCTCTAATTTAAAATAATTTCATTACTTAATAATGTTTAACAATTTCACTGAATAAAATGATTAAAAAACCAATTTATACAAAAATGAGAATTAAAGAAAAATTGCAAACAATCTACACATGTTACCTACCTTATTAAATTTTTGTTAAAAATAAAAGCATTCAGATCTTTATTGCATTTTTTCTGTAGTTGTTCCTCAGGGGATATGAGTTGTAAATTTAATCTTGCGGTAGTTACATTTCGACATAGTTTAAAATTTCTCCTTCTTTTTTCTTTTAATCATTACTGAAATGGCATTTTAAAAGATGTCAAGCTTGTGAATTAGAAGCAAGGTATAAAGATGTTGTTTAAATATTTGGCAAACTTTCCTGATTCAACTATTTGGCTTTCTCACTTTTAATTAATCCTTGGGTGATATTCTCAGAAGGTTTGCTCTGTAAGGTTGATGTTAGAAGTACATATTCAACTGAAAGGTGTAGTTAAACAGTTAGTAATAATTCATTTTCTGTATTTTGTTTGCATTTTCTCTGAGGAAGAAAAAAAAAGCGCATAGTATTCAGTTGATCTTTGAAGATGTTCAGCTTTAATTAATTTTTTCTTAAAGTTTCTTTCTTGACTGCTTGATGTTGATATCTTCAGAAATGGCCAATTTTTTAATTGTTTCCTAATCCAGATATAAGCGTGAGTTTTTTTTTCAAATTGTGCTGAGATAGCTATGATATTTATCAAAGTAATTTGAAGTTTAAAGAGATCTACAAACAGCATTGTTTTTTTAACAACAGTATTTTTTATCATCAAGTTGTATTGCACAATGTTTTTCTTTTAAGTCAAGATATGTCTTTTTATGTGACATAATGTTTTGCTAGTTGGATTTTCAGATAAGTTTAAATGTTTGCTATGTTATTAATAAGACGTTGCAATAATTGAAATATTTTATTGTTTGATTTTAACAGTTAATAGATATGTATTGCCTATTTAAATATGTCATTTTTATCTTTTCCACAGAACCACTAAGTGAAATCTATTTCATTTTCCACTCTTTCAATTTGTAATTACTTTACATATGTGATTAAGATAAGTCATATTTAAGTAAAAATTTCAACTTTTCCTTGCATGTGTGCTATATGTTGGAAACCTCCTGACTTTTTTATGAATGTCTATTGCACAGTTCTTTTAAATATCTGAACTCTTTTATTATACATATAAATATATAAAATTGGGAACACACAATATGGTTTAAGAAGAAAGTATGCTAAATTTTATTTTTAAATGTGAATCAGGAAAATATACATAATTAAATTTTTAAGGCAGATTTTTAATTTTATAATGAGTGGAACATAGTTGTAAATATGTTAAAAATATATAACTAGAATATTCTTTTTAATAATCACTTGTAGCTGGCTCTAATAAACTCTATAACTTTTAGTTTATTATATATGAATGCTACTATAAAAGTGTCAAGTTTGATAAATCCTAACATTTACCAGAGTAAGAATCTACAGTATTAATTATGCTTGTAACACTTCCATTTAGATCAAACTATTTCACCAAATGAAATTTTGGAACTTTTATTGTAAAAAAAAACATCAATTATTAATTATATTTGCAATCTTATTTATTAGTATTGCAACCATTTTCTAATGTCTCTGCTCTGAGACAGAGTTTTAGTCTTTTCTTTTTTGCGAAAATGGTATTTAATACTTTCAAGCATTAAAATAATTTCAATGTTTTAATGCAAGACATATTTCTCATAAAATCAGTCATTAAAAAATTTACTCTTTGAGGATGCATCCTAAAAATTTCAGCACATTTTTCGTATTTAATGTGCTATAGTGTGACATATTTCTCATAAAATCAGTCATTAAAAAATTTACCTCTTTGAGGATGCATCCTAAAAATTTCAGCACATTTTTCGTATTTAATGTGCTATAGTGTATCTACGATAGTATATCTATGCTGCTGGTATTGAGTTTATGAATTGAATTAAAATGTTGATAATATTTATAAAACTAACATTAATTGATAATACTTAAAAAAAAAACTGTTAATTTTGATAGAAAATTAATAAAATGGAATGTATTAATCAGAATATGCTTTATTATTTATTATCAAATCACTGGTAAAGTTTGTCATTATGATAATGTGTATAAAACTATGAAATAATCTTTTATTTTAGGTTTTATCAATCTTTGAATTTTTACTGCTACATATATAACTTTTTAAATAACTAAATTTAACAGTCTTTAATAATTAAATAAATAAATGAAAGGTTTTAAAAGGAGAAAGAAGGCAATTGAAAATCTTATATTTAAAAATTACTCTTTTCTTTTTCAACATTATAAATATATTTTCTTGTTTCTTTTTATGTGCAGATGTTTTTATTTATGTTTCTTTAACATTATAACTTCTTATACGAACGGAAAATAGTTCGTGTTTCAGATCGTCCTTTGGCGGAAAGAGAAAGAGTTACTTTACCTGTTGTAAATAATTGGTTCAACAACAGAAGAAAGGAGGCAAAAAAGCAGCTAAGACAGCAGCATGGTTTGTATTTGTTTGATTTTTTTTTCTAATTAGTGTGAAAAAAAAAATTGTAGTTTTAAGAATTGCACAAAGAATATAGATATGCCAGGTTTTATCAGAATTTAGTACAACAGTGTTTTAAATCCTTGGTAGTCTGCTGGTCTGAGACCACCAAAAATTCAACTGGACCACTAATTTAAGAATTTAAGGGGTTTGCAGGACTAGTACCTCCCCTTACCCCCCCCCCCTCTCTCTCTCTCTCTCTCTCTCTCTTCTCTCTCTCTCTCTCTCTCTCTCTCTCTCTCTCTCTCTCTCTCTCTCTCTCTCTCTCTCTCTCTCTCTCTCTCTCTCTCTCTCTCTCTCTCTCTCTCTCTCTCTCTCTCTCTCTCTCTCTCTCTCTCTCTCTCTCTCTCTCTCTCTCTCTCTCTCTCTCTCTCTCTCTCTCTCTCTCTCTCTCTCTCATTGATTGATTGATTGATTGATTGAAAATGTACAATAATGCACTTCAGAGCTACTTAAATATTTGCATTATACATGTTCCTATTTTTTGTATAATACTTTTGGTTTGAATTGTTTTTTTTTATGTTTCTGCATTTAATGTGCTTTAAAATTCGATTTAAAATAAGCTACAAGAAATAGTATTCTGAATCGAATGCACTACGTGAATTGAAACAAAAAAGACCTCCAGTGCTGTTAACTCTGCTTATCGAACAAAAGGGAGAATAGTTTTGTTCTTTGAGGCTTCTGCTATTCATGTAATTATACTTGATTCTTTCTTTGCTTAGTAACAAGGTTTCTGAACATATTTTCAGAAAATTCTGACAGATTCATTTGAGCATTATTTTTTAGCTGTTCAAAATAAGATGCTGGATGATTTTAAATGGGTATTAAATCCATTCAGTGTAAAAACAAAATTACACAGCTTAAGCTCTGAGGAAAACAAAGCTCTCACTAATTTAACAGCTCAAAACAATCTAGTAATCTCTTTTGAAAGCAAGGTATTGAATTTTGGTGTCATTTGACACATAAATACAAAATCTTGTTAGATGGAGCAAAATTAATTTTACTCCCATAGGCGTAGGAAGTGGGGGAGCTAGGAGAGCTAGGAGAGCTGTGGCTCCCCTAAAATAATACAGAAGGGTTGAGCTCCCCCGAGGGAAATTCTCGCAGCACATCTGTTTACGACACATTGTTGAATTAAAAAACAAAGTCTACTTTTTTTAGGAAATTCACACAAAAAACAACAAACAGAAGAAAGAGAAGAAGGGGTGAGCACACTTGGTTGTGCCTTCATCCTTTTTTCTCATCCTTTCAAATCCTCTCGATTGCCAGAAAGAAAGAAGAAATTAAAGGTTTACTACAAAATACTCAATTACTTGATGCTACTACGCATTTATAAAGAGGTTGCCTTGAAAATTGATTTAGTAGAAATTTGTAAAGAAATTTGTAAGCAAACCAATAGTAAGAACTTTTACCTTTTGGCATATGGGAGTGAAAGAATCCTTAAATTTGAATATTTTATTCGGGATCGTCCATAAACTAAGTTTCTATGCATCATCTAATACAAATTGTTTTAACTGGATTAAAGAGTTGGTGATCTTTTGATTTGTTTCTATTGTATACAATTGTTTGTGAAAACTACAGCACTATGAAGGAAATCCCCTAAATGAATGAAAAAAACACCACCACTAACTTTCCCCAATGTGCCCTGGCTCCTCCTATTTGTACAAAGTTCCTACGCTACTGTTACTACCATTTTCAATGACATGTGAAGCTGAATTCTCCACTTATACAAATACCAAAACAAAATACAGTAACCGGTTAAATGCAGACTCAGACATTCACTTACAGTTGTCGAAAATTGCACTAGATATTAAAAAAATGTGCAAAATAATTGAAGCAAATTTTTCACACTAAACTTGTATATTTTTTTGTCAAATTTTATGCAAAAAAAAAATAAATAAATAAATAAACTATTGGCATTTAATGTTTGTATATATTGCATATTGTATTATTTTTATTTTCGGAATTTTAATTTGCTTAAACTTTTTTATTTTTATTAAATTTTACTTATTTAAATCTTCTCTCCTAGCTTTAAAATTATACTTAATTTTTAAAACAATGTCTGTCGCTTAAAAGATATTGTATCATTTAAAATTTCTCACTGGATTCACTTGTGTGTAATGTCTGTATATACTTCTTTTTATTTTTATATCTTTATTTTTTTTATCTGTTTATGTTATTTGTATTAATTTTTAATTATTTAAAAATTTTTATACTATTTTTCATAGTAAAATAATATTTGTCGCTAAAAACATATTTTTATTGCATCTTCTATCATTTACAGCCCCTCGTTAGATTCATATTACATTTGTGTATATTGTGTATATATGTATATTTCTTTTTTATAAATAAATTTAAATTATTTAATCTGTTTATGTTATTTGTATAATTAAATTTTCTATACTGTTTTTCATTGTAATACTGTGTCGAATAAAATACCCCCTTTTATTATTTTTTATCATTTAATAAAACCTTTTTTTGTGTAACTTTTATCATTTAATATAATAATTCATTAAATTCATTTAATAATTATATATGATTTGTATAAAGATTTTTTTTCTTTTTGTAACTTTTATTTCTTTAATCTGTTTATTTTAATTTCTTAGTTTTTTTTTAATTTTCTATGCTAGGGATGCACAACCTGTGGTCCGTGATGGGTTAACGTGTGGCCCGCGTCAATTTACAACTGGAAAAAATTGCAATTTTTGTGCATATGTGACAGGAAAAAATCGTAAATTTCGTCAATTTTCTGTGGGGAAAATATAAAATTTCGTCACTTAAGAATCGCAAATTTCATTGACTGACACCCAAAAATCGCAAATTTCATTGATTAAATGTGGAAAAAAGCGAATTTCGTCGATGAGGCTTGCAAAAATCACAAGTTTCACTCATCAGATATTGAAAAATCGTGAATTTTGTCCATGAAGTTGGGGAAAAATTAGCAAATTTACCCGATCGGGCACAGAAAAATCGCGAGGTTTGTCAATCAAGCATAGAAAAATCGTGAATTTTGTTGGTCTTACGCAAAAAATGGCACATTCCGTTGATAAGGCAAGAAAAAATCAAGTTTGTAGATGATGCTCGAAAAAATTGCAAATTAAATTCATCGGTTGGATTAAAAAAAATATTGCAAGTTTTCTTGATTTATCGCATGAAAAAAGAAAAAAAACACGAATATCGTTGATTGGGCACGGACAAAAAAATTGCAAATTTCGTTAATAAGGCACGGAAGAATCTCGAATTTATCGATGACCCGAGGAAAAAATGAAAATTTCGTTAATTGGCTGCGGAACAATCGTAAATTTAATCAATTTATCCAGAGAAAAAAAATTGCGAGTTTCATCTTACAGCGTAAAAAAAATGCAGATTTTGTCAATTAGTAAATTGCGAATCTCGTTGATCTGGCGCGGAAAATGCGTATTTCGTGAATTAAAGGTAAGAAAAGTGCACATTTCATCGATCGGACACCGAAAAATCGCGAGTGATATATATCGGATTCCGAAAATTGCAAAAATTCGTTGATCGGAGTCGGGAATATTGCGAATTTTGTTGATCACAGGTGTAAAAATTGCTAATTACGTCGATTAAGGTCTAGTAAAATTTCAAATTTCCTCGATCGGCTGTGGAAAATCATGAAATTTCACGATAAAGCGAGAAAAATTGCTAATTCTGTCGAATGGCTTTGTAAAAATCACGAATTTTGTCATTCGGGAGTGGAAAAATCGGGATTTTCGCCGATCTGGTAGAGAAAAATCGTGAATTTCGTCGATCGTTTGTGTAAAAATCATAAATTTCGTCGGCCAGGCGCGGAACATTCACAGATTTTTTTTATTAAACTCTGAAAAAAATGTGAATTTTATTGATCATGCGAGGGAAAATCGCAAATTTCATCAATCAGCTTTGAAAAATCGCGAATATCGTTGATCAGCTTTGTAAAAAGACTAATTTTGTTGAACAGGTGAGGAAAAATTGCAAATTTTCTCGATCAGCTTCATAAAAATTTCATATTTTATTGATCAAGAACGAAAAGATCCTGAATTCTTTCGATCAGCTTCGTTAAAAATTGCAAATTTTGTCTATCAGGCTCGAAAATATTGTGAAATTTGCCGATAATGCAAAGAAAATTCGCCTATTTCGTCGATACCGCGAAGGAAAATCATGAATTTTGTCAAACATGCGAAGAAAAATCGTGAATTTCATCGATCAGTTTCGTAAAAATCACGAAATTTCTCGACCAGTTTCGGAAAAATCGTGAATTTCGGCGATCAGATGCGAAAAAATCGCTAGTTTCGTTGATCAGCTTCAGAAAAATCTTGAATTTTGACGACGAGGTTCTGAAAAATCATGAATTTCATCGATCAGGTGTGAAAAAATCGGGAATTTCGCCTATAAAGTGCAGAAATATCTCGAATTTTGCCGATCGTGTGAAGAAAAACGAGAATTTTGCAGATTTGCCTAGCAATAATCGTGAATTTTGTTGATCAAGCTCATAAAAATCTCGAATTTCGTTGTTGAGGTGCAGAAAAATCTCGAATTTCGTCGATCATGTGCGGAAAAAAATGGCAAATTTCGTTGACCATGTATTGAAAAATTACTAATTTCGTCAATCAGCTTTGTAAAAATAGCGAATTTTGTTCATCAGGTGTGGAAAAATCCTGCATTTTCTCGATCAGTTTCCTAAGAATTGCGAATTTTTTTGATCAGACAAGGAAATGATGCAAATTTTCTCGATCAGCTTCTTAAAAATTGCAAATTTTGTCGATTGGTTTTGTAAAATGTGCAAGTTTGATCGATCACAAAAATTCTTGTTGATCAGCTCCTTCTCTTTTTCCTTCATAAAGTTCACATTTTTTCAGTACCAGATATTTATGTTTGTTTTTTAGCACTTTTAATAAAACAAAAGTTACTCTCCTGAAAAAAGTCAAGAAATATTTTTACATCTTGAAACTAATCCTTGCTACATCTGTTATATATAAACTAAAATCTGCTGATATATCCTTATCATATGAATTGGATATTTTAACTGGGTAAGCAAAGCTAAAGGGGTAACGGGGCACCCCCTCTGAAATCTTATATTTTGTTCGATTATAGGCCACAGATCACCTCCTATAAATCGAATTAATCCTTGTTATCAATGTGGCCCTCGACCACTCAGACATATTTGTAAGTGGCCCTTCACTTGAAAAGGTTGTGCACCCCTATTTTATGCTATTTTACATAATTCTACTTAATTTTATAAGGAATTTATATTGATGAAAATGCATTTTTTTAGCATCTTCTATCACTTTACAATCCCTCTTTAAAATTTTCTTTTAATAAGCCTCTGCCACATTTTCCAATAAGAAATATGTCTGTAGCAATTTTAAATTTATTCTATACATTTGTTGTCACATTAAGAATTTAAAATTTTGCTCAGCTCCAATCCTTGTCTAGACTTTTTGTCAATGAGTACCCTCCATAATATAAATTTAATCCCATATATGTATCCCATTGTGTTAGTAAAGATTTTATATTAGTTTCAGTTCATTTAACAAATGTAGTTTTTAATTGCATAACTGTTTTGAGGCAAAAACTTTCTTTCAAAACTTTTATTAATAACCAAATACTTTAAATAGAATATTCAAAAAAGTTAATCTTTTAGCAATGGGAGTCTTTTACGAAATTTTTAATGTTTTATCACCGGTTTTTAAAACAAATTTGTGGCTTAATTATTGGAAAAATGCTCTGATTAAATAAGACAGATTTTACCGTAAAATTTTACTGGTAGGGATAAACAAAGATTCTTAAGCCTTTTTGCGGAACATTTACAAGTCGTTCGTCCCCAAGGAGTTGACAATGCTGCATTTAACAATTCAGCGTATAGATTTTGCTGCGCCCATTTAAACACTAAAAGGGCGACCTACTTCTAAATGTATTTTTAAAAAATGGTTTAAAAAAAGAAGGTGAGAGGCGATTCATTTTCGTTGCATGTTTAGAAGTACTAGAAACTTAAAAAAGAATGAGGAATTCCATTCTTTACAAACAGGTGTGCCATTTTAAGAGTTCCTTGAGGGGGAGGTGTCTTTGAAGGGCAGAATTTTGAAATGTTGTATGGAATATCACAATTTGCAAACATAAATGGAAAGTCCTCCATATTGAAAAATGCTGTGCAGTATTTCCCCCTGCAAATTCTTGCACAATCCTATAATTTTTCAGCAAGTATATTTTAAAGTTTCTTGGAAATCTGTGAATTTGTTTCTTTTATGGAATTTCTTTAAATCAATTTGTGAATTAGTCATGAAAAAAATCGAGGATTTCTTCAGACATCTCGGAAAAATATCTGGTATTTTATGAAAGAGCTCAGAAACAAATAGTAATTATTTTCAGTCAGTCACTGAATAAAATCTCTAATTTTGTTAAGATTCAGCAAGAAAATGTGAATTTCTTCAAAAGATTGTGCAAAAAGTACAAAATTTGCAGATTTGTAGCAATAAACTATTGCGAATTTTGATAAATGACTGCGTTAAAATATCAAATTTCATAAATTAGTCGCAGAAGAAAATTAATTTATCAAAGCACTGCAGTAAATTGCAGTTGCCAATTATTTACTAAAAACTACTTTATAAAGATGTTAAAACAATGATTTTAATTGTCAGTTGTTGAACATCTTGATTGTACACTCTGGGAAGTAATCAATGACTGTCTCAATTGTGTTTTTAATAATGACAGTTTTTTTAGATTGGGTAAATTCATTGCCCATCACTATGCCTGGTAATTGGAGATTAAAAATAAAAGATTCTTTCAGAATCAAAATAAATATTATGCATGTAATCTAAAAAACATATAAGTGTTGTAAATCTTATCTGAAATTAATTTGCAAAAATTTAATTTTTGATAATTTTTTTAATCAGAAAAATATCAACCAATTTTAATATTTAGCGTGTTTTATCATTGTAATAGAGACTTAAAGTCTTTAAAAGCCATTATTATTATTATTTACTATCATTTTTTAAATCCTGCAAAATAATTTTGTTAATGGTAGAAATACTTTTTTCTTATAATAGCATTTATGTAATAATTTTAATATCGTTTGACTAATAAAACTACAATCCTGCAAAAATATTTTTTTATTATTATAAAATATAATTTTTTACTTGTAAATGCTTGATTAAGAAACTGAAAATAAATTAATAAATCAAAAATTCAATAGATTTTTATTTTTTTTTTTTAAGTTGGTAAATATGATAGGTTGTGTAAATTTATAACACACAATTTGAAGTGAATCTTAGAAATAATTACGATACACATTTTCTGAAGATTCATATTTTTAAAGCACAAAAGGAAAATTCTAAAATGACATTCTTAAATAATTAAGAATTTTGTGTACTTTTTATGCAAAAATTTAAATTTAAATAAAAAACTTATAAATCTCATCCTCCATCTTTAAGTTTATTTTCATAATCTAATAGGCTTTTAAATATCTGTGATCTAAACTTTTGAAGAATTTATGTTTTATTACATAAATGTTTGTACATAAATTTTCATCATGTGAAAGATAGTTTTATTCTAATCTAAAATTGTGTTTCTTTTTTCAGCGGCAGCCATGGCTGCAGCTTCATGCAGCATGTCACCTTTGGGTTTACCCCCTGTTGCCTCATTGCCTGTTCAGTGGCATCAGTCTCCCAATTCCACTAGCCTAGGTGCTGGCATGCCTAATTATGGTGGCTCTCACCAGTCTGCCTTTCACCCTAATGCTCAGCTTGATCTCAGCAGTGAAGCTATGGATAGTGACAGTTCCCATGATTCAAATGGTGACTATGGCAATGGTGATGCACTGCCTGTGGAGATTGATAGCAGTGACAATGACAAGACAACCAGCATTAAACAGGAGGTGTGATGATGAGCTCTATAATCCACTGTTTGTAGAAGGTTGGACAAGTTCCTGGGTTAATATCGGCATACTTGGTCGGTTCTTTCTTTATTTCAAGCATTTAATATCCTGAAACCACTTTTCAACTTGGTTTATTGTAAAGTAAAATTACTGTGTTTTTCAATTGAAATTTGTATTAGTTTGTCAATGAAAAAATCTGATAATTTCAAATTTATTGAATGACTTTTGAAAAGCACTAAATTTTACCTCTCAAAAATTCATAATATTGTTTTGGAGCAAAATTTATGGTTTCAGTTTCAAATTTTATCTGGTGTATAAATACCAACTCTGAGACATGGCCTAAGGTTGTCTTGTTTGGACTGAATTGGAACCACCCGTCAGATGGTCAACACTTTTATGGAGCAAAACATTAATGTTGGCTGAAGAGTGTGGTAGACTTTTCTTTTAATTTTTTTTAAGTTTTTAGATTATATGTTTTGTTAATTGGTTTTTGTTTTTTCAGGAACAGATTTGTTTATATATATATATTTACCTGTTATGTCTTTTTCTGTAGTTGTGCTTTCAGATTTTGCTGCTTATTTATAAATATGTTTTTTCAAATCATCCTGGTGAATAATTATTTTATTAACTTATAAAGCACAAAACTTGTAAATTATTATTTTAAAAAAGATTTTAAACCAAATGTGTCTTCAGAGCATGGATGCTAACATGATATTTGCTTCAAGTGACATGCTTGAGATTAATTGCTGCTTTTTCTAAAATTCATGATTACTCATATTTTACACATAAATCAGAAAATTGATGCATAAATGAAATACAACTCACATATTTAGCAACAGCAGATATGTTGCTGTTGCAGAATAACTTCAGTTACAGTTGTCATTAATATGTTGGTAATATGGCATTGTTTTATAATTCATGTTTTTTTATGGATTGATTTGCCTTTTATAATCAGTGAATCAGGCTAATTTTTAAAATTTTAAACGAGATGCAAAGTTTTTTTCTAGTAAACTTATGCTGGAAATTTTTGTTTTAAATCTTCTATTTTTCCTTTAGTATTTTATAAATTCTTTCATACAAGCAACATTTTAAAAATTTTGTGCATCTTAAAAAATAGTTGAAAGATTAAATGTTTTCATTATTTATAGTTGATTCTAGATATGAAGATTTGATTTGAAAATTCTGAAGAAAATAATAAATACTGCATAAATAGGCAAAATATCTGTCTGTTGCTTCGTGTCATGCGCATTTGTGCTCAGAAGAATATTCAAATAGATTATTACAAAATAATAATAATTTGTTCCTGTTTTTCTAAGTGTTCAATCGAAAACATATAACCTCAATTTATGAATCAAATTATTTTTGTTTTTCTGTATATTTTTATTCTTTTTGTTGATGATCAAAAATATTTTTAGAGCTCTAAGTTTAGAATTATTTGCAATATTATTTATGTACAATGTCTGCTGTTAAAAAATATTGTTAACATCCTTTTTTAGATTTAAAAAAAAAAAAAAAAAAGAAAAGAAAGAAAGAAAAAACTTATCTATGCCCACGATAACTAAA
This sequence comes from Maratus speculifer, assembly GCA_964019185.1. NCBI lineage: Eukaryota > Metazoa > Arthropoda > Arachnida > Araneae > Salticidae > Maratus > Maratus speculifer. The sequence goes on from OZ025296.1 coordinate 70,951,367, forward strand.
AGTCATCTTGTGGCATCTTTGTTTTGTTTATATATACTGTTTTGTATAGAGAATGTGTATTGTTACATGTATTGTTTATTAGTTTGCTATGCTGTGTCTGCCACACTCTTTAAGTAATATGACCTAAGAAGAAGAGAGTGAGTAGGTAAAAAGACTGTTTTTTTAACTCTTGCCAAGCAAGAGTGTTTTGTGAATTACATTGTGGCCTGGCCAGAAAACTTAGTAATGTGTTTGTAAGTGTTTGTCTGTCAAAAAAAAAAAGCATTTAGATTTTGTCATTGTGATAGATCCCAAGGTAGTCATTGTATCAGTTATTTAGTCCCTTAAAGGTAATGTTTCATCAAGCAATGTAAAGTGCATAATATGTTTAAGAATTCAGAGGCACCAAAAGTTCACATGCACTTCATGAATGCTTACGAATTTTATGAATAAAAAATTTTAGTATATCTAGACAGTTATTGTGTGTTCATACAAATTAAAAATTAAATAATATAATTCTAACTTAAGCTACTTTCAATATCGTTTTAATAAGAATTTTTATTTTCTTCTTTCTTTGAGTATCTGTGTTTAATTACTAAAAGCATTAAATGTAATATTCGCCTAAAAATAACTGGCTTCTTAAAAATGGCTAGACAAAAATAACTATTCAAAATTTTAAGCATTGAAAATATTTAACCTTATAAGACTATCAGGCAAATTTTTCAAAGTGAGAAAAGTATATTTTTTGTAGCAACAATAATTCATTTTTATAGGTTGACCACCTTCCCTCCCCCCTTTTTTTTTCCCTTTCAGAAGTACCTTCTAAAAGCTTGTAATATTTAGAAAAACAAAATATCATTGCTTTTCTCTGTGTTACAATCTTTAACAGCTAAATAACTTGTGAGAACATAATAAAATTTAAAAATTTTAACCTTAAATTTAATGTACGATCATGTGCATTATGATAAATGCCATTTTTTACCATACAGTTTAGAAAAGATGGCTTCAAAGATGAAGACCTGTTTTGGTGTCAGGAAAGTGCTAAAAACATGCTTAAAGAATAACACAGGATCACACAAACCAACCTTTTTATATAAATGAAAAACTTAAATCAATAGTAATTAACTTAAATTATATCTAAGCCATTTGAATATTTGCAAAACTGAAGTTCATGATCAGTGTATCATCATATTGTTTTGTTTTCATATTTATTACACATAGGCAATATTATTTCTTTTTGAAGTAAGATGGGAGGTGTAGTAACATTCTGCTTGATATGAAAAATTGCACATAAAGCATCATGCTAGTTGGCTGCCTGAAACTTGATATAAATAATTCTTTACTTTTTTGGAAAGTAATAAATTGACTGGAGAACTTGAAAAACAATCTTTTTAAACTAAAATTATCGTAAATTTTAGAGGGATAGTGATATTGATTTTTATAAAAAGCAATGTTGTTTTTATGATCACCAATTATTTATATGAGGGATGTCTCAAAGGTCCCTAACATAAGGTTTTTTTTTTTTTTTTTTTTTTTATATTAAGGAAACCTACCCCTTATTTATGCAAGGATACCCAAGGTTCAAAGAAAACAACGGAAAACTCCAAGCGATCAAGCCAATGGGCTCGATTGGGTTTGAACTCAGCACCTTCCAGCTACCAGTTTTGAGAGCAGAATCTCTGGGCCACAGGGTAAGGGGGGGGGGGGGGCATGAAAAATGATTCATTTTATTTCATACATTATATAAACTAAAATTGATTATTAATTTGGATATAAACTTAATTTTGAATTAGAAATTACACAAACACAAATTTTGTAGTCTTAAATTTTTTTTTAAATATTTTTGGACTTGTGATTCTTTATTTATTACTGTTATTATTATTATTTTATTTATTTATTTTTGACATTCATCTCTCAGTATAAGTAATTAAACTTTTTCCAAATTGTTATCACAATTCTTTTGACTTTCTGCTAACTAAATTCAGAATTTTATGTCAGTACCTACTTGAGAAAATTTTTTCATTATCAGTAAAAGTTACTTTTTAATATTCGGTAGTTTTAATTAATAATGCTGTAATTTGATGTAATTTTCAAAGATGAAAAAATATTATGAAAATTTTCATTCAAAACATGATATGAATAATGTTAACCTTGAAAGTGTATTGTCATGTTAAAGTAATGCCATGCGATAAGCCAAATTTTTTTTAGTCTTCATTTTGTAAAATTAAATTTTTCTTATATAAATTTCATTCGGGTTGTTTTAAATGTTTTTAAACTTTATTAATGATATTTTATTTTAAATTTTTGTTTTCACATAATTTACCTTTTTATATTTCATTTTAGAAATATAATAAATCCCTCCTTCTTTATTAAAAAAAGGAGAAAAAACTGCTCTGTTTGTATTTTTTTTTTTTTTTTTAAACCTAGGTTTTTCTCACATGTTAGATATTGATTTCAAAATAAATGCTTTGAACTATAAATATAAAAATCATCTTTAGTCAAGAGAATTAAAGTACCTCCCCCCCCCCCCCCCCCCTTCTTCCTATTTTGTATAAATGAAAAAAGAAATTGAATTGAATTGAAGAAATTAAAAGTTAAAGGTTGGGAAAATAGCTTAACATTTATCATTCTAACTAGTCGTTTTTCTATGGGTTGCTATTTCTTTTTATAAATGCTTATGACTTCTTTCAGATGATTTTACATTATTCTTTTTAATTTCTTGAAATTATTCTTTTAGCAATTTTCTTTTTCCTATGTATTTTGTAAGATATTGGAAGTCATACCCCAAAAAAATACTTACATCATGAGTGTAAGTGAACATTTTTTAAATTGGTATCTCTGAATTTCTTTTTTGTATATAGTGTTTAGAAACATACTTTAATAATGAGGAAAACTAAAATGGTACTGATTAAAAAATTGTTATAAATATATATTAAAAAATTATTCATAATTAGCAAGTCTTAGTAATAAATTAATGCTGAATCCTTGATTAAACTTTTTTTATAACTATTTTATTTGTATGAAAATAATGAAGGTATTTCATTTTTATTTTCTGTAATGAAATTAATCTTTTATTCTTTATATCAAATAATAATCAAGTACAAAATATTTTTACTTATCTATTTTTATAAAAAAAATTAATCTTTCTTTTAGTTTTTTTATTTTAATATTGTTGAATGAATTATAGGAAAAACACATTGATTGAATGTATGCCGATCATACAGTGGATTTTGTTTTTAATGGGTAAATGCATTTTGTAGATATGCATAACAGCAGTACAACATATTTATGCACAATTTTATTACAACATAAACTCAGGTTCAGTAAAATGTTAGATATACACTGTTTATGTACTTTTAAAATCAGATGATTTTAATACAACGTGATTTTTGTAATTTACCTCATCATAATATATCAATAATTTGCCATTATGACAGAGTACCTGTATTATATATAAAGTATGATTAGTTTTTAGCTAATATTGTTTATATCATATTTTTTGTTTGTATTAAGAAATACCTCATTGCTCTGCAAGATTTTTGTCATTTTATTATTTTCTACCTCTTGTCTTAGTTTTAATTATCCAATTATTATATTTTAAAACTTCTCAGATTTCATTTTTAGCCTTAATAATATTATTGCAGCTATATTTTATTTAAAATGATTTCTTAAATAATCAATGTTTTATCAAATTTTGATTTTCATTTCCTTTTGCCAGGATTCTCATCTATATCCTTGATTTATTATGTCAAAATAATTGAATGAAAAATCTTAAATTGATTTAAACCTGAAATTAGACATTTTTAATTTAGTCTAAAGCATTGTGCATTGAATGTTTGAGTGTATATAATTTTGGTGCTAGTCAATCATTGTGTGTTTACCATTTACTAATGAAAATCTTAGTTTTTATTATTAATAATTTGTTTAATAATCTATGCTTTTTTATGTTTAAAATATGACTTGAGGGTTCTTGCAAAAATGAAAGAAAAAACTTCTAATGTGCTCTGCTTTTTCATTAATAGATTGTTACAATGTGTTGATTTTCATTATTATTATTATTATTTTCTTTTCTTTCACTTGCAAAAATCAAGTTTAGATTTTCCCCTTTCTTTTATAATAATAGCTGTTTTGGCTAAAAACAAGTTTAAATTATTATTCAGTAAGAGAGCATTATTAAAAAACAAGTATTTAAATGGATTGTTTTTTTTTTTTTTTTTTTTTTTTTTTTTTAGATATAATATGTTAGCCTCTTTAAATATGCATTAACTATTTTTAATTACTATTTAAAAAATTTTAAATCTGTATCACATGTGTAATAATAAAAATATTTACTAAAAGATGTATATTACATAAAAAAGTTAAAACTTTTAAAACAATAAATAAAATTTTAAAAGTCTAAAACTGACAAATTTCAGTCATTCTGTGTCCATAATCAGGGTCTTACTTCAGGCCAAGAGAGACAAATACCTATATGTTTGTAAAAGTTCATATTAGTTTATATTTGTCTCTCTCGGGCTGAAATAAGACCTTGATAATGACCACAGAGTGGCTGAAATTGTCAGTTTGTGTGCAATGTATGTTTTTTAGTAAATATTTTATTATTTTATATGTGTTGTTAATTTCAAGACGCAACAGTCCTTTAGTTTGATTTATTTTAAATCTAAAAAAACTTTAATCAGTTACTAGGAAAAAATATGTACTGTTAACTGTTTTGTTATTAAAAATAATTTGTGATTTATAAAGTAGGCAGTTTCTATTTGAACCTTCTAATTGCCTATGCTCCTTAAAATATTAAAATTGTTTTGTTATTATTGTTTTTATTATTATTTGCCTTGAGAAATCAAACAAAGTATAATCTTGCTTCAGATGTAAGATACCTCATTTTAAAATATTTTTAAAAGTGCTTGCCTGTGTGTGTTGCCAGTGTCAGTCAGTGTTTGATGTGTGTTTATTTGTGCAAATGTCAATGTTGAAATTTGTGTAGATGAGACCCCTGATAAAAAAGAAAGCTTTACATCCATTTATAGATATAATATAAATTTAATTTATTCATTGAGTACATACAAAAGCTACTTATTTTTTTTCCTTCCTCCCCCCCTCTTTTTTGAATGTGGAGCATTGAGGAAAATTTCTACAGATCATTGTTTTTTGTGTAGAATTTATATTATTTTCTATTGAAGTTATATTTACATTTTTAAAAATAAAATTATGAATGTTGATTTATTGATGCAATCGGGTCTTTTCTAAGTGGTTTTAATTTAGTAATCAAAAATTAAGTGAAATTTGGTGCAAATATAATTCTAGTTAATATATTGAGTTTTATGGTATATCAATTTTTTCATTTGTTTACTTATTTGTACAAATATATTTTTTAAAATCTTTGTGCATAGACTGACCAACAGATGAGATGACCGTATATTTAATTGTCATAAATTGTGCCAAATATGATGAGGTTCAAATTGACTCATATAGTGCCATTCATTATTGAATTTTGCATCTTACTTTTAAGACAAAAGAGGTGCAAAATACTATTTGCTCTGAAAATAGTGAATGCTAACTCAGGAATATTTTATTACCTCATTCTCTTGCGTGAATATAGATTATTTGTAAATTTATGAAATAAGGACCAGCCTCTACTTGGCACATGTATGGTGATCTCATGTTTTGGTCTTTGCTATAGCATTATATTCAGATTTTTAAATGAATTGTAATTTTGTTTTTGTATATTTTAAAGTATTTTGTTTTTCTTGTTATTTTTTATATTTCTTTGCAAACTCTTGTCATAAATTATATTAGGTTGCACCTGCATTATTTGTGTGCTTTGAAACATTCTGAATTCAGATATCACTTTACACATTTCATTTCTCCTCTCATCCCTCTTTCTAAAATATGTCTGAATACATGCCATATTTAAGCAATTTTGAAAAATCTAATGAAATAAGTGTATTTCTTTAGTGGCATAGTGTCAATATTTTTACTTGCATATGCAGGGCTTCTACTTTTTAAGAGCAGTTTCTGTGCAAAGTATTGTACATACATTTTATGTGTTATATACATATGTATGTATGTGATAATTTTATGTATTATTACATACAAAAATCATTAAAAATAATACAGTTAAGATAAATTCATATTAGTGGATTGTCTTTTTTTAAATAATTTTTTACCTTCAAATAGTTATTCTTGCTTTATTTGAAAATAAATAAAAGAGGAAAGTAAAGATAGATTTTCATTTTTATATCTTTGTTTTGTCAGCAAGTGTTAAATCTCTGTATCTGAAAATATGGGAGAAAATTAATCTTTCTCAATCTAATGGAGAAAACATGCATAATTTTATACCTGGGGTTCATACTAAAGCAATTTGTAAATTGTTTCATTAATTACTATAAAAAATTTTATTTTTCAAAATATTGTAATTAATTTCTGATTAAATATAGGGGAAAAAAGTACTAATGAGCTTGTGAATAAAGTGATATTTGTGTTCAGCAACTTTCATATGAATGTTACTCAACCATTTCATGATGCACTTCCTATAAAACATTTTTTCATTTACATCTGTTTGTTTAAACAGCATAAAGTACAAATTTCTCATCTTACTCAACCCTGTACTTCTGGCCTGTTATATTAAATGTTTAATATTTTTATTATACTTCTACACTTAGTTAAAGCATTTAAGATCACATAATGTAAAATTTAAAGCTCTATTTCATTTATCTCTTTTTATTATTGGTAAAAGTGACAGTATTGACTTCCAATGTTATTAACATATTTGCTCATTAAATAGAGACAAGGTTTGAATGTTAAAATATTTCTTATAATTTTACATTTCTTCAATGTTGTATTTTGTCCCTATATAGGTAATTCTCGGTCTTTCACAATTTTATCTTTTAAAATCCTTTCTTCAACTTTACTCAATAGAAATTTAATCAAACGTTAAAAATAATTCAATAGAAATGTTGTCTGTAGCTATAAATTATTTTGTTCCATGTTTGTTTAAGCCAATTGAAGCTATTACTTAATCAAATTTTAATGAACTTGCAAGGTTATCTCTTGTACATATAAATTAAGTTTCCTTTCTAATTGTAATGACTAAGCACATTTCCATAAATAATTTTTAACCGTAAAATATATTTGGTTCCTTTTCACTATAGTGAATGCCCAATTGAATGTGTTAGCCAAATGTTTTTATGAGAATTTTTATATTATGTATTTTTTTATCACTCATAAACTTTATTAATAATTTTTAAGGAATTTATTAGGTATTTTAATATATATATATTACATAATAATAATATTCTATGAAACCTTGTCCCTATAAACTAAACACATTCAAAAATTATCATTTTCTTTTTGGTAATCATACACAAACATCAGTATATATATACATACATATATATATATATATCACATTATGCCAAAACCATGCATTTAGTATACAAATATACCTATATTTTTTAACAATTTTTCGTAGCTAAAACATAATGTGCTGAACAGAATTTTAAAAGCTTATAAGTATTCTTTTGTGTGTGGAGAATCTAAAAAAGTTCAAATCATGACAATCGGATAAGAATCCGATTCCACAAATATCAATTGAGCAATCAGTCATTGTATTTCATCAAATGCTAAGTACGCAAACATCAGTACCTGGTTTTTCTATTCAACAAACAGCCTTATCTATGTTCAAATAACTCTAATACATACCTTTTCTAATGTCATTTCATTTTTTTAATGTCATTAACTAATCTGTACAGTTCTGAGTATACTTTACTATTTATCAGGTGCAAACCTTTGAAAAAATGCCTTTAAATCATTTTTCCCTTTTTCAAAAGGCTCTGCCTGTTTTGTTCTGGTCTTTTTCTAACAATGTTAATACCCAAAGTCATGTCATTTGAATAAGGAGCTATTTTGTACCTATATTTTGCTACAGCTCCTAGCGAAGTGTCTCATTTTTTTTTACCATTTGCATGAATTGTTTTCCTTTTGTGTAGAATGGCAAAGCTGTGTGAATTCAACACTGTATAAATTTGCCGTGATTTCTAAATTACTAAAAAATATATAAAATGTGTGTTTTGACATATGTACAAAATTAGATTAATTTAAATTTTTAATGAGAGACATCTTATTCTATTTATTGATATGTAGATTAAACATAAGTAATTTTGCATGCATTTTTGGACCAGCATGGCATTTATATGAGACCATGTCAGAGGAACATCCTCAAAAAAAAAAAAAAAGCTCAAATTTACTTATTGTATAGTAAAAATGTATTATCTACATAGATCACTAATCATATTTTCAAGCGTCATGATGTTTAAGAAAATATAAAGAATTTTTCTAGATAACATAATTATAGCTATTTTTAAATCCATGTATTTTTTTCATTCTATTTGCATCTTATTGTTGAAAGACTAATTTCCTTGTAGAAGCATGATTTCAAAGTAAGCGACATGGTCTCTTGTAATTGTTTATTGGTCTGAGTATGTGTAATCAGTATCTTATTCTGATTTTTATAGCTGTATTTTGAAAGTGTACATTAATATTTAAATTCATTATGAATATGTAAGTTACTACTGTTGCCAATTCGGCAAAGACATTGTAAATTCTGTTAAATACTGTTTTGAAAAATCTTTTCAAAGAAAAAAAAAATGAAAAAAAAATAATAATGTGTAGCTTTTTGTAGACATTTTTCTTCCCGGTGTTTAAATCTCAACATTTTTGTGACTTAACTAATGAAATGTTTATATACCTCATAAGGTAGCAGTTGCATGTGCTGCTACAATATTTTTCAGTGTCTAACACACACAGCTCTGTCTTCTGTGAATATAAACTCAAATGGTATTATTCTACTTGCAGTCAGTCATATTGCTGCAAACTGTCATATTTAATTATTGACGTGACTCCAGGTGCCCTTTAGTGTGATTTGCTAATCTTGTGGAGGTATAGTACAAAACATAGATGTGTAGCTTATCAAAATAATCCAGAGTGTATGTATTTACTATACCTATATATTATGTCAGTAGTGTTGCTTTGTGAAATGTTTCGTGGCTTAATGTTGTGATTAAATTACTTATATAAATACAGATATTTATCATTGTGACCTTAAACACCATCTGTTTGGAATGGTGACTTATGAAAAAAAAAAAAATTCTTTGACCTATAACATCTGTAATTTCCCACCTGAATATTTCAATAGTTTTTGCTTGGATCAATTATGGTTAAAACTTCTAAAAATGCCTTGTAAAAATATTAATTTTATTTTTAAAGTAGTGTTTAAAGAATTATTTCTAAAGTCTTATTAGTTTTGCTTTAATTTGCCTATTGTAAAAAATTGGGTGTAGGTTTATTATAATTATTGTAGTATTTAACACGATGTAAAGCTCAAACTTATTGGTAGCATCTTTATTTATCAATGAACTATTTCTAAAAGAATAAATGTATTTTATGAAGAAATAAATATTTTTTCCTATAATAAGTGCAATTATAATGTAGTTCTTATATTAGAGGTAAGAATAGCAAAGCTGGTATTTGAAGTGTTTTTCTTTTTTATGAATTGCTATGTAATGATATTGTATGGTTAAATCCTTTTATAAATAATATGAACTGTTTATTGTAAATTTAATAGCAACTATAAATTTTTAATTTATTTCATACATTTCAATTTTTTTTTTCTAATAGACATTCTATTTTAATTTAAATGTCTGTATGTTCTAATTTAGTCACTTAGCATTCTATAAATATGAATGAATGCTAAGGTGCTTTTAAAAGTGCATCTTCAGTCTTCATATTCTTTTTAATTTTGCATTCTTTTGGCATTTCAAATCTAAACAAATATTAACAAATAAATATATTATTGCAACTATAAACTTGAATAACTGGTTAAGTTTTTTTTTTCCTTTAATACTTATAAATGAAAAGAAATGTTCAACAATTTGTTAAAATCTGACATTAATATTTATAGAAAATTTAACGTTAAATGGAGTATTTTTTATTGTTCATTTACTAAGAATTATAATTATGATTATCTCATTAGGCTACATTAATTTAATCATATTTATCTTTAGATTTAATTAATCTGTTAAAAGTTTAATCAGGTTTCAATGAGTAATTAATACATTCAACCACATTGCTCAAATCCAGTTTTGCTCCTAATAGAGAGCATTGATCAAGAATTTTGGAGGTGCCTGTAAATTTTTTAGCATTTGAGCATTTTTATTTTATTTTGTGATTAAAAATTAGTTAGGTTAAGTAAGCATTCTTGGATTTTTATTTGCAAGTAAACTTTAATCAAGCTTTTTTTTTTTTTTTCTTTTAGAAATATGTTTAGCTAATTATTTTGAATTATGTATTTTTTTTTTTTCTCCTAAACATTTACATTATATATTTAGTGTTCAGATGTTAAATTCTTTACATTTTGCTTGTATTGTTCTTTTCATAAATCCTTAAAGTATTTTTTTTTTTTTTTTTTTTTTTTTTTTTAAGAAACTTTAGCTTAAAGAAACACTTCATTATCTGTTTTGTTGTTATTTTACATAGATAGTAAATTTTCATAAATTAGAAATTTTATTACCTACACCCAATATTATTTAATGGACCAAATTTACATGTTTTCATTCATTGCTTTAACTGTATCTGGCATACTATGTGATTTGAGCAATATTACCTCAGATCATTGTGTAAATAGTTACTTCTTTGTGACTTCTAAAGCTATTATCAGTTTTAGCATGTAGTTTCTAGCAGTTTTTTAGAGTGCTAAATATTTAAAAGAAAAAAGTGCAACCAGTTCGTCCAAAATTCTGTGATCTGTCTATCCGTATTTCTTAATTTATTTCCTTACACTTAGTACAAAGCAAGCGAATTCTATCTTCTCTATTTTCGCTAATCATCATTGTTGACTATTTTTGTGAAAGACAAAACCATTTGTAATGGAGAATATGACCTTAAATGTATATGGAGCAAAAGTGGAGATACTTCCATAGCTAGATTAGTATCAAGTTCCTAATAGATTTGTAATGTTTTCTTTTTTTTTTTTTATATATATTATTACTGTGTCATATACCTTTTTCATATAACTTTATGAAATATTTTATTTGGGAAAATATTAGTTCAAATGCACGATCAGTATTTTGTGTTTCTTGTTAATATATTATAAGTAGAAGGAACCTTTTGCGTTATTTTCATTTTTTTCGCTTTAAAAAGTTTTAAAGAAAGCATCTTGATTATTGCCACTGCTCAATTTTCTAATTATCATGTCATTTGTGGCTAAAATGAAGATGATTTTATTTAAAAATACACTTAAAAATCAATTTTCTGTTTGTAGACATCTATATCAGAAATTAAACTAAATGCGATTAGTGTTTTTAAATTGTGTATAAGTATTTTAAGCATCAAACATTTATTTTTATTAGATAGGTTATTTACAAAATGTTTTTGAACATTGATGCTTCAAATAGAAGTTTTAAGTCTTTTAAAATTCTTATGCGATAGAAAATTGGAAAAAAAAAATGATTTTATAATTAATGCATTTAAAAAAATGAAATTTTAAACCTTGTCTATCAATTGTAAATTTGTTTGCAACAGGTTCCTTGATTTATTTATTTGCTTGCTGTCTTGTGTAATCCTACCGAAGCACTCTCCCCTTAACCTTGTAATATCTGATCCTTGTAGCCAAAAAAAGAAGCAAAAACTAAATCACAGATGGCAGGCAGGTCAGGTGAAATCTTGCATTTTCATTTTTGCAGGTATCAGTAGCAATGGGGGAAGGCCTATTATCTTTGTAATGATTAAACTCTGTACTGTGTATCATTTTGTTATTAGCTTTTAAAATCTGATATTCAACTGTTGTACTATATCACTTTCCCTCTAACTGCCTTTATATATTTTGTTTTGTAAATTTACTTAAACAATCTTGTCATATGATTCTAAGATGAATCAATTCATGTTCAGTATTAAGATAATGGATTCAAATTTCCATATATTTGTTATTTCAGAACTGCCATTTATTTTGCTGGTGATTCCTTTTTAGGCCTTCCTGTGTCGGCATTCTTACTTTTCCTGCACTATTGTGAAGAAGCACAAAAATATTTTTAAAAAAATAAAAGTTCCTGTAGCCAGACACTATACCTCCGTATATGGCCAATACATTGTACAACCATTGTCTAGTATGGAAGTGTGAATGCATGGAATTAAAATGCATGTTTGTATGAGTGTTTGTGCATGTATGCATTGGTTTTGTACATCAATCGGCCTTCTTTGTACAAGCTCTTGCAATAAAGGTGTTTGTACAAACTTGTGGAATTTTTTTTTTTTTTTTTTTTTTTTTTTTTTTTTTTTTATAAATCTTATGTGTACATAAATTTTTTGGGAACATTCAATGCATTAAAATCATTCTGCTCTTAAATTAATAATTTCTAACAGATTTTATTGTTGAGATGAGCATTACTTCTTTTTATATGATATTTTAATCTTCTCTATCAATAATGTATAGAAACTATTTCATATTTATTTAAGACAACCCATGATCTCTAGGCTGTCAAAGCTGTGTATTATATTTTCAATTTTTTTTAATATTTTAAAAAAATCTTTCAATTAAACTCAAATAAAATGTTATTGAAATTTGACAATACTTTATTGATAGACCTAGATCTATGACATTTAGTGCACAAAAAAATTTGAAAAGCAGGCAAATCAAGAAAATCTTTGCCAGTAGAATGAACCATCGTTATTCAATTCCCTCTGATTGAAACTTGCAAACAGAAAAACTAAATCAATATTAGAACTGATTGTTCAGTGATAGATTTAATTGTGAACTGCCAGTAAGTAGAAACAACTATTTAAAGAATTTAAAAAAAAAAAGCTACCACATTAAAGCCCAGCTTATGGTATGAACATCCAAAAATGATGCAAATGAAGTTGTTTAGAAAGGTCTTTGCCAAGTTTTTTTTTTAGGACTCCCTTCCCCCAGAAAGTAAGAGAAAAACCTTAAACAGCCAAACTATCCTAAAGAATTTTTTTTTTTTTTTTTTTTTTTTTTTTTTAAATAATTACTATGAAGCATATCATACATAAGCATTACAAAGAAACCTGTCTAAGTTGGACACCTACAGTAGATGGTTTCATGAGGCTGGCCTACAGCAATTTTCTTCATAAGATTCTAGTTGGGCTTGGTTTCTATTTCAGGTTGTGGTAGACTTCTTTCTTCTCAAAAAATCTGCATCTGTCGAAATTTCTAGGATTGGTATAAAAGTTTGACCCCAGTACAAGACAACTCACATGAAAATCATTATTGGCTCAGTCATACAGACTCTTGAATTCATTTATTAGTTACCTGAAGATTATGTAACAAAAATCACAAGACACTTTCGATCCTGGACATTTTATATGATAGTTATAGAAATACAGTCAAGTCTCTGTATAACGAAATCCATCGTTCCAGTAAAAAATTCATTATATAGAGAAATTCGATGTATAGAGAATGATGTTAAAAATCGTATTTAAAGTATAAATTTTGAACAAATATTATTTTTGATCTTTTTAATTAAGAATTTGAAATGTTTAAAATTAAATATTAACCTAACATTTTATTTCTTAATTATTTAAGCTGCTTCAGAAATGAGAACAGACATTTATTTGAAAGGTTAATGAAAATCAAATAAGGAAGACTTGCATTAATTTCAGACGAAGATATCTGTAATTTTTTGTTGTTTTGATTTTAAAATTGTTATACTCTCTAAATAAATAAATAAATAAATTAAAAAAAAAAAAAAAAAAAAAAAAAAAAAAAAAAAAAAAAAGAGGTTTCAATTTTAACAAAGAATGAAAAATTATAGTTAACATTTTCCTCCATTTGAAGGCCTCTCTTATGTGCCTCTCATTGATTCCTCTCCTATAAGTATAACAATCCAGTTGACTCTGTTTTGAGAAGGATGTGGAAAGATGTGTGGGAGATGGGATGAATTCGTTGGTTTTAAAGAACAAGGAGAAAAGTAATATTAAAAAAAACTCAACACTGAACGATAAATCAAAAATAAGTGGTAGAAAATTGATTCCATATGATTTCGAAACATTTTAAAAACTGCATAAATTAAGACCAATTTATGAAAAAATTCGTTATATGGAGATAGATATTTTGCTATATAGAGACTGTTTTCAATGTAATCATGCAAAAAGGGGACCGTTCCTGCTAAAAATTCGTTATATAGAAAAATTCGTTGTATGGAGTTTCGTTATATAGAGACTCGACTGTACTTCACAAATTCTTTTAGAACTTCAGAAATATAAAGAACATGTTTGACTTCATATTTTTCAACAAACATTTGATCACAAGGGCAATTAGATTAGCAACAGAAAAAAAAAAAAAAAAAATTGCATCGCTTAGTAAAATAAAATGCATGTTTTGTTTTTATTTTTAAACAGTAATATGAATGTGCTTTAACGTTGGAATTTATAATGCATACTTACAATATACAGTGAAACCTCCAAATAAGGGACACTTCGAATAGGGGACACCTCTATTTAAGAGACAAAATTTCAGTCCCAGTCCCTTCGTATAGGAAGTGTAATGTATTTATCTCTGAATAAGGGACACTCAATTTAAGGAACATTTGAAAATTAGATTAATCCTTTAACTTGGGCGTTTCTTACAAAACTTTATTCAGTTGACACCACTTTTTTTTAAAGTTTTCATAAGTACATAATTAAAAAAAAAAAGTTTTAATTAAATAACAAACTTTATTTTTTTTTAAATTTTTATTTATTTATTTATTTTTTTTTTTTTTTTTTTTTTTGTTACTGGTATGACAAAAATAAATTTTGCAAAGAAAATTGCAAAAGGTTAAAGGGGTTGGTTTTTGCATTTGAAATAGTCTGTGATGAAAATGAAAATACAGAATTCTGTAAACTTATTAGACAGGCAGTCATGTTGGTACAGAGATATGCAACTCAATTGACGAGCATCTATTTATCCACAATTTAGATGAAGGTATCAGTGTGTTTATCCCTATTAGAGCCAGAGGAGGCAGTGCAAACAATAACTTCGAGTTCACAGCTGAAATTTCAGAATTAGTTAAAACTCTATTCACATATTAAAATACAATTGGTCTGCCAAATCAGATCTTGGTGGAAAACACATATAAACTCGATTTTAGCAGTTGATTTGTAGGTTTACCATTGGGGGGTATTCTGCACCCAGTCCTCTGCGTTTTCATAGATTTCAGTGCAGGAAAACATAATGGTAAACCTACGAATCAACCCCTAAATTCAGATTTTTAGGTGTTTTCCACCAAGATATGACTTAGCAGACAAATTGCGTTTTAACATGTATATCACGTTTTAACTAACTCTAAAATTTCTGCAGTGAACTCAGGTGATTGCCTGTGCTGCTGCTTCCCTGTCTATATTTAAAGAAATGTTGAAAATTGTAAGGGATGATTCTGAAAGAGAAAGGAAAATTGTGAAATAATTTCACAACTGCTTTAAATATACAAAAAGCAGTTGAATACTTTTTTGGTAAATACTTCTTATAATGAAGGATTAAAACTTATTAGTATGGTAAATGAATATCTGAAAAGTTTAGTAGTAGAAAAATTGAAATCTGGGAAACAATCACTTTTTTTATTCATCACTTCACTAGTAATACAGTAGACTCCCTCAAATCCGCACAGCTTGGGACCAGAGGTTGTGCGGATTTTAGAATTTTGCAGATTTCTGGTCATTGCTTTGTTTATATTTTTTAAACAATAATTTGAATTCAATTAATAGTGCAATCGGAACTATAATGAATGCTTACAATATAATAAAATATTAAAATAAGTAATAAACTAAAATAATAATTCAGAAAATTTTTAAACTGATTAAAGTACTATTAGCAAAGGTCAAGTTAAAAATCAATAGTGTATGATTAAATATTCATTATAAAGATTAAATGTATTTTTCCAAAATTATTCAACAAAACTTGCCTTATAAAAGTACATTACTAATTCACATAAAAATCATAAAATAAGGATTTTTTTTTTTTTCCAAGTTTAGCCAGGCTTAATAACCAAAAAATCTTGATTAATGCATAAATATATTTGGTAAGAAGATTGTGATTACCAGTGATATCAGCAATATCTTGAATTTTTTTCAAAAAGAATTATTCTTCCTTCATGGAAAAAAAAAAAAAAAAAAAAAAAAAAAAAAGAATAGAGTACTAGTAAGAAAATTACAAATTAAAAAATGTATGGAATTGATACAAAACTTAAAAAAATCAAATTTTGTCCCAATATCAGAACTGAAAGTTTCATTGTTTACATCCATAAAATATGTGTGGATTTTAGAGAGTTGCAGATTTCTGGTTTGCAAATTTGAGGGAGTCTACTGTATATATATTTTTTTTAATATTATTGCACTTTTTGCATTATAGAAACATTTACATAAAAAACAAATCAATCGCTCTACAAATCATTTACTAATTAAGTAATCAACTGAAAATTTAAATTAATTCTCTATTACTTTTGTACCTAATTAATGTAATTTATAACCTTCAGGTACATTTAAACTTCAATATTTTGTTATTTTTTATATCCTTCTGAATAATTAATTTAAAAAAAAAGTGTAAATATAAATGTAAGGGACACCTCTATTTAAGGGACAAAAGTTTCGATCCCATGGCTGTCCCTTATTCGGAGGTTTCATTGTATTAAAATAAGTAAAATATTAAAATTCTTAATAATTATGTAAATTAATAAAAATGAAGCTTTTCTATAATCTCTATTTTTTTTTATTATTATTATTATTGTTAAATTAACATTTGTTTTTTCTTTAAATGTCTTTTTTTATTAAAAATATTGGAACAAGCCATACTATACAGAATTACGAAATCACGAAGACAAATAATTATCACAGATTAAAGCAAAAGTAAACATATACAATACGATTTCGACAATTGCAGGTATTGCGCGAAAACTACTGTTGTACTAAGTTTTTATCATAGAAGAATATAATTTACATCATAATCGTAAAGTAAACTTTTATTGAAGTTTATCTAGATTTAATAAACAGACATGTTTGATTGATTTAAAAATGTCTTTGAAAAATAAATTCATATTTTCTTAACAAAAAAATTTTATTTTGGTCATATTAACCAAAATTAATATTAAAATGCATATCTAATATTGGCAAAATAACTGTAAAAATTTAAACATAAGTGAATGCAAGAAAATTAAAATTTTGGTTGTAATTTACACTTGCAAATATTTTGCAGGACCTCCAATATGGCGAATTTTATAGATACTATAATTTTATTTAGTAATTAGCTGTAATAAACAAAATAATTAATTTTAAAAATAGTTGATTGTTGTCAGGGGTGATTGTGTTCCGGGTTTTTTGATTGATCCTTCCAGCTTTATGAGATTTTTATGTTTAGTGAATGGAAAATTTGGACATTAAAAAATATTACAAATTTCGAGAAATGGTTGCAAAAAAGAATCTATTTGTCAATTGTTCACAGAAAAAAAAAAAAAAAAAAAAAAAAAAACAATAGTTTTGTTAAAAGATTGCAGGAAAAAAAGCTGATTTTGTCAAAGAATCTCGAAATAAACACACATTTTGTCAAAGAATTGCAATTTTCGTTCAAAGATCAGAACAAAAATTGGAGAAAAAACAGATATATCATCAAAGGATTAAAAAAAAAAAAAATGTCAAAGGGTTTTTCAGGGTTCATACTCTCCATGGCAAAATTCAAGCACCTTTCCAGAAATTTGCGAAATGAAAATTTTACCGTTGCAAAGTACTATATTGCTTGTTTGCATAATTAACAAAAATATCAAGAGGGGAAAAAAAAAAACACATTTTATCATGTTTTTAGATGAATGCCACACATAACATCTTACAATTGCAAAGTCTTTAATATGGAACATTATGAGAAAGTTTCCAAAAAATATAGAAAATATTTTTGCATTCCTTTTTTAAATTTATTTGTGCTAACATCAGACAAAAGTAGAAACTTGACAAGTTTGCATTGTGTTATTAAGCTATTAAGTTTATTGAATATTTCAGCTTTTTAACTGTTATCTTCTATATTTTATCTAAAAATTTAACCTCTGCCTCTTTATCTTTTATAGTTTATTTCATACTGTTTGTTTGTATGGAGATTTTTTTTTTTTTTTGGGGGGGGGGGGGGGCTTAGATTGCCTTTAAAGGAAAAGTTCTTTTACATCAACTTTCATACTTTTGTTTTTTTTTAAAATCATAATATTTTTTTTTAGGTACCTTTGTCTACCTCTAGATACAGATGAAAATAGCTCTTTTGTTTTTACTACTTTAAAAGTACTCTACATAATCTTTTAAGAAATACAGTGTCTCACAAAAGTGATGGGACACTTGTGCTTTATAAAAAGAAACCGCAATAAAATAAATAAACAAACATGTGCAAAAATTTTTTGGGTGCGTTTCATATTTAAAGTTAGTAACAATTATTACATAACATACATTTTGTCAAAATATTAAAATATTAATTTAGTAAAAATACAATTGTTCAGAACGGAGCAAAAAATGGCTCACATAAGTGATGGGACACTTACTTTTCCATCAAATATTTATCCAAAAATTTTACTTTTTAAAAGGTTTTAATATTTTGTTGGATTTCCTTTTACTTTTAAAACATGATTTAATCTTTTTGGGATGGATTCGACTAATTTTTTTGTGATTTTTGGAGTGATTTTACCCCATTCTTCTTGAAGCACCGATTTTAGTTGTTGTTTTGAAGAAATGGTGTGTTTGCGAATTCTTGATTCCAATTCTTGCCAAATATTCTCTATGGGATTTAAGTCTGGAGATTGTGGTGGTGTTTTTATTATTTCAGGACTGTTATATAGTAGCCAGAGTCTAACGTTCAGAGCAGTGTGCTTGGGGTCATTGTCCTGGTAGAATTTAAAATCGTTATGAAGGTTCAATTTTCGTGCTGAAGATTTCAAATTTTGCTTTAAAATATCAATATACTTGTACTGATCCATTATGCTGTCAATAAAAACAAGATTACCAACTCCAGCGGACGACATACACCCCCATACCATAACTCCTCCTCCACCATGTTTTACTGTTGGTACCAAGTTCTGTTTGCGAAATTCTTCCCTGGGTTTTCTCCACACCAAGATTCTACCGTCAGAACCAAATATATTAAATTTACTCTCATCAGCAAATATAACTTTATTCCAGTAATCAGATTTCTTATTTATGTTGGATTTTGCGAAAGCTAGTCTGAGTTTTCTATTCTTTTCACTTACGAAGAATTTTTTCCTGGCTACTCTACCGTGATATCCAGCAGATCGAATTACCCTTCTAATAGTCTCAGGATTAACAATTATTCCATATAATGCTTGTAAATCAGCAGCAACTTTCTTGGCAAGCACTATTTCTTGCATATTCAGCAGCAAGCACTATTTCTTGGATTTTTTTAATATTTCGAACGATAATTCGCTTTATTCCATTGGATAGCTTTGATGGTCGGCCAGGTCTTCTTTTATCCTGAATCATATGATTCTTTTTATATCGTTTAATGATATTGGAAACTGTTGAACGACTCAAGTTAACTGTTTCAGCAGTTTTTCTAATAGATTTTCCACGTTCAATATGCAAATTAATAACTAATTTTCGAATTTCAGGCGAAGTTTCTTTTCGTTTAGCATTCATGGCTACACAGAGCTAAAAAACACAAAAATTCCAAAACAAACTGGAGAGAAATACTGCAGACGATTTTATAAATTATTGCTAATTGCTTTTAAGTAAAAATAAAACTCCAAAAAATATTTTTATTGCTTATTTCAGACGAATTTTGTTGCATATATAATGGTACACTGTATTTTTATTGACAGAGAAACTTCTCATAACAGAAGCTTGTCCATGGGATAAACAATACAAGTTTGATAACATGAAACGCTTTAATATGTCCTTTAACACACGTGTATTTACAAGAAACATTTTTAAAAATTTCTCAAGGCTTATGAAAACTGATAAATTTGCAGTTTGAAGAAAATCCTGAGAATCCATAAAAGTGGCTTCACAGTCATCTTCTGATATCCAACCACTTTATTGTAATGCATTTATGATAGATTTCACTTGTGAAATTTAGTTTTCTTTAACCTGTGCAACTTTATAAGGATTTAAACATGAATTACACACAGTACTATACTTTATTGGACTTTTTTAATGATTTTTTTTTCATCATTGCACAAATGAAGTCTCTTATTGCATGTTTCAGAGCAATAAGAGATTTCAGAGATTTTTGCTCTGTTAGGATTTCTGAGCAATTTATCCCTAGTGAATCCAGCCTAGTTTAGCTATCAACATATTACTTTTGAATTCAAGATGAGGAAATTTTAAAAGTGTTACATGTTTTATTTCCCCATCCTTACGAGTTTTGTAATTTAATAAGCATGAGCAAATCAACATTGCTAAATTAGCTGCAAAAAATGGCAGCACTGGTTTTTCAGCTTGATATTTGGGTACACGCCGTTTCGGTCCCGAGACATTTCGGTCCCTGGCCATTTGGGTCCCTGGCCATTTCGGTCCCTGGCCATTTGGGTCCCTGGCCATTTCGGTCCTGAGACAATTCGATCCCAAGACATTTCAGTCCCCAGCAACTTTGGTCCCTTGTTATTTCTTTGCTCCCTACCTTATAAGTTAGATTCTAATTGTTGTGGGCTTGCAAAATGGTATAAGTTCGACATTATTCGGGCCTTTTTTTAATTCTCTCCCTCCCCCAAGTTTTATAAAAAGTTGAATATAAGAGTCCGATAAATTTAAACTTTTACAACTCGTGATAATGAAATCACAGCGAGCTGAAAATTTTGTTTGATTAAACAATGTGATATAAGTTTATGGGATATTGTCTTTTATTTTTAGTAGTATTATTATTAATCAGAATAATTATTTAAATTTTATTATTAATTATTAGTATCAGTATTTTATATAAACTACTATAAACTAAAAAGTGTTTTATATAAACTGCCACAAATATTTTTTTGGCTGTTTACGCACATTGTTTTAGAGCCTTTAAATTAGCATTAATTAAATAATAAAAAAAGACAATGCTTATTTTTTTTCTTCCAATTAGTTTAATAATAAATGTCTTTAATAATTCAATTAGACAGTTATAAGTTATAATATATGCATATTTCTTCAAATCACCCATCTACACCCTCTCCTTTGATAATTTAGAAATGAGATATATTTATTGAAGAACATTTATTTTATTTTTTTATTATTTTTTTTATAATACAAAGTTGCATCTTATAAATTTGTTTTCATAAGTTACTTTCCATTATTAACATTGCGAAAGCAATAGTGATCTATAGTAACTGGGCATGCTATGAAAAAAAAAAAAAAAAAAAAAATTAATTTGCCTCTTCCACTTTTTTTTTTTTTTTTTTTTTTAATTGACTGCTTTGTTTAACAGTCTTTTCACGCCATGAAGACAATTTTTGTGAGTTAATTTTATTGAAATTGGGCGTATTTCATTCTAATAAGATGATTATTATTTTTTTTATTTACATAAAATTAATATAATAATATTTTAAAATATAATAATATAAATGTTATATATAAAATATAATAAAATGTAATATAATGTCATTTTAAATAATTTTATTTTCAATTTTTAAGTGTCAAGACTAAGCTTTTATTTATTTATTTATTTATTTGTATTACCTTTTCGCTCCTACTACTAATAATAATTCTTATTTTAAACTATACAAATTGTTTTAAATATACAATAAATAAACAAGTAAAAGATAAATTTCAGTTTAGAACTACTAGGAAATATAATTATGTATTGATTATAAAATTAATTATGTATTGAGTTTATTTTAAAGTTAAATTCATTATGTAAATTAATAGTTTATTAATTAATAAATTTATTTAATAAAATATTAATTTGATTTTTATATTAAAATTACTAAATGTTTTGAGAATTAGGATTACCAATTATCATTAGGATTACCAATTATTATTAGGATTACCATACAAAATTTGTGTGAATTATAATATTTTTTATAAGAGTTATACGTGTTTGCGGTTTTCGGGCACTTATAATCGCATTATACTAAAATTTTATGGCCGTCAATTTAAAAACTCTGCAATGTTCCCTATAAAATTATGTCTTATTTCACAAAATTTCAGTTTGTAGGAGAAGGGACCGAAATGTCTTGGGACCGAAATGTTTTAGGACCGAAACGACTAGTGACCGAAATGGCTAGGGACCGAAATGGCTCGGGACCGAAATGTCTTGGGACCGAAACGTCCTGGGACCGAAACGTCCTGCTTCAGAGTTTTGTAATTTAATAAGCATGAACAAATCAACATTGCTAAATTAGCTGCAAAAAATGGCAGCACTGGTTTTTCAACTTGATATTTCGTTATGAAAGACCAACTGACAAGAGAAAATGTAACTTTTTTTTTTTTTTTTTTTTTTTTTTTTTTTCGACACAAGAGATAAATGACTTGAAGAAGTCTTCCTAAACTTAAATGGTTTTTTTACAGCTGGTAGGCAGTCAAGACATTATGTCTGCAAAACCTTAAGGAAATCCTGCCAATTAATATTTCACAATAATCTTGAAGCCTTGCTAAATAGTCCTTTCAAATCAGACAAAAATGCATCAATTCAATTTGCTAGTCTAAAGAAACTACACAGCTTTAAACAGATTATGCAATCTGCAGGTCCCTATATGACGATCATACACTTAAGGTCTCAGGAGATTTTCATGTACCTTCCAGTTTACAGCTGGTCCATCCATGGATTACACAATATTTCCCACATCTAGACACACGGCAGTGTGTCAGCCAAGTTCACAAAGTAAAAGGCGACACACCGGCCGTGGGTTATATTACCCGAACCATTTCGAGCCACTTTTGACCCCTCAATAACTTAAATTCTATTTGACCTATAGGTCACACACTTGCAATTTTTTGTGTCGTGTAAGACCATTGACTTTCTCATATACGTAGACGCCAAATCCCATTGTTATCTCGGCATGGTTTCGAATCCAACATCTTTGGCGAAAAGATGCTGTTTTTTGGCGGTGATCGCTTTATTGGCAACTTTCAGATTTCACAAAGAGAAAAGAAGAAGCGCGGTCCAATTCAAGACAAACATAGCAATATGAGTTTCGGCGGGAGAAAAACCGGTTTGGCGTGCTAAATCTGCCCTCCGTCACGTGACGGAAGGCACACATCTCGGCCTACAAAAAGGTTGCTATTTTGGAGTCTAAGTATCTTAAGGTCATTGTGTAAGACAATCTTGTAATTTCCGAATCCTAAAATTTTTTTAAAAAAACTTTTACCGTTCACGAGAAATTGACGTCTGAAAATCACTGTTTTTACCACTGACTCACTGATTGATTCACTGACTCACTCATAGAAATGTTTGACTACTTCCAGATGACTTAGGAAGTTGAAATTTGGTGTGGATGTAGGTTATTGGGTCTATAAATAGGAAAAAATCAGAAATCACCATTAATTAAACATTAATGGTTAGTTAGAAGATAAATAGTGAATTACAATGGGAGTTTATGAGAATTTCACAAAAAACACCAGAAATAGTGCCAAGTTGGCGTCACTTTTGGCGTGTATCAGGGCTAATCTCTGAAACTACCGAACTGATTTCAAAAGTAATTATACCAAAATTATGGTATTCGCCCCGGTTCAAACATAGACTATATCTTATGTCTGTGCCACCAACCAAAAGAGGGTTCAGAAGCGAAAACCATTCTAAAAATTTGATTTTTGTTTTACTGAAGGGAATAGAAGCACAAAATTTGGCATGTTAATTATTTATAAGATATAAATGATCTCTAACGACATTTGCTAAAAAATATCAAATTTAAATGGATGAAAATCCGCGAAGAGCGTTCTAAAAAAGTTCGAAATGCCAATTTTAAAGCAATCTCAGCAAACAGCAAGCCGATCTTAAAAGTAATGATATCAAAATGATGATGACAGTCTTTGCTCCAACATAGGATATATCTTATGTCGATTACACTAACCCAAAGGAGGTAAAAGAGCAAAAAACATTCTAAAAATGCTTATTAAGGGACTGGACTGGAGACATAAAGTTTGGCATTTTAGAGTTTATGGGAATTTCACGATATATCAGAAATAGTGCCAAGTTGGCAACACTTTTAACCAGTGACGTAGCTAGCGGGGGGCGGAGGGGGCGGTCTGCCCCGGGTGTCACCCTCTAAGGGGTGACACCCAATTTTTATTTGTAGATATATACTAGAGCCGTACCGAGTACTCGGTAAATACTCGGTACTCGGCCAATTTGCCGAGTACTCGGTACTGGGCCAAATTTTGGACGAGTACTCGGCCAATACGGAGTAGTTGTAAGTTGTTGTTGAAGAGTTTTGTAATTAAATTAATAAGATTAATTAATTAAATTAATTAATAAGATTAATTAGTTTAATTAATTTATTAAACTAATTTAATTAATTAATCTTATTAATTAGTTTAATTAATTAGTTAATTAATAATAAGAAGAATGATTAAATTACTTCATAAATGAATTTTTATAAGAACCAATCTAGAATACAAAGCGCTAGTCACGTGGTATACATCACGTGATCAGTTGACACATGTTCTGTGACGTCACATATCTTAAGATAAGATTATCTGATAACATTTTCTGATAAGGACTTTGAATTTTTTTCATTTCTTCCTAAACCCTGGAGTGTGTTGGACGTGGTTTTGCGATGGTGAAGGATTAGGTGAGTACAGAATGTTAAATGTGTCCTTATTATTAAACTATTTTAATTTAATTATGCATGAAAATTAAATATATTTTTTTTAATTTTTTCAAATTTTAGTACACCTTGAAAACAATAATTTGAAATACTAAAATGTGAAAGTTATAATTAAAAGTTTTGCATGCATATTTCATAACACTGAGAAAAATTGGCAACTGTAATAATTTTATTTAAAAATGTTTTTAAATAAAAGAAGTGAAAATATTTATCTTTAAAAGACTAATTGCATATTTTTTAAACATTAATATTAAAGGTCTTTTTCGATACATTTTATAAAACCATGCTGGGACATAACCAAACAAGTTGATTTTGATATAAAACTTATGAATATTACTAAGTTGAAACAGTGAAAACCTGCTTTGCCAAGTTAATTTTTCAAGTAAGTTTAGTAATGCCACTTACAAAAGAGAATTTTTATTAAAATAATTATTTAAAATTCTGTTGTTTTCTAAAGATATTTGGTAAAATGTTAGTAAAATACTAAAAGATGTGTGAAGACCTTGCCTGTTAACTTTAAATTTGTGCATTAAATGAAATTTTCCAAGTTTTACCATACACATGCGAAGGTTTCATTTAAGTAAGGAAAAAATTTATTACACAAGTCATTGTTTCTTCGATTAAAAATGACAAGTCTTTCATCTTAAAAATTTTGTTCATGTGACGATAAAAGCTTTTTGGTTGCTAGGATAAAAAAATAGTTGGTTGTTAGGGTAAATAAATAGTTGATTGAGAAAAAAAAAATTAGGTGGTTGGTTGTTGAAAACATATCAGTGAGATGTACTTGAAGGGGGAATCTAAAAACTTAACAGTTAAAACAGAAAACCTAAGTCACATAAATGATTATCGACATTAAAATTTGACGATTACTAAATATTAGTGAAACATTTTTAAATATTTTGAAAAGTTTTGTAAAATTATTTTAATAATTTGTTCAAACCTTTAATAGTGACTTGTATTTTTTTTTATTAATTATTAACATTTGATTTTTTTAAAAATTTTTTAATAACGTTAAAATTATTAACAAGTAATCACACTATCACTGATAAACTAAAATATAATACATTTCATATAAGCAAGTCTTTGAAAATTTAAGCATAAGTAGTGATTCATAAGAAGTGGATGTGTCTATTTAACTGATGAAGTGACTCATAAAATCTCCAAGTAATCCAAAACATATGTGATTTTTTTTCTTTTCTTCGTGATTTTTAACTGATAAGTCACAGTAAAAATTATTTTTGCATGTGTGAAATAATCACTTTCGATGATCTTTCTTACTTTTTAGTTACTAAATTACGGGCTTTAATAGCCCAATGGTTAGCGTCGAGTGTTAAAAATGAGAAGTATGATCAGATGTTTGTGGTTTCGAAACCTGCGAGTAAAATTACCAAGAAAATGTTGTTATGTTAATACATCTTACCTGCAAATAACGCTTATCATCGAAAGGGCATAAGCTAATCTTATTCTGTGTTAACGTGTGCAGACGTTGTACATCATAATTTTTCAAACTGTCGAAAAACTTCGGTTATAATATTGTGTTAATGAAAATTCAAATTATATACATCATAAACAGCTTCTCTATACCAGTGGCGCAGCGAGGGGGGTTTTGGGGGTTAAACTCCCCCCCCCCCCCCCAGAGCCATGACAAAAATAAAAAAATTTCCATTTTTATGAACCGAATCATGAAAAAAAAAACTAAAGTTACAATTTTATTTGTTTTGTTCTCGAAATCTGCCGCTTTATTGAATCAAATTTTATTTAAAAACTTGACTCGTTTAAGCGGCAGTAATGTATTTACTTTGAAAAATGGGGAAAGCGCATAGTAACAGTATCAGTATCGAAAACTGGTCACTCATTTCGGAAAAGGCCGGTATTCATTTATACTATTGGAAATTAGCCGAAGGCTAAAAAGAATGGTCATTTCCTGTCGCTGCCAAAACCGTCTCGGGTTTTTCAATACTGCACCACTGGGGGGGGGGGGGGTCTTAATCAGTTGCATCTGTTCCTTGCTCTCTTTTTGGAAACGGCACTGGACTCGCAAATTCCAGGAAAAACAAAAACACATGTTCGCATGCTTTGAAGGATTTAATTCCACAAACATAATGTTGTTAGTTGCTGTGGTGCTAAGGTTTCCTTTATCGTGCGTTTCGCTATGGATATTAAATCCTCTTCAGAGAAGAAAATTATGAAAAAGATGGATATAAGAGATAATTTTTTTTTAATCTTTGGAATTCCTTCAAGCATTTTTGAAATCCAGGTATGTTTGAAAAATATATAATTGGTTTATATTTATGTTTCTGGAAAGATATTAACAGCACCGTGCGAAAGGGGGGGGGGAGGGAGGTCGTCCCGGGCGCAGAGATTTAGGGGGCGCCAAATTTCTAACTACTTTCTACTTACTACTACTTTAAGGGTGTATCTGAAAAAACGCTTTTTCACCTTCGACACCTCAAAATTTTCCGATACAATTTCAGACACATTTTTAAAAGTAGAAACATGAAACTTGATGAGAGGATTTTCGAAGAGACATACAAGGGTTCATGTGATGTCATTTTACACTCCATTCATTAGAATTTGATTTATGAACAATTATCTTCTCAGTATTACACTTTTATTCGTTCCCAAATCTCCCGCTTCGGAAAAATCTGTTCAAAATGCCGTTTTTGATTGCATTTTTTGCAGTATTTTCTGCATTTATCAAAGAATCGACCATCACGGCACCTTGTGTACTTTCTAAATAAGACAATTTGCCAGTTTGATGCATATGCGAGCAAAAATGAATTTAAAAATAAATCGGAAAATAAGCAGTTAGAATCGAAATACACCCTTAAAGGGACTACTCTCAGACAAATTTTTTAATTAATATTAATTCTTATTTAAAAAACGCCCGAAATAGGCAAGTGGATAAACGGAAAAAAAGGTTACCGGAAAAACAGTAACCGGAAAAAAAGTGACATAAACTACAAAAGCGGAAAAAAAAGGACATAGAATTTTGGGAATTTATTATTGATTTTGGGAATTCGTTATTGATTTTGAGGATTCATTGGTTAAATATTTAGGGGGAGGATCAGGGGGAGGCTCTTAATTTAGGTAAATGGGTCGTGCTGAATTAACTGTTTTGGTTCAGTTTTTGGACATATGATATCCCCCCCCCCCCCAATCCGTAACCTCTCAAATTAAATTAACAGTTTTTTGATGCAGATTTATCCAATTCGCTTGGAATTTCGGACATAGATTCATTATGATAAGACATATCTCTGATTAGTTATAGGGTTCTTTTGCTTATTATAAAGGGAGGATGGTCAATTACCCCCTCTCCCCACAAATTAGATTGGTTTTTATGCAAAATTATCCAATGTATTTCAAATTTTAGATATAGATTCTTTCTGATAAGGTGAATCAATGAATAGTTTTAAGAGTTTAATGGCTAAGTATAAAGGGGAGGGGGATGGGGGATAATCCCTCTTAAATTAAATAAATGGCTTTTCACGCAGAATTATCCGATTTGCTTCGAATTTTGGACATAGGTTCATTATGATAAAATATATCTCTGATTAGTTAGGGGGTTCTTTTCCTTAATATAAAGGGGGGAGGCAAGCAATTATTTCCCCCTCAAATTAGATCAATCGGTTTTTATGCAGAATTATCCGGTGTAATTCAAATTTTAAATATAGGTTCTTTCTGATAAGATGAATCCGGGGTTTAATGGCTAAGTATAAAGGCAAAAACAGAGGATAACTCCCCTTAAATTAAATAAATAGCTTTTATGCAAAATTATCCGATTTGCTTCAAATTTTGGATGTAGCTTCTTTATGATAAGGCGTATTCCCGATTAGTCATGAGGTTCTTTTGCTTATTATAAATAGGGAAACGGACGATTTTCCCCCTTTTAAATTAGATAAATTGTTTTTTATGCATAATTATCCGATGTATTTCAAATTTTTGATATAGGTTTTCTCTCATAAAGTGGATCCCTAAATAGTTTTAAGGGCTTAATGGCTAAGTATAGAGGGGGGAACTGGGGATAACCCCACTTAAATTACATAAATGGCTTTTTACGTAGAATTATCAGATTTGCTTCAAATTTTGGATGTAGTTTCATTATGGTAAGTCGTATAAGCTAATAGATATAGTTAAAATAGGGAGGAATGCAGCAGTCCATTCAGGAAACTCTTTCGGGGAAAGAAGCTTGCTTTCCCCATTCGACGGAGAGGGATGTCCAGTAGATATCGCGGTCGACTAGTCTCTTAGGAAATTTGTTGATCAGGGGATTTCCCGGCAAAGGTTTGCCTCAAAAATATTCAAGTAACATAAAAAAGCGAGTTGAATGCAACTAAGCGCAAATAAAAATTGAAAAAATTTCTTCTTTATGTCTTAATTTAATGATTGAAAACTATTATGTCAGAAAACATTATAACATATTTTACCTTTTTTCTTATAATGATTAATTTCCATTAATTTTGCATTTTTAACTTTTATGGTTTATTTATTTATTTATTTTTATTTGTGAAAAAAGTAATATACTAAATCATCTGTTGTAATTGTCATTTTAATTTACACCAAATATTTATCATTTAAAACTGGATTTTTACTAATTAATGTTCCATATTACACATTACAAAATATGATATAAAACATTAAAAAAATATATGTTAGAAAATTTTAATGTACAAACTATATTGTATGTCACGAACGAATGAACTAGTGAATTCATTAATTTGTAGTAATAAAAATATTTTTTTTTTATTACTAGCTACGTTAGTAATTAGAAAATTAATTGTTTCAAAACCTGTAGTTCTTGATAGATCTTCAACTTTAAACGCTTAAAAAATTACAAAAAAAAAAAAAAAAAAAAACGATTTTAAGAAAAACAGGATATTTTTTTCTTTGTTACGATATTTATAGAGTACTGAAAAATGCTATGCACCAACATAAATCACAGTTTTAAATGCAAACAGCCATTGAGGATACATAAACAAACACTTAAAACTATTCAGGGATCCACTTTATGAGAAAGTACCTATAGTCAAAATTTGAAATACATCAGATAATTGTGCATAAAAAACAATTTATCTAATTTAAGGGGGAGGGGAATAATCGCGGCATCCCTTTTCAATTAGCAAAAGAACCCCATAATAAATCCTATATTCAATTTTGAAGCAAATCGGATAATTCTGCGTAAAAAGCCAATTATTTTATTTAAGAGAGGTTATCCCTCATGCATTATCTATACTTAACCATTAAACTCCCAAAATTCTTCAGGCATTATATACTGTGACGACGTACTGACAACTTTAATCGTGGCAGAAGATAGATAGCGAAGTCTTATTCTGAAAAGGTATGCAGAGTTGAAAGTATCTTCATTCTAAAGATGTTAAGAACATGTGCTATTGATCTCAAGGGACATGCCTAGAAAATAATTGCACTGGTCTAGTGGCAATGAGCTGAGGGGGACACTGGGATTCTTGAGCATCGAGAGGGAAGGAAAGTAGTTGGAAGAGAGCCATGTGCTGGTAATGTACAAGAAAGTACATTGATGTAAGATGGCTTGTACGTGCTAAGCGAATTGTAATAGTGGAGTGTGGCTCCTATGTAGTTGTAATGTCGTTTTATTTATTTTTTTAATTTATTGATGTATGGTTCTAATAAAGAACTTGAGGAATTAAAAATGGGTTATTGATGAACTTAACAAATAAACCAACTTAGTAAAGAGAAACTCAGTGAGCAAAGCCATAATACTATATATAAGCCTTATCAGAAATAACCTATATCCAAAATTTGACACACGTTGGATAATTCTGCTTAAAAACCATTCCTCTTATTTAGGGCGGAGAGGGAGGGGGATCGTCCGTTCCCAAAACTAATCAGGCAAGCATTTTTTCAGTATGAATGTACATCCAAAAATTAAATCAAAGCAGTTAATTCAGCATGAAAAAACCATTCACTTAAATTAAAAGCCGACCTTCCTCCCCCCCCCTTCATACTTAGCCAATAAATCCCCAAAATCATTTCCTTGATACTTTTTTCCGGTAACATTTTTATCTTATCCTTTTTTTCCGGTAACTTTTTTCCCGATAACACTTTTTTCCTAGATCCAGGCAAGTAGATATCATGATTGAAAATCTATGTAACTGAGAAATGTTCTTCATTCTTTGATAAGATCTTTCAGAAGATGATTCTCACAGTTGCCAACTTGTATGGTTTTGCGCGCGGATAAAACAATCGCGGAAAAATGCAAATTTCGTGAAATGATCGCCGAAAAAGCACACATTTCGTCAATATTTCGTGAAAAAATGACAATTTCATCAATGTTTTTGTCAACGAACTTTGTCAAAAGATTGCCGAAAAACGCGAATTTCCTGTGCGGATCGTGGAAAAAACGGCAATTTCACCAAATATCGCAGGTAAAACGCTGATTTCGTCTGAAGACCGCGTGGGAAAACGTCGATTTCGTCTAAAGATTTCTGATATAATGCCGATTTCGTTAAAAAATTGGGGGGGAAAACGCCTTTTTCGATAAAAGATTGCTTAGAAATATTTTGTCAAAAGATCATTGAAAAAAAAAAGGCCGCTTTCATCAAAAGATCACGGAAAAAACGCCGATTTCGTCGAAAGACCGCGGGGATAAAACGCCGTTTTCTAGAAAAGAATGCGTAAAATTGCAAATTTTATCCAAAGATCGTCGAAAAAACGCGGATTTCATAAAAAAAAACCACTGAGAAACACCGATTTCGTCATAAGATCGCGGAAAAACCACCGATTTCGTCAAAATATCGCAATAAATCGCCGATATTGCTAAAATATCGCAGATAAATCGCTGATTTCGTCTAGAGGTCGCGGAAAAACGCCGATTTTGTAAAAAAATCGCGGAAAACCGCCGATTTTGACGAAAGATCGCAATAAATCGCCGATTTTGCTAAAATATCGCAGATAAATCGCTGATTTCGTCTAGAGGTCGCGGAAAAATGCCGATTTCGTAAAAAAATCGCGGAAAACCGCCGATTTTGACGAAAGATCGCAATAAATCGCCGATTTTGCTAAAATATCGCTGATTTCGTCTGAAGGTCGCGGGAAAACGCTTATTTCGTCTGAAGATCGCGGGTAAACCCTCTTCGCAGGGGGGGGGGGTAACTCGCGGAATTCCCCCCCCGCCCGCCGATTTCCGAAAAAAAATTTCTACCAGAATCACCCCTGAAGCAACTCTATCCCCCCCCAGAGCCGAATTCTGGCTGCGCCACTGTCTATACTCTTCAGTGATGTGATCGTGATCATGTGTGCATTTCGAATATAAAGAATGCTTTCAAATATGACACAACTTTGTTTCTTGAAATGCCAATTCTTGCAGGGGTATAAACTTTAAAGACTCTATATTTAATAACTTCTGTCCTAATATATCCTTCTCTCACACCATTTGAGTTAAAAACCGTTCAACACAAACTTTTCATCAATATACTAAGTAATGATTGTTCAGAATAAACACCTATTTGATAAACAATAGAATATATAAAACATTGAAAATGAGAAGTTTGAATTGTATTGTGATTCATTTAATGAAATCATGTGGTATACATTACATATTTCTCGATAAAGTTATGAAGAGAAAGCTAAAAATTCAACTGTGATAGTCTTTCATGGTAAAAAATTTAAGAAGACATGCTTAAAAATCATTAAATTTGGTTACTAAGTACGTTGTAAGATGTGAGTGTAAAGAGTGCATGTCCATTATTTGATATTTAATACTCAATTTTCTCTTGATAAAGTTATGAAGAGAAA
The DNA here is from genome assembly GCA_964019185.1 of Maratus speculifer. Taxonomy (NCBI): domain Eukaryota; kingdom Metazoa; phylum Arthropoda; class Arachnida; order Araneae; family Salticidae; genus Maratus; species Maratus speculifer. The sequence continues at coordinate 70,983,889 of OZ025296.1, forward strand.
GCTAAAAATTCAACTGTGATAGTCTTTCATGGTAAAAAATTTAAGAAGACATGCTTAAAAATCATTAAATTTGGTTACTAAGTACGTTGTAAGATGTGAGTGAAAAGAGTGTATGTCCATTATTTGATATTTAATACTCAATTTTCTTTGTTGATTTGTAAATGTTTGTAATATTTTTTGAAAACTTTAGTGTTATATTTTTACTAACATAGATGCGAATGTTAAAGGGAAGAATTTTTATGAATGATTAAGTATTTCTTTTTACTATTGTGTGATTCAAATATTTTTTATTTATTCATATCTTAATTATAAGTTTGTTGCTGTTGTTTAATATATTTAATTGATGGTTTTAAATTTTTACTTAGTATAAATTTTATTTTCTTCAGTAATTTTAATAAAATTAAACCTATTATAATTAAATGTTAGTATATTATATAAATAACTTTAAAATGTGAAGTTTAAATCATTGGTAAATGAATAATTTTAACGATAATTAGTAAAGTTAACTTGTATAAAATAAGTAAATTGTATCGAGTCATATTCTTAAGAGTTAGTTTAATTTTTGAAATATCAAAATATATTATTCATTAAATAAGAAGTGTGTTAATGAATATTAAGATATATGTTTGCTAAATTAAAAGATAACAGAATAAATTTTTCTTCGAATATTAATCAATTTTAAGATGAGAATAATTCAACAGGTCTTCGTCACTTCTTAATATCTAAATAATAATAATAATAATAAAAGCTAAAGGCTTAAATGATTTTCTAATAAAATGTCTAGCAATAATAATAATAAAATCATTCAAAGATGTTTTTTTTTTATGAATTTGTATTTACAAATAAGAATGTACATGTTTGAAATAGTATAAGCAATTAAAAAAATAATAATAAAATCTTAAAGGTAATTTCACTAAAACATTAATTAAAATTATCACATTAAAAAAAAAAAAATATTAAATAACAAAATCTGAAGTTAATTGCAATTGAAATATTTCTCATTCAGAATAGGATTTGATAAGAATGACTTCACCTCTTTGGGAAAAACGTAACGATTAGTCATATCATACCTATCTTAACTTGCTAGTAATTCACAACAACATGCTGTGTTGATAAGAGTTTATCAAACATTACTCTTCAAGAAAGTGCGGACTGAAGGCGAATTCATATGTTGGTAAGTAAAATTTGTATATAAAATGTATAAAATGACTAAACTTTTAAATATTAATATGTTTAAGAATATAGTTTCAAAACAATTTATTGCGTGGTAATATTTTAAAGTGATTCATAAATTAACTGACTCTCACTTTTTCACCCACGTAAAATATTTCTCTTAAGAAAAAAAAAATATTTAATTCTCATATAAAAACTTTTTGAATTGCATGAAAGTTGGTTTTATAAAAATATTTTGAAAAGGGTTTTAATACTTTTAAATTCATTTATGCCAAGAAAATATTTTGAAATGGTTAGTTTCTCAATCGTTATTTTTTTTTTATCCAAAAAATTCTAATGTTATTAATTTATCAAACTACCCATTCGAATAAAAATTATTTTAAAACTACTAATATTTATTTATATTTTTTACATAACGTGATGTTTATATCACAGATAATATATTCTAAGATTTAAAAAGCAAATGGTGAATCATTGCATTTTGAACTATCTTTACATGAGTTAATTATTAGAAAAATTAATCTTTGATAATTACACTTTGAAAAAATGTTTACTTTAAATTTTTAGTGACATGTCAAAACTTAAGGAGTTTTATTTGAATTTTGAATAAAAACTTTAACTAGAATTTTTTGATAGGTCTTTTCTCATTGCTTGAAGTATTTTGTTCTTTGTTGATTTTAATCAATCATTTTCTTACTATTTGAAATATTATGTATTAATTTGATAATTTTATGTTGATACTCCAAACAGTTAGGCTGACGCGCGCGAACACATCATTACAAATATTAGTTTAAAAGAGTACCCAAAGTGGGGGTCTTTCTGAAATATCCTTATTGACGCAAGGTTTTCCAAGGTTAAGGGAAATCGACAGACTCCAAACAGTAAAAACCGACGAGCGCGATTAAATGTTAGTACGTAAAATTCCATTTTGAAACATTCTTTCATTTAAATTTTAAAGTTATTTTTTAATTATTCTACAAATTCAATTGCATATTATGGTTCACTAAAAATATCGCTCGAAATAATGTATGTGAATGTTTGCAATACGGGAATCATGTGATCTGCCTCCCCGTGGCGATTCCTGGGTAAAAGTTTTGACCCTAGGTCACTTTCAGCTAAAGATCACGCCTATCGGCAAAAAAAATTACACACACATATATTCAACATGCACATACATACAACACACACATACATACATGCACACACACACACATACAACACATACATACATACAACACACACATATACATACACACACATGCATACAACACACAAACATACATACAATACACGCACATACATACAACACATACATACATTCAACATGCACATACGTACATCACACACAAACATACATACACACACACATACATACAACATACACATACATACAACACACACACAATAATAATAATAATCATTTCAATTAAATTTTCACCAAGGTTCGAAAGAAACCACATATTCCAAACCGTTAGGGCGACGAGTGCGATTCAATGCTAGCACGTAAAATCCCATTTTGAAACATATTTTTTCATTCAAATTTTAAAGTTATTTTTTAACTATTCTAAAATATCAAGTGTATAACATAGTTGACTAAAAATAGTACTCGAAATAATTTTAAAGTTCCTTCATTAAATAAATATTCAAAATTGTTATTCCCAAATTCCCATTACCAGCATGTGTTATTTATGATAATGGATAGAGATAAACGTGGTAGAAGTCATTCTAAGAAATTCTAAACCAATATTCACACATGATTTGAAGAAAACTATAAACTCCGAACGGTTAGATTGACGAGTGCACGTCAATTTCATTGCAAAAAAATTAAAGTCCCCCTATTAAACATTAATATCCGCTTAAAACTCCAAAAAATGAAAAAATAATTCAATCTTAACAAAATTACTCCTAAAAAAATAATTCATTAATTCACCATGAATGTTCCCTGCTTAATTAGTTCTTCATTAAAATATTAACCCCCGAAAAAAAAAATATATATCCTTTGCCTATGATTAGTCTAAAATAATAATTTCCCCCAAAATATCCGCTTAACTCATCATGTAAAAGTACAATGGAAAAAAAAAAATATATCAAACTCCCCAAAATTTCTGCTTCAAATCTAAAAATAAACTCTTAAATGACACTAAACTTAAAATTTTTAAGTTGCCACATTAAAATTAAAAACCACTCGTACAATAGTACAGAAAAAAAAAAAAAAAAAAAAAAAAAAAAAACATTCTGTGTTCCCAAATACCCGCTTAACCCCTCATATAAAACAGGGTGAAAAAAAAAATCAATCTCCCCAAAATATCTGCTTAAAATCTAAAAATAAAATCTTAAATTACACCAAACAGAAAATTTTTAAGTCACCACATTAAAATTAAAAACCACTCGTACAATAGTACAGAAAAAAACATTCTGTGTCCCCAAATACCCGCTTAACCCCTTATTTAAAACACGGTGAAAAAAAAAAAAAAAAAAAAAAAAAAAATCAATCTCCCCAAATTATCTGCTAAAAATCTAAAAATAAACTCTTAAATTACACCAAACTGAAAATTTTTAAGTCGCCACATTAAAATTAAAAACCACTCGTACAATAGTATAGAAAGCAAAATTCTATGTGCCCAAAATACCCGCTTAACCCCTTATTTAAAACACGGTGAGAAAAAAAAAAAAAAAAAAAAATCAATCTCCCTAAAATTTTTGCTTAAAATCAAAAAATAAATCCTTAAACTAAAGTTCACTGAAAATTTTTAAGTCGCCACATTAAAATTAAAAACCACTCGTACAATAGTACAGAAAAAAACATTCTGTGTCCCAAAGTATCCGCTTAACCCCTCATCAAAGAACACGGTGGAAAAAAAAAAAAAAAAAAAAAAAAATCAATCTACCCAAAATTTCTGCTTAAATTCAAAAAATAAATCATTAAACTAAAGTTCACTGAAATTTTTAAAGTCCCCGCATTAAAATTAAAAAACATTAAAAAACATTAAAGCCGACAAAAAATTCTAACTCCCTAAAATTCCCGCTTAAAATAAAAAAAAAAAAATCTTATCTAAAACACACTCATCCTATAAGATGACGTCATCTAAACCTTGTGTAACGTCCGATGACCTTCACCCCACCCTCCTCTTACAACTCGAACGCCGGATGACCTTCATACAGCATGCAGAGGTCAACGCCCGACGCCCGGTGATGTGGAACTCTCATTACTATACTACTAATAACACATTGCTCAGTGGTGCACAAAACAGGAATATTCATAGTTAAGAAATTATTATTATTAAGAAATATTAGTTTTAATTATCCTTTATTAGTTAAGAAATTTTCAGTTGCATTAAAATAGTTTGCTTTTGGCGATGGAAAATGCTGCTCGCCAAATCACGTGACGCTTTCGTCTTTTCGCGCCAAATACTCGAAAGTATTTTATTTTTTTACTGAGTTTCTTTTATAATTCCGCCGCTAAATTTCACTGATCCTTTATTACCTACATGGGTAGTTTAATCAGTATTTTTTTTTTTTCAAAAAAATCTGAGTATGGCCAGTATGGAGACCTCCCTTGTTAGTCGCAATTTCCTGAAAACACTGCCAGAAAATAGATGAACTTTTTGTTGGCATTTTATCTTTTGGTTCGTCTAAATTAGAATTCTCATGATGTAGTTTTTGTTTCTTTGGTGGATTTTCAAGTTCTAAACTATCTACACTCATCAATTCTAGAGATTGATTTTTAAGGCATTCTTCAATCACACATTTATAATTTTCAATGAAAAAGCTTAGATTTTTATTGAGATATTTAAAAAATAATAAATTTAAAAAAACATAATTTAATCTGTACACATGAAAAATGAAAAGAAACTGCAAAGCCAATACATTTTTTTTAATCAAAAGAAAGTAAGGTACAGACAGTTACAAAATAAATATGAAATGTTTTGCATTATTCAATGAATTGTTACAGTAACCAATAAACATTTTTATTTTTGATAGACAGATTTCAATGTCTGGAATAAATTGGAGGGTTAAAGTATGTTTTAATTTTATATTGGTTAAAAATTGTACTTGTTATGTATCAATCTTTCTTTTTTATTAGTTTTGAATTGTCAAAAATTGTCTTTAAAAGGTGCCCAAATAAATTTCAAATTTAATGAGTTAATTTATTTATACTATATATGTATACTAGCGGCCTTCGCCCGCTACGCTGGTCGGTTTATCTAAAGAAATCTTGAAGAAGTAGTTAGATAAGGTTCAGACATACATTAAAAAAAAAAAAAAGCAAGTCGATCATTCAAAAAACGTTGGGAAATATCAAATATTTACTGTAATTTTTTAAGAAAAACAAAGTTTCGAAAAAAAAAATTAAATCGAAAAAAAAATTACACTGACATATTAATGCAAGGAAATTTTCCCAGAGAGAAAATTCGCCTTGAATACAATATTTCAAATTCTTTTAATTGCTTATAGGCATTAATGCCAACATAGTGAAAAAAAATTCCATGCTGGGAATCGAACCCGGGCCATCAGTATGGCGCACTGACGTTCTACCGACTAAACCACATGGAACGACAGCCAGCTTGAAACTTTCTCATACTTAAGTAGACTGGCGAAAACATAACGATAGCGCGTTTTAAAATCGCACAGTGACATCTATTGGATTTTATATGTACTAAAAAACGTTATGTACTAAAAAACGTGAGCAGCGCACCTAATAGTTTCTTTTGTTTCTTTTTGTTACTTTTTTGTCTGTTGTCCGATTTTGATGAAACAAAGCCTATACACTGCCCGGGAGTGTGCATTCTTCATTAGTGAAAACCGCATAAAAATCCATTCAGTAGTTACGAAGATAACCTCGAACAAACAGACAGACAGACAGACAGACAAAAAATTCAAAAAAATTTTTTTTGTGTTTCATTGGTTTTCTTTTATCGCCCTGACTCCATTTTTGTCAATTATCTTCAATGTACAGACACACCGGGTCCTACTGTTTTATTATATGTATAGATTATATATGAGGAGCCCAGAAGGCAAGGGGTACAAGTGACAAAATGTCGATTTGGAGTAAATTGAGTTTAAAGATAATTGATGTTAAATTGGAACATCAATAACAATTGACTAAATTGAAATAGGAAACATCTGCATGTTGCATTCTAATCTTTGAACTCTCATTTCAGTAACTGTTAAAAAAATAGAGTACAATTTTCTTTAAATGTATAATTAATCAATATTGTTTGTTTTTCGAAAAAAGTGGTTTATCTCTATAACTCCCCAAATAATCAGAAAATGACCTGTATTTCTTTACCTGAAATGAAAAAAGCATATTTCCAGATACCCTGTGCACTTAACTCAATTTTTTCAATTTTGTCACTTATACCCCTTGGCTTCTGGGGTCCTCATATGTACACACTGATATAAATATATGTACACACAGGTATAAATATATGTACACAGGTATATTTATATATATGTACACCTATATTATGCGCACATCAGTGTTTTATTTTCTTATTACATTCGGTACTCGGTACTCGTCTACTCGGCCAAAGTACTACTTGGTACACCACTAATATATACGCATAATCTTATAAGATTTTGGTAAAAAGTTCTGGAAGAAAATGAAATTTCTAGCGACGACGCATCAGAGTTGATTTCCTTTTCTTTGAGAATGTGAAAAATACAGAATGGGGTACTTGATAAGATATGCACCTAGGTACAAAAATAAACCTATACAACGAGGGAATAACATAAAGTAAACTTTAAAACTTTTTTTTTTTTTTTACATATAGATACCGCATTGTCTTATGTGGACTATGAGATGAGTGATGAGTCGCTCATGTGCATTTTTAAAGCAAGAGGACAAAAAGCAAATCCGGAATGATACGGTCATTATTTTTAATAATAATGTAGATTTGTGATTGAAAAAATATGACAGCTTGAGGGGGGGGGGGGGGGTTACATCATGGTGGTTGGGGGTTACACCATTTACAACCGCCCCGGGTGTCACCCATCCTAGCTACGCCACTGCTTTTAATGCGTATCGGGGCTAATTTCTGAAACCACCGAATCGATTTCAAAATTAAGGATACCAAAATGATGGTATTCGTCCCGGTTCAAACATAGGCTATATTTTATGCGTATACCATTAACCAAAAGAGGGTGAAGAAGCAAAAACAAACATTCTAAAAATGCAACTTTTGTGTTACTGAAGGACCTAGAACTATAAGATTTGGCATGTTAATTATTTATAAGATATAAATGATCTCTAAGGGCATTTGATAAAAAATACGGAATTCAAAAGGGGTGAAAATGTGCGAAAAGCGTTCTAAAAATGTACTAAATTGCGATTTTTAAGCAATTTCAGCAAACAACAAACCGATCTTAAAAGTAATGATATCAAAATGATGGTGGTAGTTCTTGCTCCAATATAGGTTATATCTTATATCGATTCCACTAATCCAAAGGGGGTAAAAGAGCAAAAAGCCTTCTAAAAATGCGATGTCTGTATGTTAAGGGCCTAAAAACATAAAATTTGGCATGTTCATTAATTATAAGATATAAATGATCACTAAGAACATTTGTTAACAAATACAAAATTTAAAAGAGGTAAAAATGCGCGAAAGCGTTCTAAAAACTTTCTAAATATCAATATTTAAGCAATCTTGGGTAGTTAGCGAATCGATTTAAAGAAAAAAAAGATGCCAAAATGATGGCGACGGTCCTTGCTCTAACAAAATTATTGGATAGATTACCAGATTACAATGGGAATCTATGGGAATTTGGCAAAATAACAGAAATAGCGCCATGTTAGCATGACTTTTGGTGCGTACTTTTTGTCGTCAATGTAGAGATATTTCGCCAAGTTGGCTACAAACGTTTTTGGTCGACGAAATAATCACGTAAAAGAAACTTCCTTATTAGTGGAATTTAAAGAAACATAAGCAGTCCTAATGTTAAATTTTTAAATTTGACTGAAAAAAAACCGTGAATAAATGCAGAAAAAAAGCTGAAAGATTAATTAATGTTAAATAAAACTAATTTAACCTATTTATTTCAAAAATGAAACAAATACCTACTTATTTGACAAAAAAATAATGATATCCTACCAAAAACATGAATGTGAAAAAATGCCAAGTTCGTTAAAGGTTTCGCTCATAAAAGAAGTGATTTGACAAAAAATAATGATATCCTGTCAAAAACATGAATGTGAAAGAATGCCAAGTTCGTTAAAGGTTTCACTAATAAAAGAAGTGAGATCTAACTGCAAACCAAGTTCTTTCGGAGCTCCTTAAATCATAACTCCTGTACTGCATAATATTACTCAATTGCTTAAAATGATTTGTTATGTTACTCGTTATTCAATAGAGCGACTTGGCAAGTTTTCAGCTACCAATTTTAATCTCTGAGTCGGAGTACAATTTAATCTAGAATCTGATTGGCAAAGATCTAGTCAATCGAGTGTTCGAATAAGTATATTGAAGTTAAAGTACTGATAAGTTAAGGAAGGGATCAACTTTAATTTCTGATCAACTAAATAGAAAAAATTAAATAAGAGAAAACTTGCTAAGTCGCTCTATTGAATAACAAGTAACATAAAAAGCAATTGAGTAATATTATGCAGTACAGGAGTTATGATTTAAGGAGCTCCGAAAGAACTTGGTTTGCAGTTAGATCTCACTTCTTTTATTAGTGAAACCTTTAACGAACTTGGCATTCTTTCACATTCATGTTTTTGACAGGATTGAAATTACTAAGAGCATTTTTTTTATATTATTAAGTAGGTCAATTGTTGAATGACCCAAGAAACTTGAATTTTTTAACCTAGTACATATCTGATTTAAGTTTGGATGACAAATTGGACTAATAAATCGATTTGCTTGGACCGTGATGATTTATTTAAAGTTTCACCAAATAATACAGTGAAATAATACACCAAATAATACAGAGTCTCCTTTGTCCGATAGATATGGGATTTTTATCTTTCTTTTTCATGGGGGGAATTATTAATAAGTATTTGATTAATCAAAATATAGTCATGAAGGAAATATAAACGTTGCTATTTTTTAACGTAAGTACAAACTTAAGCTATTTGATAAAAAAAAAAATAAAAAAAATAATAATAATAATAATAATTACAATGAGGGTCAAAACTGTTATCTGCTACGCTTTGCTGGTAGCCATGAGCCATCATACATTAATAACATTGTTATCGCCTCCAAACACCCTACATTTTACAATATCAGAATTATATAGAATGGAAAAAAAATAAAAGTGCTTTTTTCCATTGTCCATTGGGATGTGATTCAATTGGAGAAATTCCTGATCTTGCAATCGGCAATAGTTACTAGTCTTTTCATTTTATTTTATTTTGATAATTTATAGTCTAAGATCCGGCTGCAGAATCAGTGTACTCATCGAGTGTTTGCTGAAAACCAAATTTTTACACATATTTATGATTAGGAGAATTTATATCTACCAGGTTGCCTATCAAAATGTGGCCGCTAGTATTTTTAATTAAATTATTAATAATTCATAATCCGTAAGAAATTTCACTGACTTGTTTTTTCAATAAAATGTCGTCTACTTTACGGCAACATCTATAAAGACTCTGAAAAATCATGGTTGCCGTTGCGCACCTCTTCGCAGCCAGATATAGGTATACACACTACACAGGTATGATTTTGTCACATTTATACACCCACAACGTACATTCATAATTTATATATCAAATTAAAGCTATTTTTTTTCTGTTTATTATTATATACGGTTGCCTAATTAAATATGGCCGCAAATAAGAGTTGCTGGCTGTTAAATATAGTAAATATTAAAAGTAGAGTGAAAGAGAGCTAGCGCGTAACACCACTAGTCAGACGAGGATAGCGATTGCCAGCTGTCGGACAGTTTAAAGCCATTGCGCATGCGTCAGATGCTATTGTTCTCAACCTCCGATTCAAACAATAGTAGGTACGCCTCAAAATAATAAATACTCCAAAAGAAACGGGAGTGCGTTGCAACAAAATGCAGCAGATTTTTAACAGTGTATTTTTCAATTTGGAACAATTTTAATCAATTTAAATTGTGTTTTAAATGATAAAATATATTAGTTTCATTTTGTTATAAGTACATATAAACGTATATGACAAAATTACACTTAAAGTAAAGTAAAAATGCAAAACTAAAATTACTTAAACTAAACTTATTTAAATAAATTGAACATAGAAAATTTTTTCTTTAAAAAGTATTCGAAGTAGAGTTGCAAAAAGTCGGTTTATTTCCAATAGACTAGGTTTATTCCCAAAAAACCGAATTATTCCTAAAAATTCCGGGTTTTTTCCAGGTTTATTCCTAAAATCCCGGTTTATTCCCGGGTTTAAACCGGCTTTTTTCTAACCTTTGCAACGCTAATTCGAAGCGTAAAAGCATATTTTCAAAATTTCGTTTTTTCGCCAACCGGAGATAAATCGCCGAACATAAAAAATAAACGAAAATTTTATTATTTTTTTACGGACGTTATAAGGAGGTTCCGCCGAAATTTTTTTTTATAAACGTATATAACTATATGAGAAGAACATTCTGTATTTTTTTCAGATTTTTCTGAGTATGCCCGTATGGAGACCTTCCTTGTTAGAATAAAAGTCGCAACTGATCCGTTGAGAACACTAGCATCTGACGCATGCGCAATGGCTTTAAACCGTCCGACAGCTGGCAATTGCTATCCTCGTCTAACTAGTGGAGTTACGCGCTAGCTCTCTTTCACTCTACTTTTAATATTTACTATATTTAACAGCCAGCAACCCTTATTTGCGGCCAGATTTAATTAGGCAACCGTATATAATAATAAACAGAAAAAAAATTAGCTTTAATTTGATATATAAATTATGAATGTACGTTGTGGGTGTATAAATGTAACAAAATCATACCTGTGTATACCTGGCTGCGAAGAGGTGCGGCCAGGTGCGCAACGGCAACCATGATTTTTCAGAGTCTTTATAGATGTTGCCGTAAAGTAGACGACATTTTATTGAAAAAACAAGTCAGTGAAATTTCTTACAGATTATGAATTATTAATAATTTAATTAAAAATACTAGCGGCCACATTTTGATAGGCAACCTGGTAGATATAAATTCTCCTAATCATAAATATGTGTAAAAATTTGGTTTTCAGCAAACACTCGATGAGTACACTGATTCTGCAGCCGGATCTCGTACTATTACAGAAGAAAGGGAGAGAAGAACAAAGCAAAGTACAAATGCTCATACTCTGACTTCTTTGGGGGAAAAAAAAGATTTCAGAAAAAATATTTTTGCTGAATATTTACTTATTTTAATTTGCAACTCTTAATTTGAACGTCTGAATAAGAAAAATTAGGCATCTATTTAAAATAATAATGAAAATTAAGCACGTTCATTAAAATATAAACAAATTCAAGCACTTTCAAGGACTATTTTTCTCAAAAATTCAAGGACTTTCAAGCACAGTATGAACTCTGGTTTTTTTGAAAAATGCAAATTTTATTAAAGAATCATGGGGGAAAAAAAAAAATTCTTTAAAGAATCACAAAAATAAACCTGCAAATTTTTTTAAAAGATCGCAGTAAAAATGGAAATATTATCAAAGGATCGCGAGGAAAACTGAAATATTGTCAAAGGATCATGGAAAAGATACATATTTCATTAAAGAATCATGTAAAAGATACATATTTCATTAAAGAATCATGTAAAAGACATGAATTTCTTTAAAGAATCTAAAAAAATTTGCAAATTCGCAAAGCATCGCAAAAAAAAAGAAAAAAATGCAAAGTTTTTGTCGAAAGATCGGTGAAAAAAACGAATATACCTCAATGGATCATGAGAAAAACACCAATTTCATTAAAGGATCACAGGGGGGAAAAAACATGAATTTCTTTAAAGAATTGCCGAAAAAACAAATATTGTTAAATTGCGAGTAAAATGCAAATTTAATGTAAGTTAAAGGATCACAGGAAAAAACATGAATTTCTCTAAAGAATCGCCGAAAAAATAAATGCAAATTTCGCCAAAAGCTTCCAGAAAAGAACCCAACTAAAACCGAAGGGATTCTCTTCCCCCACCCCTCTGCGGTAACCTGTAACCTTTCAGAAAAGTTGCTGTGAATTTCATATATACATATACAGGGTGTCCGAAAACGGTCGAATAACTCGAGAAATACATATGAGATTGAAAAACGTAAATATACGTGTTAAATATTTTTAAATAAGCTACTCAGTGATACCAAATTTGACCTTCGTAACCGACCCCCTGGGGGTCAGAGGGGGTCCAACTTTGAAATCTTAAATTATAACCCCCATTTTTTGTTGCAGATTCGGATTCTACGGACAAAAATACGTAACCTTTGTAGTTGATGTTTATTTCAAATCCTCGTTTATCACGGTGTATTCGAGCATATTAAATCGATACATATTTCGGCTTTTCCAACGGGATTTTCCCTAATCGAAACTAATTGGGGAGAATTTATGACATCAAATTCCTCGTCTTTTGCAATAATAGCGTTTCCTGAAAATCACCCGTGCCGATTATTTCGGTGTGCTACAGTTAAAAATCTGATCCATTTGCTGTAGCGTCACTCCACAGCTTTTATAGAATATCTCTTTCATGACCAATGAGAATGTTCCATAACACAGTAAAGTACACTGTAAAAAATTGACCCTTTTGCTGCATCGTCACTCCACCGCTTTTATAGAAAACGATTACTTTACTGTGTTATGGAGCATTCTCATTGGTCACAAAAGAGATATTCTATAATAGCTGTGGAGTGACGCTGAAGCAAATGGGTCAAATTGTGAACAGTTTAGCACTATTGAAATAATCGCCACGGGTGATTTTCAGGAAACGCTATTCCTACAAAAGACGAGGAATTTGACGTCAAAAATTCTGCCCAATCAGTTTCGATTAGGGAAAATCCCGTTGGAAAAGCGGGAATATGTATCGATTTAATATGCTCGATTACACCGTGATAAACGAAGATTTGAAATAAACATCAAATACAAAAGTTACGTATTTTTGTCCGTAGAATCCGAATCTGCAATAAAAAATGGGGGTTATAATTTAAGATTTCAAAGTTGGACCCCCTCTGACCCCCAGGGGGTGGGTTTCGAAGGTCAAATTTGGTATCACAGAGTAGCTTATTTAAAAATATTTAACACGTATATTTACGTTTTTCAATCTCATATGTATTTCTCGAGTTATTCGGCCGTTTCCAGACTTTTCGGACACCCTGTATATTTATTTAACTCATGATCACCTCTGGTATTGTGTCATCATCTCAATCTCAGTACAAAAATGTCCAGAATTGCATATCTTTAATCTGCAATACTTAGGAAAAAAACTGGAACAAAGAAAATTACCTTGTGCAAGAGCAAAGCTAAACAAGTACGAAAAATCATGTGTTAAGCATAGATTATGAAGCACTTTCCAATGCTTCATGAAATTTTTAACAAAACTTCATTATTTAGGTAAATAAGGATATAAAGCCAAATATGTATTCCAGTACTATTGAACAACCCTGTATTTGATCTGTCAGCTAATATACATACCATATAATAGGAAAATTTAGTTTAGCAAAAAATACCTAGTAGCTTGAAATTTCTCTTTGAGCAATTTATACTAATAGATGGAAACATACTTGAATACTTTGTTCAGCCTTGTAGTTTGCCTGGTACCTTTATTACACATCAGCGTTAAGATAAAATTTATTTTAAACTAAAACACTCTTAAAACAACTGAAATCACTTTCTCATAAATTATCATTCATAGGCTCCATGTACCCAATTCTTTGCATGGCCCTGTATATCATTTTATCTATATTCTGCAAACATTTCTTAGTAAATTTAATGCAGTTCAGCATAAAAATGCATACAGTAGAACCCTGATAATCCGGATCGGTTTTTTTCATTTTTTTTTTTTCAAGTTTGAGAAGCGATTGGCTAATTTCCATAACATTAACTTGAAAACAAAAAAACAATCAGGATTATTAGGGTTTTACTGTAATTTATTTAAGAATCACCTTTTAGTAATTTATGCTCATATTCAGTAACGTTGGCGAGCTTTTTAGTGTAGCTCTGTATATCAGCTATAGCATTTATACATATCCTATAATAAGCATAGATTTAGTGAAACTTAAAAGCGCATATCATAATTAAAATGCATTTCATCCATCCATCAGCTATCATCGGATAAATATACAGTACTTCGGAAAGATTGTATTATTTGAAATCTTTTGTGTGTCCCTGAAAATACTGTGTACTTTATATTAGGGAAGGCAGTATCTTGTAATTTATACTAAGTCTCATTGACATACATCAGTTTTATTATACATGAAACAGTTTAATATATTTAAATTATGTCGCACACAATTCCCTCTTTTACCATTATCTAATTGAATTATTTTGTGTGGCCCTGTAAATGAATAATAGCTACATTTTCCCCTTATATTTTATAGAATGCATATTTTAATGCACCTCATAAAAGCATATAAATTTTAATATGTTTCGCAGGGTATAACATCTTTAAAATTCCTTTGAAACGATTTTCCCCCATAGGCCGTAATGTAATGAGAAACTTTTAATTCTCCCTGTAGATAAACTAATCATGGTAGAAACTTCATTTTCAATAGGGTTCGTGTTAGGGTAAACATCAATAACGTCCTAAAATTTGATGGCAATCTGAGTATATTTATATGCATTAGAATGTGGACAGACAAACCGAATACATAAGCACTTTTCAACTTCGTTCGAAAGTGCTAAAAAACAAACAAAATTTCTTTTTCTTTAATACTTAGCCATTTAGAAATAAAATTGGATTGGTTTTGATATATTTTTTTTACTGTTTTTAAATAAGTAGGTGTCATTTAATTAAATCTACTAAGAGATGACACACTAAATCCCACTCGAAATACCGAATCGTTATGTTCAAATTTTACTCTGTAGTCGTTAGTAGTGAACCAATGAACCAATGCAGATGTCTTCTGGAATTCCTACGAGAGTCGCAATGCTCTCGTTTACTTCCCATCGATGGTGATCAGTCGAATTATCTTGATGCATAGATCTTGAGCTGTGATGTTAGTAGTGATGGGCGATTCTGGAAATTTTGAGAATCGATTAAAATCGATATCGTATAAAACAACATCGATCATAATAAGAATCGATTTCTCAGTTCTAGAATCGATACTAGAATCGATATTTCGATATTTAGGTTCACACAGAGAAGATCCAAATTACTAATTCCAAAACTTAGACAATCAGCAGGACCGTAATTACCGCCTCCCACCCCCCCATCCCCATTTAGGGAGGCATAGAATTAAGCTATTGCAGATTTTAGAGTCGGATAATAAGAATTTTAAAAGAATTTTAGCCCAAAATTTAAAATGATTGTCACTTATGGTTTTCAGTTACGCAAAAACTTTGACAAATTTAAGAGACATAACTCAACTAATAACAACACTGAGTAACTTGGCATTAAACCGAGCATAAAGAGTGCCAAGAGCGTGTAACTAGGATGGGGAACAAAGAGAATAGACAAAAAAAAAAAAAAACTTTTTTTTTTTCTAATGCCAACCAAATGTTACACGAGATAGTTTGGAAGAACATAAAATATGCCCCATTCCCAAGGGGTCAGGTAACCCCCACTCTTGACGGAAAGGCGACCATAGCCCAAATGTATCTTTTGTCGAATTTTCAAAATTAGGATTTACAATAAAACAGAACGAGAATTGTACATTTTAAAAATTGCATGCATACTTTGAACGGCCCATTTAGTAAAGATTAGCGAGGAAGGGGAGGGGGGCGAGGGATTAGAACGAACGAACTTGGAAAAAAAAAAAATAATTAACTAATAACCCAAATAACTGAGCTTCTAAACAAAAATATAGTGTTTAACTTAGTGTTGAATTCTTGGGGTGGCCCGCGGGGAACATGCACTCTTTGAAACTATAAAAAGTGCCAAGAGCATGTAACTAGGTGGAGAGAGGGGTAGTAACAGAAAAAAACGAGGAGATAAAAGCTTTATAAAGATATGTTACATGAGATGGTGTGGAAGAAACAAAAAATATGCCCCCCACCCAGGGGGGCAAGGTGAATCCCAAACGGACAGAAGGGCGACCCCGGCCCAAATGTATCTTTTGTTGAGGTTTCAAAATATGGATTTATAACAAAATAGAACGAGGATTAGACTTTTTTTAAATCGCAGTCATAATTTGAACGAACCTGTAAGTTAACATTGGTGAGGAAGGGGGGGGGGAGTAGAACGGGCGAACATGAAAAAAAAAAAATAGTGGCACTCTGACAGTGCCGATAGAAGTGAAACCTTGAACAATTACGTGTGCATTTTTGAATCGTTAGGATGTATAATTTTGAATCGCCAGGAAATACTTTTAAATGAATAAAAAAAGGTTCTATAATATTAAAAAAAATATTAGTGTCTAAAAAAAAAAAAAAAAAAAAAAAACGCGATACCATATGTCCAGCTATTGTAGTTAACTCACTATAACTACTTTCATACATTTTAAAACGCGATAAATACACCAACCAAATTTAGACCATACTATCGATACCTCAATCCTTATCCAAATAAATCATTTTGTTTTAATGCCTGTTACAATATCTGCAGATTACTTTTTGAATTATTCAAATCGGACATTCCATTCAAAAGATATTACGAATTTAAAGATGACAATCTAAAGAAATAATAGCGCTGCTGAGTACTCGGTGGCCAAAAAGCTTAGGGATTATGTGTGCAATCAAACGATTGCGGGTTCGTACCCCAGTTTCGCTGATATGTATCAATGTTTTTTTTTTTGAAGAAGAAGAAGTTTGAAAAATTAAAATTTTAATACATTATGGGTCCGTAATGTGACCTGAAATGATGGGAGAAAATTTCTTTTGCTAGATTTGTAATGTATGAAGCATAAGCTTTCAATGGACATATTGTATCAACAAAAAACCCCTCTGCCCCCCCCCCCCAAAAAAAAAGGTCCTATAGGGAAAACCGGGAAAATGGAAAAGCAAAAAGAACGGCGAGAAATGGTTAGCTATACTAGAATTTTTCTCATCACTGTAATTCCTATAGAAGCAAAGTTATAGCCTTTTAAAGATTGAAATGAAGTGAAGAAATAAGCAAAATTAGGTGAGTGATCGACAGGGGGGGGGGAGAGAATCCACAGCTCTGGGGGTGCCATGTAGCTTAAACTTTTAAGTTAAAAATGGTAGAAAATTAAATGAGCGAAATTTTAAGGTGTATATTGGGGGAGGGTGCAAGCCCACCCCCCTCAAATTTTTTTTTGTTTCTTTTGAAGAAACAAAAAAATATGCCCTCCGGCGGGGCGCAGATAAACCCCAAACGGGCGGAAAGGCGACTTTTTATTTATCTTTTGTCAAGGATTTAAAATGTGGATCTAAAATAAAATAGACCGAGAATTGGACATTTTTAAAACTATGCATATTTCGAACGGCCCTGTAAGTTAAAACTGACGTGAAAGGGGGGATTAGAAGAGACAAACGTAAAAAATAAAACATAATAAACTAATACTTCAAATAACTGGACATCTAAAAATAAATATAACGATTTAACCTAGTGTCGAATTAATGGGGTGGCCCGCAGGGGATTATCCCCCCCCCAGAAGTTATGAGATTTTATGCTTTTTAATGCACAAATTGCGATTCCCCAGTGGTGACCATCCCCCTCCAAACCTAATGACGCAAATCCCCCCCCCCGCCGCAAAAAAACCCTTCATACTTTAACATTCCCCCCCCCCCCCAAACATAATACAAATTGTAAATTATATTCTACCTATAATCTACTGCACATTCAAGAGATAGCGAAATGAGAATAGCAGAATGAGCTAATATTGCCCTTATCTAGAATTTAAAGAAAGAAAACATAGGAACATTTCTGGAATTAAATTTTGAAATATTAAAAAATTAAAAATCTCCCCCCCCCCAAAAAAAAGTACTTTTTCTCAAATTCCCCCCCCCCCCCCAAAAAAAAAAAACTAAATTGTATGACGCATCTTGCGTCACCAAACCCCTCTCTGGGCACCCGTGCACAAATTGCGATTCCCCCTCTCTTACAGAGCTCTAAAACATGATGCCTTTCTCCGGAGTCGCAGAAAAATACTTGCATTCAACACTGATTTAGCCTAGAACATAGGTTCCCAACCTTTTTTGAACCACCGCCCCCTTTACAAGAGAAAAAAATGCCAGCGCCCCCCACTCTTCCATAATAATTAATTATACAAAATATTATAATATTGTATCATATTATCTATATTTTATCTGTCTAGCTATCTATTAAAAATCACAAAGTTTATGTTAATTAAAACAACCATCAAATGTAGTAAAAAACTGTTTATTAAAAATTGAAATATTAACAAAAACCACAATTTTTTTTAAAAACAACGAAATGGTTGAAGCTGATGGAGTTTTATTAATTTGTTCATGTCGGATTCTAATTTCTTTAAAATCTGTCACAAATTGTTAGATTCAAAGATGTCTGCGCCTTTTTTTAGACAGTAGATTAGCTACTGCACGGAACCCACTCTGAGCTAAATCTGATGAAGGAAAAGCAATTAAAATTTTATGTATTCTCATTCACAATCCAGGTTAGAGAGTTGTATTGTTTTTTGAGGTTGGAACTCTTGTTATCCATTTCCGAATTTTACTTTTAGTTCTCGTTTGTTGCGAGTTCCTCTTCCAAATATGATGATACTGCTATATCTGTATTTGCGAAATTATCTAAAAAGGGTCTTTGAACAAGTCAGATGTGGAAAGATCAAAGCTTTCATTTCATACATGTTAATACTTCAAAATCCGCTATCACAATAACAAAATTGAATAACAATCTATGCTCATCGTGAGAATTTTAATGGTATGAAATTCCGTGCGTAAGTTCTTGAAATAGGACTATTGCGAATATCGAAAAAAATGCAGAATAAATGCGCTGTTGTGCGATTTAAGACAGAACAGCAATAATATTTATCAAGATAAAAATGAATTTGAAGTTTGATAACATTCGTGCGTTAGCTCTTGAGATACAACTTTTAATAAAAACGGAAAATTTTCAGCATAGCAGAGATAACTATTTCTTGATATAAAGCTGTTGCAGAAATCGTGAAAAAGACAGCATAGCCGCGGCATCTTTTGAGAGATTTTTAACAAAATGTAAACAGCATCTATTCATCTCAAGGATTAATCAAATCTGAAGTTTGGTGAAAATCCGTGCATTAGTTCTTGAGATAGAGCTTTGCAGAAATCATGAAAAAGGTAGCCTAGCAGTGCCACATTTTCTGCAATTTTCAACAACAGTATACATTCATGTCGAGGACTAACAGAATCTGAAGTTTGATGAAAATTTGTGTCGCAATTTTTAAGATAAAGCTGTCGCAGAAATCGGGAAAAAACAGCATAGCAGCGCCACATGTTGAGTGATTTGCACGAAAAACAAATCAGTATCAATTTTTATCAGGGACCATCTGAATATAATTTTTTGCTAAATTCCGTGCGTTAGTTTTTGAGATAGAGGGCCCAATAAATTTATATCACATGCAAACAGAGTTGTAGACTCACAAGATCACAAACAGACATTTTGTAAAAACATGTTTTTAAAAATCTCTGACCCTTAAAACATGTAATTCCGTCAAAGACCAGAACTTGAAAATTTTCACGAATCCAAAATATTTTCTTTTGTAAAGATAGAAGAAAGTAAAAATATCACATATCTGTCTTTTCTAGTATCAGAACACATTTATTCAAATGCTCTTGTAGTCTAGAAGGTTTCATGGCTTCATTTGAAAAAACTTTTTGGCAAATTAAGCCCATAGGTAACGACTGGTTTGTAGGAGAGTGCCTAGATCCACATTTTAAATATTTAATACTGTACTGTCGGCATTTTTTCTTCAATTAAGATATTTTGAAACATAATTTTTTTCCCTATTTAAGTTTAAATAAATTTACTTTTGAACAATTTTTAGATACAACGATTTTTAACACTTTCACTAAGAATAAACTAATTTCTTGAAGTGATTCAAATCACGGATTCCTTTAAAAATAACTTTTCAGGCATACGTGGTCATACATTTCTGGAAATACAGGTTAATAAAAAAAATTCTGTTTAAAACTTTTAGCTAGCCACTTATCGTGAATTTTGTACTCCACAATTTTTGAATTCATAATGATATTCAATCCACGTCATAGCGATTTTTCGTGTTCCACTGTGATATTTTGACATTATTGAAAGAATTGAGCAACAATGGTTTTCGCCTGATAAAATAAATTTCTGTTCTCCTTGATTTTATCCCTTCTTCGTGTTCCGTGTGTTTTTAAACTTTAGTAAAATAAATTCAATTCATACCCTACCCCCCTACCCGCAGATCCAGATTCGTTTGTATAGATTTCCATTTAAAGGTGCAGTTATCTTTTTGTCACGGATTGGAGACCTCTTATAATAGAGGCTAACGCAAATCCATTTTTTTCGAATAATTGGTACCCAGTTCGGCATGAATCTACTGTGCCGGAGCTTAACCCTCGAAAATTCCGAAGGTTACTGCCGGAGTTGGAGTTCCCAAATGGTGGAAATTACCTTGGTTTTTCCACGGGGAACCAATTCGGGTGCCAAATCCGGGAGTGCAGAGGAGATCAGCTATTTTCACTATATTAGTTCCTAAATAGGTAGGTATGCCACGACCGCCCCCCTTGACTGCCCTAACGCCCCCCATTTTTCTCTAGACTCGCTACCGCCCCCCTGGAAGGCTCCAGCGCCCACTGGGGGGCGGTACCGCCCCCGTTGGGAACCTATGGCCTAGAAAGAAAAAAAAATCGAAATCGAATCTAAAGATCGACATCGAATCTAAAGATCGACATCGAATCTAAAGATCGACATCGAATCTAAAGATCGACATCGAATCTAAAGATCGAAATCGAATCTAAGATCGACATCGAATCTAAAGATCGACATCGAATCTAAAGACCGATCTTACGGGCAGAATCGATTTTACAGTTTTACTTTCTTTTGTAACTTTACAAGAAGAGAGTATTAGATTCTTGAAAAATTTTGACTTCCCGTTTTTGATGGATTTATATATTTTAGAAGGTTTTTAACACGATTTCATGTTTTTTAAGAAATATCTGTCTGTGTGTGTCTGTCACTCTGTGCGTCTGTATACGACAAAAATTTCTGACCGTTCTATCTGAAGAACAAATGCACGGAATTCCACAAAACTTTAGATTTAGTTTGACCTTGATATAAACTGAATCTAATTAATTTTTGGTGCATATAGCCTAACAGGTGGCGCTGCTATACTGCATTTTTTGCGATTTGCGCAACAGCTATATCTGATAAACGAATGAACGGATTTTCATCACATTTTAGATCCAGTTAGTCCTTGACATGAATTTATGTTTTCTGCATTTTGATGTATATAGCTTCTCAGATGGCGCTGCTATACTGAATTTTTCACAATTTCCACTCAGCGCCATATGAAAGGGGGGGGGGAGGCGAAAGGAAGCGGTCGTTCCGAGCACGGAAATTTAGGGGGCGCCAAATTTTTACTACTAACATCACTTCTAGCCTATCACAAGAAAAAGTTAATGGGGGGGGGGGAGGGCTAAATTGGAACTTTGAACCGGGCGCAGTTCTCTTTTCGCACGCCCCTGTTTCCATTTTAGCTTTATCTCAAGAACTAATGCACGGACTTTCATAAAAATTTAGATTCAATTAGTCCTTGATATTATTTGATGCTAATTACATTTTGGTGGAAATCGCTTAAGAGATGGCGCTGCTATACTGCATTATTCATGATTAACGCAATAGCGCTATCTCAAGAACGAATTTTCATCAAAATTCAGATTCAGTAAATCTCTGACATAGATTAGTGTTATTTAGTTCTTGGTGTAAATTGCCCAGCAGGTGACGCTGATATGCTGCATTTTTTAGCTCACAGGCTATCATAGCCTGAGAACTTATGTGCCCGTCCGTTCTGTATGTTCGTGCGTAACGCGATAACTCATGATAAAAATATCGGATCCACTTGAAATTTTGTATATAGGTATATCCTGATAAGGCGCTTCCCTGATTAGTTTTTGGAGTTCATTCGATATGTATAAGGCGGAACGGGGGTCTCACGCCCCTCCCCTTAATGGATATAAATGGGTTTTTCATGCAGAATTAACAGATTTTGTCCAAAATTTAGATATAGGATCATTCTGATGAGGCGATTCCGTGATTATTATTATGTTTTCATTGAATAAGTATAAACAGGGGGAACGGGGGGCTCATGCCCCCTTCTTTAATTGATATAAACGGGATTTTCATGCAGAATTAACAGTTTTCGTTCAAAATTTAGATATAAGATCATTCGGATGAGGCGATACCGTGGCTGTTATTAGGTGTTCATTGAATAAGTATAAACAGGGGGAACGGGGGGCTCACGCCCCTCCCCTTAATTGATATAAACGGGTGTTTCATGCAGAATTAACAGTTTTTGTCCAAAATTTAGATATATTATCATTCTGATGAGGCGATTCCGTGACTGTTATTATGTGTTCATTGAATAAGTATAAATAGGGGGAACGGGGGGCTCATGCCCCCCCTTAATTGATATAAACGGGATTTTCATGCAGAATTAACAGTTTTCGTTCAAAATTTAGATATAGGATCATTCTGATGAGGCGAGTCTGTGGCTGTTATTAGGTGTTCATTGAATAAGTATAAACAGGGGGAACGGGGGTTCTAATGCCCCTCCCCTTAACTTGCATAAATGGATTTTTCAATCAGAATTGTCAGATTTCGTTCAAATCTCTGAATAGTTTTGGAAGTTTAATGGTTAAGTATAAAAGAGAGGAATAACTCCTCTTAAATTATATAAATGCTAAATGGGTTTTTATTAAGAATTATCCGATTTGCTCTGAATTTTGGATATAGATTTTTTAATATGATAAAGCATGTACTTGATAGTTTAGAAGTTCAATGATTAAGTATAAAAAAGGAGAAAGGGGAGAGCTGTTTCCCCTTCTTAATTTTTTTTTTCGAACGAAATTAACGAAAATACAAGGCTGTAATGTACAATTAGTATGCGTAGCCTGTGAGCTCAATGCCATCAGTTTAACTGGGCAATATTCTTTTTGTTATGATTTCGCAATAGCTGTATCTCGCGCTTTCATGGATTTTCATCAAAATTCAGATTCACCTGGTACTTAATAAAAATTGATCCCGATCAATTTTTGGTGTACATCACTAAAAAAAAAAACGCTATTTTGCAAGGGGGGGGGGGGGCGGGTTCTGAGGTTTCTTTAATTCTTCTATCTTAGAAACTAATACATTGAAATTTTGGAATTGGCACATCCGTCTATTTTATCTTCGACTTTTGAAGGAAAATGAAAATTATATTACCTTCAGAGAAATCGATTAAAAATTTTAAAGTATCGATTAAATCGAGTTGGCCGTAGTATCGATTAAATCGATTTAAAAAATCGAAATCGCCCATCACTAGTCGGGAAGCGAAATATCTCACCACTCTGTGCGATGTGGCGAGAAGATGCTTGGCGGGACTTCACGATTAGTGCCAATCAACAGACACAGGAGTGAACGGTAGTGTCTAAACAGCATCTCTAGGAATCACAAATCTGGCACATGCTTATCTATCGTGCTCTCGCACTCGGCGAAGGCTACTTCTGATGTTTTTGTATAAAATTTATACAAACAGTACGCGCGGATCATATTTGAGGGTTTGAAAAAAAAAAAAAGTTTTTTGAATGTTTGTTACAAAAAAATATTTTCAAAGTTTACTAATTAATATAATTATTAATTAATTATGTAAATATATTACATAATTTATTATTATATACTATATTTATATAATAATAAAAATAAATATGTTATTTATATTTTAAAAAAATTGTCATTTTTAATTAAAACTACATGCATTTTGTTTTTCAAGCTGCAATTAATTATCTAATGTAATTAACATTAGTATTAATAAATTATTACATATTATTAATAAATTATTACATATTATTAATAATATTATTAATTAATTATTATATAATAATATTAATATAATATTAATATAATTATGCATAATTTATATTGAAAAATCTATTATAGCTTTCTGTAAATAAATACTTTATATTGGTTTAGTATTAATTGATAATTATAAATTATAGCAATATAATTAGTATATATATTTTTTAAGAAGCTATGAACTTTGAATAATCATCATTGATAAAACGTGAAAAAAGAGCGGAAAAAATGTTGGTTATGTCATGTGTATATATATTTCGTAATTAATACTTCAAATTTAAAAACCAATTTAAAGAAAATCCCAAATGTTTAAGATTAATTTAGCATTCAGTATAAACATTTATTATTATTTATTTAAAATATGCTAATTGTATATCATGAATATAGTTATAATTAGGATATAATCTAAATATTTATTAATTTTTATTAAAAAAATAAAACTAATTTTATAGTATAAATGAAAGATGTATGAACATTTTATAATTGTTAATATTTAACAATATTTATTAAGTCAATATAATTATTTGTTAATGATTCATATAATTAAAATATAATAAATGTAATATTACTAATATGAAACTAGAAACAAATATTTAGTGCAATTAAAATGATTTCAGTGCTTATCAAAATCTAGCATTCTGCAAATCTAGATCATATTTTAAAATTAGTAGTAGATAACACTTTTTTTTTCGAGATATTTAAAAGCAGAATACAGTACATATCACTTTCTAACAATAACATGTAATTCAATATGAAATTACATTTTAGCTGCAAATGAAATCTATTGAATGAATCTTTTATTTGTAAAATGTCCTGAAATTAATGCTTGAATTACCAATTTTTTAATATTTGCATGGATATTATTTGGTTATCCTGTCGATCAATTTTGCCAAATTATACAAATCGCCTAACTATTTGGAAATTTAAACAAACTGACATAATTTTTATTTTAAATAACAAAAGAATAATTAAGTTAGTAAACCAATAATAAAAATATAAATAAAATGTCAAATTAAAAATCATTTGATGATGTGAAACACGTTTACTCTGTTTAATATCAAGTGAATGTGACATTTACGATCATCCATTATTGGCATTTAATCTTATAATTTGTTGATAGTTTTTTTAATCGACAGGATAATGAAGTAGTAAGTAGTAGTACACTTGCATGTATAATTTATCGGACCTGTAACAAAAATTATTCACTAAAAATCAAATTATTAAAAAATATACAGTATTCTATTCATTGAAATGAATAAAATAGTGTATGATACTTTGACATTATTTCTTTAAACGTTAAGCTAAAAGTACATAACAAAAAGTATCAGATAAGCATCTTGACAAGTATCTTGCCATTTATTTTTGTGTGCTTTTTATGATAGTTGCTGTTCAGATTCTGGAATATTTTTATTTAAAATGAAGTCATCAATTATTCATAGTAAGAAAAATATCAAGGCAACTGTTAGAAATATTACAACTAATTTTCTACTATCAATGCTTTAATAGCATTAAAACTATTTCATAAGAATGTATAGCATTAAAATTATTTCATAAGAAAGAGCCCAATATTATATATTTAGTTAAAATTAGAAGAAAATAGGGAGGAGGCATATATTAACCCCTTGTATGACATCCATCAAAACAACAATCTAATTATTCATGTCTTTATTATTGCATATTCAATTTTTATAAGGATAGAATGGGGGAGAACATGATAAAATTACTTTTAAAAGGGGAAGAATTCTTAAAGTGACATTTAACATTCCAAAACAAAATATAAATATTTATACTTTATTACTAAACATTAAAATCTCACAAGACTTTAACAAAAAAAAAAAAAAAAAAAAAAAGCTTAAAAATACTTTTTTGATGGGTTGGAAAATCACACTTTTTATATCTCTAATAATATACTGTTATTTTTATTTAATGTATATTAAATAATATGCTCATATTTTAATTATAATAATTTTATAATACAGTTAATCCCTCAATCAAATAATTGATTATATCCCCCCCCCAATAAAAAAAAAAAATCAGACAATGAAATTAGTAAAATTTTAGAATTTTAAATCTTATTCAAATATGTAATATGTCTTTTAATAATTAAGATAATAAAAGTTCACAATGAATTTGAGAAAAAAAAAATTTAAGTAATCGCTAAATTTAATATTAGTTAATAAAAAAATTCAAACTGTGATTTTTTATTGACCAACACATATAAATATCGAATTATGTATGGTACTAATCCATAGCTCGTTAAATAATGTATTGTGAAAAAACAGTGTATCTTAATATTTTTAAACTTTATTACTTTTCAATAAAATAAATCAATTTATACGGAGTTGAAGTTCATTTTTACTACTTAAATTTGTTATTATTGCACATTTCCAATGCAAAATTTTTAATCAGTTTTGTGAATTTTTTCTCTGCACGTATTTTTTCTCTACAATTCTTCTAAGTTCGCTAGAGCTCCTCTTCACGCGATCAAAATAAACGTAAACAGGACGGCTACACTCTCCATTAGCGAAAACACCCTCTTAAAGTATTTATCTCACAAATCTAGAAGTCTCGCCAAGCATTTTCTCGCCACATCGTACAGAATGGTGAGATATTTCGCTTCCCATCACTAGTCGTTAGGCATCAATGAACTGCAAAACTAGATGAAACAATCATCATACGTTCCCAGTATTTCGTGATTCAAGAACGGCGCTGGTAGTCTCACTGGGAAAGATGAGAGTTTGTGTTCGGGGAATCAGTTGTTCTCATATTAGTATACGAAGTGTCTATTTTCACGGCAGCCGTAAGAATATTAATCTTACGGCAGTCTATTGCACATGCGCAGTCGAGGACTGACGTAAACGATTGCCGGAGATTCTTGATGAGAATGAATCAGGGAAAATGAGCGACTCATATGTGACAATGAGCGACAACGTGGTGGCTTATTATCGTTGAATGCGTAATTTTGATGATTGTTTTAATTAAACAAAACAACAAAAAAAAAAAGTTGAGAAGGAATAATTCACTAACTTTAATTCCACTTTTTTCAGATTTTAAGAAGAACTATAGCTTTACAAAGAGACTAAATTTATTAAATTTTACATCTCTGATTCGCGTACTTTGCAGTCACGTGTGGCATTTACAAAATGAGAAAATAATATAAAAAATGCGTGGATTATCGTAAGTATATTTTATTTAATAAATAGTTTGTGAACACATGCATATTTTTATTCATATTTATATAGACCGACAACTTCGTCTTCCACGCGAAAAAAAAAATAATAATAAGTATACCTATTGTAATTCACCTTTAGTAGTAATAAAATGATAATAAGCAGATAAAATTAATAAACTATATAATAATAATACAGTATTGTAGTCTTAAAAAAAGGCTTATTCTAAAGTCATGAATGCCGTGTCTAATTAACGTGCTATAGCTTTATTTGAGAAATAGGGAGTATATAATGCTTATTCTTTAGAAAAAAAATACATTAAGTATATGCTGTATACCCACATTACACTCCTTATTAAATATGAATAAGATAAAATTAGTGTTGGCTAACCTTAAACATTATTTGAGGGAGGAATGTTTATTGAAATATGCAAAACAATTTATATATGCACATGTTCACAAACTGTTTATAAAATAAAATGTATTTGCTGTAACTCATGCATTTCATTATATTTTTTCTCATTTTGAGAATACACTTAAATTTTATATTTAATTGCCTTCAAATATTTTCCTTTTAGTTTAAGATATTGCTCACAACTGGATTCAAATGTGTGAATCAGAAACAAACTGATTGATTAATTTAGTCTTTTTGAATGTTTGTTCTTTTATTTATCTCAAAGTCAATATGTAGAAAATAAAAATTGTATAGCTCATCACCATATTAGCAATTGAGATGACATCAGACTTTCAACTTCGACCAATTTTACAAATAGAGGTTTGGTCTGGTAAAAACATAAACAAAATCTAGACCACAAACCACATTGCACCTGTTCCAAAATCTTGTTACTCCATAGATTGTCTTTTTTTCAAACTCTAGGACATATGTTAATAAAAACAAAAAATAGTGTTAATGTTAATAAAACCAAAAACAATGTCCAGTCAAACTGGCCGCATTGAGCTCCCAGGCTACACATACTAACTGTTTATTAAAACCTTATATTTTCAAGGAAAAACACCGTTCGTAAAATAAAAAAACCCATTTGACTATTTTAAAGGGGAAGGGGTAATTGTCTGAACCCCTCCCTCTTTTATACTTAACAAAAGAACTGCACTATTAATCAGGGAAGCATCTAATAACTATGAACCTGCATCCAAAAATTGAAACAAATTGGTTAATTAAACATGAAAAATCATTTACCTAAGTTAAGGAAGGTAGTCCTCCCAATCCTCCATGCATACTTATCCAATGCATTCCCAAAACAAATCAGAGAAGCGTTTTATCAGAATGAACCTATACACAAAATTTAAAGCAAATTGGTAAATTCTGCATGAAAAACCCATTAACCTAAATTTAGGGGGGGGGGGGATGTTATTTTCTACTTTTCCAATGAATACCCAATATTAATGACAGAGGCGCCTCGTCAAAATGCTCCAGTATCCAAAATTTATAAGAAATTGATAGTTCTGCATAAAATACCCATTTATCTAAAATAAGGCCAGGGGGGGGGGTAGCCTTTCTCCTTTTTATTACACTTGTCTAATGAACTTCCAAAACTAATCATTGGAAATTCAAAACAAATATCAATCAGGCTAGAAAAGAAGTCGAAATTCATTTTTTAGACTTTGTGTAGGGAGTGAGTGCCATGATATGGTGACATCACTTGCAAACGAAATACATAAAAACGTCTACATTGTTTGTTTGTTTTTTTAATCTAATTCTACAAATGTAAAGTCGCAGAAATCTGTATTCTTGCTAAAATTTTATCTTTACACTGTACTACAAAAGTAAATAAATAAATTAAAAAAAAAAAAAAAAAAAAGCAACAGAGAAATTTACAAAACTAGTTTTTGTGAGACTATAGAAATCTGTTGCTCTACAAATGAATCTAGTAAAATTGTACTAATCTTACTAAAATTTTATCTGTTACTTGGGTCGTAGTTAGATAAAAAGCTCTAGGTTTCCCAATTTCCTAAAAAAAAATTTTAAGAATTTTTTAACCTTACAGATTTTTTTTATTTATAGTGCAAATCTGTATATATTACATGAATTTTTGTTGTTATTGTTACATAAAAAGCAGTAGCTGCAATGAGGATTGCTAAGTAGTGTTTAAATAATGTTACTACCGCTTTTGTATAAAAAAATGCAAGGAGCGAAATAAAAATGGAGAAATACTTCTATTCAGTAAGATTCCAGTTTTAATTTTTTCTATGAATACATTTCTTGATTCATAGATATATCGTGTGATCACGTAAAACAATAAAAAATATTCTGTGTATAATGCGCACACAGTGTTTTTACCCTATAATTTGGGGAGAAAAATTGCACATTATACATGAGTAAATACAGTAAGGGTGGGGAATTAGCCATTTGTTCCCCCTCTTTATTCTTATCCAATGAGCACTCAATACTAATCATAAAGGTGCCTCAACAGGATGATCCTATATTTAAAATTTAAATGAAATCTGCATGAAAAACCCATTTATCTGAATTAAGGGTGGGAGGTTAGCCCCCCATCCCCCTCTTAGACTTATCCAATGAACTCCTCAAACATAGAGACCCAAAACTACTCAAGAGAAAGGGTCACATTGTCAACTGTCTTTTGCAACAATATTTAATTTTGATCAGTATTGTTACTTTCAATTTAGATTATGTTTGTAATTTGAATCGTTTGTATTTTAATATATACACTATATCTCTGGTGTTGTGTGTCTTTTCGATCACCTTGTACTAGACAATTAACAGTATTTAAGATGACAAATTTAGATTAACAGTGTAAGGATAATTCTGTTTTTAATTTTCTAAAAGTGTAAAGAATTAGTTTCCAAAAATTTTAAATAATCTGTCTCAATATCTAGACAATTTTTTTTTTTTTTTTTTTTTTTTTTTTTGCAAATATTCTCTGAAAAAAAATCTCATAAATAGTTTACAAAACATAAAATAATAATAAAAACAATTTTATCAAAAGATTGCAGGAAAAATGCAAATTTCATTAAAGGATGTAAAACAGAAATTTTGTCAAAGGCTTACAAAAAAAAAAAAAAAAAATCAAAGGATTGCAGGAAAAAAGTGAATTTTGTCGAAAACACTGACCAGTATACCTAAATTGTGAGTTGAATTGCTACTTTTTGCTTCTTATTAATATTCTGCCTGGACTTTTTTTATTTAAAGTACTAATACCTATACATTATTTTCTTCAGTTTATAATCACTAATAGGTGTGCAAAAGCGAAATTTTAAGGAAAACTTACCATCCTGTATGATGCAACATGCAGTTGAAAATTGTTATTAAAAAATGCAAGTGACTGTGTAAATTATTAATTACTCAATGCATTTTCATATTTTTTATGTAAATTTTAAAAATAGTATTTATAACAAAGGAAAGCTGAGTATAGGATAAACTTAGTGCACATGTTTACACTGTGATAACTTGAAAAGTTACAAAATATATCTAACTAGTGTAATATATATATATATATATCCTTCAATTTTGCAAAATCCTAAACATTTACTCACTTCGTCAGAAAATCCACTTGCCTGTACATGTAAAATGATGTATTTCCCGACCCCTGATTACATATAGCTGAGTATACCCCTGATCACTAGCATAGTCATAAAACTATGAATATACACTACATAATATGCTTATAAGTTTACTAAAAACAGAGGGTATTCACAACATCTAATTTTTAAAATCCAGAAGTTATGCAGTGTATATCATCACAAACTCTTTACTACATCCATATTTATAATCATTAAGAATCTACACTAATCACAGGAAGTAAACCTCAAACTAATATAAATCCTACAAGAGCATTTACAGATTTTTCACTTGCATTTCATTATTTTTTTTTTTCTGCATAAGACACTTGAAGTTGACACCTTTTATATTGCATCAGTAATTTTTCAATTTTATTTCCAGTTTTTTTTTTTTTTTTTTTTTTTTTTTTTTTTTTTAATATGTGGATATTTTCACTTTTGGAACAAGTTGTAACCAGTTCAAAAAATGCAACTATCTCAGCATAAAATAACTTTAACCAAAATTGCAAAAAAACATATCGACCTTAGGTGTTCAGGCCAAAAATTTTTTTTTAAATATTATCTGCAAGCGAGAAATCTGTAAACAACACTCCCATACGATTGTTTATTCAAATTTCTCTGTCCGAGTTGTGTATGCAGGTTCTTAAAAGGCTGTTTAAGTGAATTGGCAATGCTGATGTTCCGGCACCAATTAAATACTTTCATCTTCAATGACAGCTTAGCAACCGAATTGCTAGAGAACTCAGATGAGAAAAAAATGCAATAAATAAATTTCCTATTTCAAATGAAAATCAAATTTTCATTACTTGAGAGGCACAAATGCCAACCTAGCAAAAAGGTTTCCTATGTTATACTGACTTTAAAACCTTTTCACTACATCAGCATTTGCGCCTCTTAAGCAATAAAAATTTGATTTTCATTTAAAATATTGTATGCAAGGTATTATTCAATTTAATTTGGGATAATCTTGTCCGAATGATCTTGGAAAAAAAAAAAAGAAGCAAATCTGATAGTTCTATCAAGAGTTATCACATTATGTGCTTACATATGTACATACAAAACCAGTGGACACATTATGTCATTAGTAACAAATGTACTATGATAGAATCCCTGTCTATAAGTATAAAGGGACTAGTCCTCCTTTATATATACTTAACTAATGAACCTCCAAATTTAATCATCCTTAACATAATAAACTGCTAGTGGGGAGGACTGGTCCTGCTTTATAGGTACAAAACTAATGAACTTCAAATCTAATCAGGTAAGCTCCTTTTCAGAATAAACTGGTATGTAAAATATAAAGCAAAGCGAATATTTCTGCATGATAAAAATCATTTATTTAAATTAAGGTCAGGATTGGACCTTTGTTACCCCCCCCCTTTTTTATACTTAACCAATGAACTCCAAAAAGTAATCAGGGAAGTAGCTTATCAGAATGAACCTGGAAAAAAATGAAACAAATTTGACATTTCTATCAAGAGTTATCACATTACACACTTACATACAGAACCAATGGACACATTATGTCATTAGTAACAAATGTACTCTGATAGAACCCTTGTCTTAATACCGATTAACGACCTTATAAACTCTTGATATGATGATGGGAGGCCAATCTGAATGATTATCATTAAATAAGTGTACCAACTTCTCATAAACTTATTTTATCATTACACACTTACAGTACTGAGAACATCTATTCCTTTTACCTTAATCAAAGACATGCATTAATTATGCAAAGTAGTTTACAAAATCATACATCTGCTTGAAACAAAAATAATCAACAAGTACATTTTCAAATATTCACGCACTTGCAATCATTTTTCATTGATTATATAGCACCATATACAGTGGAACTTTTCTTAACGAATTCCTTATTTAATGAAATTTTATGCTGAACCTTGTCTTTGGACACCATTCAGATGTAAATTAATCTCTATATTGTGAAAAATATATTCACTATAACAAAGTTTATTATCATTTTGTGCCTGTACAACTTTCAAACGGAGAGCTTCTGTTGCAATACATGTATGAATTTATAACGGCAGATTGTATGAAAGTGAAGTTATTTCTTTATTTAATCATTTCTATTCTTTCTGCTAAACAAAAACAATTTTTTTCACACTTAGATAAACACTTACTACTGCTATACCATCACAAAGACATTTTGGCATTGAAAGTGGGAGATTGGGGGGTTGGTTGGTTGGTTGGTTGATTTTTGACGTCCGATTATCTACGCTAATGGGATATAGGACCAGGGGGAGTGCCCTCCGTGGGGGTCTTTCTAAGGGAACCTATTCCGTATTTACGCAAGTTTCGAAGAAAACCACGGAAAACTCCGAACGGTTAGGCTGACAGCCGCGATTGGGTTCGAACCCAGCACCTGCCGTCTACCAGTTGAGAGGTCCGAACCTCTCGGCCACTGGTGGGGCCAGGAGATTGGGGGGAGGGGGAAGTCTTCTACACAATGAGAAGGTTCAGATGAATCCTTAGAATATGCAAAAGTTTTAATAAAGTGATTTTTTTCTTTTTTTATGAGAAATTATACATAGTAATACATAGAGAAATTATACATAGTAATATTGCAGATTTTTTTAAAAGTTTCAAATTTGCAATAGTACTGAGTAAAAAAAAAAAAAAACAAAAAAGGTACACTACACTTTAGTTTTTGTTAATCTTTCTCGATTATGTGTTTTTTTTTTAATTAAACTTTTCTCATTTGGCTACATTGCATTAAAAAATAATAATAAGTAAAACCTGCCCGAAAAAAATACATTTTTTCAATATTTTTGTTTTATTCATATTTTATTAAACAAACTTCATGAACTTAAAATTATTTCTATTCAACAATATTCCCCACTCCTAAACTTCACAAATTTCTGTATACTAAAAGTAAATTATGAAAACAATTACTGACTTTTTCACAAAATACCAGAGTAAAACCTATAAAACAAAATCAAAAAGAAAAAAAACCATTTTTTTAGTTAATTTTCATCTTAACTTCTATAATTGCATGATATTTATAAGGCAAAAATATGATTTTTCTTGGTAAAAAGTTTCTGAATTCAACACTGATTTTTGTTACTTAAGTAGAGAAAGAAGGTTGAATTAAGCAGGCAGGAAAATTATTTTGATTGTAATGTTTTTTATAATCTACAATTAAGTCATATTTGAATCCATATTTTTTTTTACTTATTTCAATCAGTTTTATAAAAACCCAATGAATTAAACAGGAATAGTTAAAGTTTCATCTAAATATGTGTAAAACAGCCCCCGCAGACCAATTGAGCAAAGATAAATTAGGGGACCCCTTTTGAATCATTATTCAAATAGAACTGATCGCCATTCATATGTCTATGTGTAATATATAAACATATTTTGGCACTCTGGACATAAATAAAAATTCATAGTTCCGTCAATACTAAATTAAATACTTTAATCAATAAAAGTACACTTTTTTTCCTTAGTATGAAACAAAACTTTTTTAAATAACTTTAGCAATTTGTTATATTACTTTAAAATGAATTTAATAATTTCAACATATGGAAGTGTTGGAATTGGAAAAAGAAAGTAAATGTTATGTAATTTAATGTATGGAATTGGGGTCTCCTTAAAGTCTGCATCCCAGGGTTTAAGTCCCGATTTGTCCATGTGATAATCAGGGCCTGATATGAAAAACATTTTTCAACAATAAACATATAAACAAAAGCTCTAAAAATCTTTTAAATGATTAGATGCATAAATAAGTTCTGTTCCTGCAACATTATGCAAATCACATTTAATATGTGAACCTGTTCAATATGCAACTTTTGCCTAATCCCTTGAAGCATGTCTTAAGTGGATTTGACTCTACATATTTACCAACCTTCTATTATCAAATAAATGCAGATTCTGCTAGTATTGCTTGATGCAAATAGATATACAAAACAGTGCCATATGAAAGGAGGGGGGGGGGGGCAAATGGCACCCTAGGCGTGTAAATTTAGGGGACGCCAAATTTAAACATCATTTCTCGCTTGTCACAAGAAAAAGTTGGGGGTAGCGAGTGCCAAATTCTAACTTTGCCCTGGACGCAATTTTCTCTTTGCATCGTTTTTTGGCACGAGAAAACTATTGGGCTGGGTCACATGTTCAAAAAATTTTGATTAGTGGGTCATTATGGGTGAAGACATTTTTATCTAAAAAATGGCTCTTATGATTTTGACCAAATTTTATATTTTATCATTTTGGATTACAAGAAGACCATTGGGTTAGGTAACATGTTCGAGAAAATTTGGTTAGTGGGTCATGCTATTTTTATCTAGAGATTTTCTCACGGAATTTTCACTAAAAATTGCATTCAATGGTTTTTGGGCATGAGAAAAACATTTGGCTAGGTTACATGTTCGAGAAAAAATTTTAATGGGTCATAAAGGGTCTGGGTCAAGCTATTTAAACAACAACGTGATTGATTTTAGGGCTGCACTGAGTAGTACTTTGGCTGAGAAGCCGCGTACCGAGCCTTTTACTACTCGGCCGAGCACCAAGTTACCAAGGCCGAGTAGTTGTATATACGAATGAGCTTTCAATGCACACAAAGTGAGCTTTAAGAGTAACAAACAGTGTAAATATAATAAAGATACTTCTTTAACATGTAATCATATATTTTCTAGTTAGCTTTTAAATAATTTCTAATTAACTAATTTGAAATTTAATTATATACCCTTTAAAGATAATTTTTAAAATTTCAAACAGTGTAAAACAGTAGCATTACTTTTAAAAAATGGAAAAAAAGTGATACATAAAATTTAAATTCAACCAATGTAAATTAACTGATTCTTCAATTTACAAATGAAATCTATATCAAGAATGATTATTGGTACCTGTAATTTTGAATAATTCAAATAACTGTTGTTAAAAGTAATGATGTAAGCTTGCATTATTCACAATATGCAACCTACAATAAAATCCGTTTTATCGCCTAACAGGCTGTTTTAGACATCTTAGAAGCTAAAAACATTATAGGAGGATTTTGACTATTCCATATAGTTGCATGCTCAAATTTCGAAAAAGTTCAGTTTCCTTGCCTGGATCCAAAAAGATTAATTATTAGAGTAACTAACTGTAATAAACCATAAGATGGAGCTCAAAATATAATATATTGAAAATGTTGCATGAATTAAAACAGCCTCTTTGCTTTTATGCTGCTGAAAGTAAGATAAATTTAACCACAGTTCAGTAGCAATCACTATGAAGTGTAATGAAGTTGTTACTTTTATTAAGAGTAATCATGACATTGATGAGCTCAAATGAATAGATCCCCATGTTAGGAGTAATACTACCAATTAAAACATTACTACATAATTTGGAAAAAGAAAGTTTCAGCCATTTTAATTGTGATACAATGAAAAGCGATTAAGAAGTGAACTGGAGGGAAGAATTTGCATTTGTGTCTTTTTTTAAGTTTTCTGTATTTTGTAGGCACATTCTTATATATTAAATAAAATATTTTTTGAATAATTGCAAATATTATATATTTATATTCAAATAACTTTTACAGATCAGTTATTAAAATTCCTTTGTCTTCAATAATGTTATAAATAAATCAAAACATTTAAAGCACCAAAATATTTTATTTCTTCTTGCAAACTACTTTCAGTAGCCATAGCATACCATCATCAGTGCAAAATATGATGGTGATTGTATACTATGGCGACCAAAACTAGCTTGCAAGAAGAAATTAACTATATTAGTGCTTTAAACATTGATTTATTCATTGATAATGTATTGTTCCAAATAATTTCTCATTGTAATGATAATAAATGCTTATAAATGAAATCCTTACAACTACTCGGTAATGTACTCGGTACTCGGCCCAAAATTTGGCTGAATACCGAGTACTCGGCAAATTGGCCGAGTATGCTGAATACCGAGTACTCGGTACGGCCCTAATTGATTTTAACAAAATTCTGTATATAACAGTTTTTTGACTTGAGAAAATTAATGGGTTAAGTCACAAGTTTGAGAGATTTCGATTATAGAGGTAATTTGTGGGACATGATGAATCATGTCAAGCTATTACTAAAGAACAGGTGGATTGATTTTAATGAAATTTTGTATACCACATTTTTTTGGCACAAGAAAAACATTAGACTAGGTCACATGTTCGAGAAATTTCAATTAATGGGTCATAAAGGGTCCAGGTCAAGCTGTTTATATTTAAAGAACAGCAGGATTGTTTTAACGAAATTTTATATGAACAATTTTCAGACACGAGAAAACTAATGGGCTAAGTCACATGTTTGAGAGATTTCAATTTTAAGTGTCATTTGTGGATCATGGTCAAGCTATATCTAAAGAACGAGTGGATTGATTTTAACAAAATTTTGTGTATAACATGTTTTGTGCATAAGAAAATCATTGGGCTAGGTCACGTGTTTGAGAAATTTCGATTAGTGGGTCACTTTTAGGTCATTCTAATTTTATCTAGACAATGTCTTGTGCAATTTTGACTAAATTTTGTATTCTATCGTTTTCAGTCACAAGAAAATCATTGGGTTAAGTCAGATGTTTGCGAAAATTCGATTAATGGGTCATTTTGGGTCCTAATGGGTCAGGCTCAAACTAATCATATCTAAAAAACAGCTCAATCGATTTTACCTAAATTTTGTACCTAACATTTTTCAGCACACAAAAAAATGAGCTAGGTCACATGTTCAAGATATTTTGATTATAAGGGTCATTTGTGGGTCATGCTAATTTTATGTAAAGAATGGCTCGCACCATTTTGACTATATTTTGTATTATGATGTTTTCAGGCAAGAGAAAACCATTAGACCAGGACACATGCTCGCGAAAATTTGATTAATGGGTTAGGGTTATTCAATTATATATAACAACGATTCAATCAATTTTACCTGAATTTTGTAACAAAACGTCTTTTAAGAAGATTATTGGGCTGAGTCGCATGTTAAACAAAATTATATTAATGGGCCATTTCGTTTCATTGCTGAATGCTGTCAAGCTAATTTTATCTAAGAAATGGCTTAAACGATTTTGATTCAATTTTATATTCTACTGTTTTTGATTGCCTGAAGACCATTGAGCTAAGTCACATGTCTGATCAAATTTGATTAGTGGGTCATTTTGGGTAATACGGGTCAGCGTCACAAGAAAATGACAGCAACCAATAAGTTCACGATATTTGACAAAATATTGGCAACATTTGGCCAAAAAATTGACTATTAAGATTACGAAAGCCACAACACATATTTGGTGCGAAATGAAAGAATGTCTTCAAATTTGGCTATACCTGGCAAAAAATGTTGTCTTTCAGAATGTGATGAATTTTTTAATACATTCTTAATAGGATTTGAGATACATGGTTAAATTAACCAGAGTCAAGCGAAAAAAGTGATTTGGATCGATGTCCTTTTGTTGTAAATTTAAAAATAAAGTAAAATTTATGGACATGTGCACACAAACATAGTTTTCTTATTGATTGTTTTTGTAATAACATGTTTTACAGTAATAATACAGAGTGAATGATGCAGTGAAAATACTATATTGAGTTGAATATAAATTTAATTTTGACCGAGCTTAGCTTGGTCACCCCTGCTAGTTTTGATTTATGATTGCTATTTTATTTGTATGTTTTAGATCAAAACAATTCTGAATCCTTTTAAATATATCAAAGAATTGTTTTAATACTTATTAGCTTAAAAAATTAGAAGCAAAATAAGTAAAAATCAAAACTTTGAAATGTGTTAGTAGACACTGGTAGAAATAGTATTAAAAAGCATGAACTTTATGAAATAAATAAACTGAGTCAACTTCTTAATTTTTTATAGCCTTTAGAATGGGCATTATTTCAGTTATGTTTGCAATGTACAATTTTGTTTTACCAGAACATGCATCTCTTCATCCATTACTTATAAAATTTGCGATTTGTATTTGATTTCCAAGACTCAGTGTTGCACATGCATCACTCTTTCTTTGAAGCAAGAAATTCTCTCTTCGAATGTTTAAAAAGCAAACTCTTTCCACGTCACTATTGGTACTGAACTTCGATTTTAACTAATAAATTATCGTCTTGCTATTGGAACGATTTGTAATTTTGGATTATCATTCAGTTCTTATATTATGATGCCAAGAATTTTTTATTATATAATGATATTCTAAAATGCACTCACAGCTTCTCATCAAACAAGTTTTACCTATGCCTCCCGTTTATTAAAAAATTCCTACAGATCCCTGGTTACTCGAAAATTCCTATGGAACCCTGATTAACCGAAAATACTGCGGTTCCATGCTTTTCAGGTAACTGGGGTTTTACTGTAATTAAATTTATAAAGCTTTTTGTATGCTCTATGTCTGCACTATAATAACTTTCAGAGTAATTAAGAAATTTTGATTTAAATTGTTTTAAAATTAATCCTTATAGAAATGTTGAACTTTGAAAAACAAATATTTTCATCATCCATAGTTTTATAATCAAAGACTCTTGAAATATTTTTTAATTCACAAAGATTTTGAAAGGAAAACAGTAAAATAACAAGCACTTTTGTCAATATAGGTTTTAAATGCAACAGTAAATTGGTGTTTTGCTCTATTAATACAAAAATTATATTATTGTTCTTTTTTTTATTAATAATATTGCACCATGCTCCAAAATTATACTTTATTTTCGATAGAAAAGTAGAAAGATTTTTAGAAAAAGAAAATTATGTATTTCAAACCTTTCACTCTGAGACAACTATTGAAAAAATTAGAATATTTTAAACCTTATTAATTTTAAAGAAAATAGTTATATGAATCACTTACAAATGAACAGTTAACATTACATACAACTTACAAGATTGATTTGTTTTTTATTTATTGTAAAAAGAATTCTCTTATTGTGTTTATAGTTTAATAAACAAGTAAAAA
The DNA here is from genome assembly GCA_964019185.1 of Maratus speculifer. Lineage (NCBI taxonomy): Eukaryota > Metazoa > Arthropoda > Arachnida > Araneae > Salticidae > Maratus > Maratus speculifer. Next base: position 71,023,706 of record OZ025296.1, read on the forward strand.
TATGATTTTTTTTTTTTTTTTTTTCATACATTGGGGGAAAAAAATTCAAATTGATGATTTTTATATATGTAACTTTAGTTAGGCCTAATGATCCTAACAAATGAAAATGAAATGAAAAAAAAAGGAATTTTTACATAACAAATACTCATAACTGAACAAATAAATAATAATATAGTATATAAATAATACTCATAAGGGGTAATTAAAAATACTTAGCATGTTGATGTACATTTTTCCATAGATGGACACAAAACAAATGTTCATTGGTGGAAAGAAATATTTCCTCTTTGTTTACATTACATAAAAAAGACAATATAATTTCCCTTAGATTTGTTGTCAAGTGCACAGATCAAAACCTGTGTAAAATAGCTATATTGCTATCATTCTGGTGAAATGCAATGCATTGAATATAGAAATAGCAAATTAGTATAATTAAATTTTTAACATTTATGAACAAAATGGTTTGGAAGAAATACTTAAATTTAACAATACATTGCCATACTTTTTAATTCATATGCAAAAACAGCCTGGTTAAAATGCTTTGAAAAGGTCTTTGTTAAATTAGCTATTATTTAGGAGATACAACTATTTTAACTGCAGAGTATGATAACAAAACGTTTGAAAATTTAGATATATATTTTATTAACTAGAATATACCTGACATATTATATGGTATTTCTAACAGCATCAATAGATTATTCATTTGATATGAAATATAGATTCTAACATTATGGTATCAAACAGGCAAGCATTTTAAAAACTAACCATTCAGTTAATTAAATAATATATAAACACTACTTATAAATATGTATAATTAAGTACTGTTGGATTATATTTCTAACCCAAAAATGACTGGACAAACTGACAGATTTAAAACAACAACATTAAAATAAAATATAATTAAACTTGTACAAAATATTAAGATTATTATTGTAATGAATAATAATTGTATAAAATGCCAATTTTTAGGCTTATCAATGACTGCTATGTTTATAAATTTATAAAATTTTAAACTCTGTTTAAATTTGGAAAAAAAAAAAAAAAAAAAAAAAAAGAGAGAAAGAAAAAAAGAAAAGAAAAGAAATAGATTTACAGTAAATATATTAATACAAAAGTTAGTATTGAAAGTTGTGGGATCGAAATAGGCAAATAATATTTTTCATTCCTTACCTGCATAAAGTTTACTTTAGGAAAACTTTCAAACATATCGCATAAAAACATCATGATTCACTTGCTTGCGCTTGGAATATCCACACACCTAAATACTAGCAGATACACACCCAAAAGCACACAATAAATATAATTATATGCTTCTAAAAGTGGTATCAGCTGGCATCTGTATTAAAATTAGATTTTTAAAATATCTGTGTCCTTAGATAACATCAAAGTCCTTTGAAATCATTTCCTATTTCTAGAGCAAACTTCGTCAAACAACATACAACCATGAAAAAAAAAAAAAAGTTGTAGCACTAAAAACTTTCTTAAAGAATTCACTATAATTATTGTTTTGATTTTTTTGTTTACAAGTTACGGCAGTCAATTGCCGGACAGAAGATTCATTCAAAAGGAGATTCGTTCTTCAGAATCTCCGGCAGTCGTTACGGCAGTCTTGACTGCGCATGTGCAGTAGACTGCCGTAAGAATAATATTCTTACGGCTGCCGTAAGAATAGACACAGCCATTAGTATAAGGGATTCCAACGAATGGCAGCAGTCACGTGATTTTTATGTTTCTCTACAAAAGTGACGTCATCACCTCTAATGAAGCGGGAGATTTGGCGTTTTTCTTGGCGATTTTCTGGCAACCTCGTATATTTTTGTTGACATATTATAGATGTAAACACACAAGTTACATGAAACATCACATACTATAATGTATTTCAGAATAATAATTAAATCAACGTGAAAAATTATGATTATCAATATTTAAAAAATATATAGTAAATAAAAAAGTTTCATAAGCAGCTGTAATAAAAAAATTGTTTTATTACTCAACTTATTTACTTTGGAGTAAAGAAAATTTATAATTACAAAAAATATAACGATTGATTGACATATTGCGAGCGGAAAATTGCATATTTATTTAATGTTTCACTTTTAACGCTTATTGTATATTCATCTCTTTATATATAAATATTATTTATATAAAATCGTATTTTAATATACCAGGCTGTAATTCGAACTAAAACGCTCCTTTTTTAAAAGATAAAATTGTATTTTAATATACTAGGCTGTAATGCCGAATCAGAACGCTTTTTCTTTTATTAACAAAAGCATGAAGGATTCATTGTAGATGTCATCACAACTTATTTATGAATTTTACTTCCTTTTTAATTTCGCTTTTCTATTGAATTTTTTTTCCGCATTATTATATTTAAAAGTTCTGTTATTTCTTTATATTTCTGAATTAGTATTTATTAAATTTGAAAATAAACCAAATGCTAGAGTAAGATCAATGATATTGAGAAATTCAACATATTCATATTTTAATATTCATGTCAATAAAATGCAAGCATTTTAGAATTCCCTCTATAGCATTTATCACTATTCTAAAGAATTCAGCATTCTTTTAATATTAGCCTGAACAAATTGAATCTGTGCTGTAGATATTTTTCTTAAAATAAATTTGATGGTACAGTTTAAACACTAAAAAATTTTGACAGATTTCACTCAGCAAATATAATTATATAGTATTTCTTTGACCAAAGCCATGAAACTTCTGATGTAATGATAGGGCTGTCTCAAAAAATCCTGCATCAATGATCAAGAAGGAATATCACAGTCCCAATAAAAAGAATATCATAACCATAACATTATACATAATAAAATTAATAAAGCAGACCTTTTAAAAAATCCTTAGGAGTTCCTACTTATAATTTTTTACTGTATTTTATTAATATTAGAACAGTTCCTTGTGAAAAACTACATTTTTTTATTAGTTAGCCACAGTTTATATATTGACAAACAATGTTCTTGCCATAATCATTATATTGCATTCATCTCATTTAAAATATAAATCTTTTATTATTTCATTCAAATAAAGAGGAAGAAAAACAGAAAATAATAAGGCAAACCAAGGCATTTTATTTCAATATTAAAGCATTATTTTTATCTACATCACAAAAAATAAACACTGCATTGGCGAGGTAAAAAATACTATTGAAATGATCTGCTCTCAGTTAACATAAAAGTACTTAAAGAAAAGGTTATTATTAAGTTTAATTTACTTTAATGAAATGTGAAATGAAGTTTAAATATGCAGTACCTTTTATTCTCAGTACAGAGTTAAATTCCTTATACATAGATAAAGATAAGATAAAAAAAATAAAAGAGTTATACAGAATAGCAATATTTGGCTTCATATCGCTTTGAATTTTTATGGTTTATCCAATCACACTTTTCTAGTACATACAGCGATAACGAATCCTACTTTCTATAGTTTTTTACAAAGTCTTATTATTCTTTCAGCAACGATTTTCTTTTAATAATACAGTTAGCTCCTTCACAATGTTTAATTTTTAATCTTTAACCACCGATATTTCAAAACAGAAATTTTCTGTACATAAATAGTGATAATATTCCATTTAATTAAGGTAAACTTTACAATAAAAAATAACTGGTGAGAATAATGAAGGATTCTGAGAATTTTAAATACCACATATATCAGTTGCTTGTCCCCAAGGGTTAATAATATATATGTTTATTGTACAGAACTCTCTGAGTGTGAGTAATACTTGCACTTGACTGTTTATTTTCTCTTACATGGTAGTTATTAAATGAGAAAGTAAAATGATTGTGAATGTACAAAAAAAGGATGTATGTACGTGTCAACGGCAGATCCAAAAGGGAGGTCACGGGCAGGCTCAGACTGGCACGCCAGCCGGTGCACCATTGTCTCAAGAAAACTTTGCACGCCTAAATTCTTAAGCTGCTCAAATATTCTTTCTCTTGTTGAACATATGTATTCTGACTAGTGCTCTAATTTTTGAGAATTCATTAAGCGAATAATCCTCAAACAACAGACAAGCAGCACAAGATAAGTTTTTTTTTCTCCCACAACAAAAAAAATTAAAATAGATCGAAACAATTTTAGAATAAGAAACCAAAGTAATCATCAAGAGAGAAAAAATGCACTCAAGAAAAATTTTAATAGCCATGGCACCCTGGGTTAGAATTTCACCAAATAATTTACAAATTATCAATACTTTAGGTCTTGATACCTTGTTTCTTCCTCCCCCTTTAAACTCGGACCTTGAATGCACCTATAATTAAAACCATGCTTTATGAAAATAATTTGAGAAAAGAAAGACAAAAATATCAGATGGTAAAAAACATTTTGTTGTTGATTTGAAAACATGATCTTTGATAACGAGGAATCTAAACCTGTTGACACTTTTGGACTCTACAAGCTTTGGAATGAAACAGCGAGTGATTTTTTTTTTTTTAATTCACAAAATCTACAACATAATTTTCGGTTAGTAATATTCGCTCCATTTAATGACAAACTTTCCATGGTTAAATAACTATATGGAAATTCTAGTATGTATTTCAAATTTAAAAATGTTAAATTTAATCATGGAAAGATCTATTATTAAATAAAATGATGATTATATTGAAAAATTGTAATTGGTTTTTTAAATAATAATAAAATACGCTAGACACAAAATCCTGCAACTTCGAGGAATAAAATTCGTACATTTCTCTTAATTATCGAAATTTAAATATTTCCCTTGAACTCTAATTATCAGGGCTGATTGTGGGCTCATGAAAAAATACCTGAAATTTTAGCGAGGAAATGTTTCTGTATGGGAACAAGGGGGAAAGACAACATATCTATAACAGGAAGGCCAAATTACATAATATATAAATTTTAATTATGTTTAGCAATCATATGAAATTGATATTTTATTTTAAGAATTGAACTATCATAAAAATTGGAATTTTGGTACTGTAAATTTACAAAATACCTGAATTCAGATATATAACCTGAACACAATCACCCCTAAATTATCATAAGAATTTTGCAAATCATGGGAAGAGTGTTCTGTAAATTATTTTAGTGTAGTAAAGTTAATCTTTATTAGACCATTTCTTTTTGTATAAATTTTGGGTACTTACGTATTAATGCCACCGCAGCTACAGTTTTGATGGTTTTTAAGTATCGCCAATCTACACCTAAAATTTTTGCGACAAATCATAAAATAAAACACTTTCAAAATTCAAAACACATTATTTAAAAACAAAGCAGTTAGTCGGATTTCGATGGAAAATGGCCCGATATAGAGTTTAACTCCTGTATTATCGCTTCTGAAAAAAAAAAAAATTGCATTTTGATCTGTTTTTGTGCAAAACAGGCATCAAAAACCAGCAAACAACAAGGTAACAAGAAATCCAAACGATAACTGTGTGCGCAACATTTGATGGTTTTTAAGTATCGCCAATCTACACCTAAAATTTTTGTGACAAATCATAAAATAAAACACTTTCAAAATTCAAAACACATTATTTAAAAAAAAAGCAGTTAGTCAGATTTCGGTGGAAAATGGCCCAATATAGAGTTTAACTCCTGTATTATTGCTCCTGAAAAAAATAAAATTGCATCTTGATCTGTTTTTGAGCAAAACAGGCATCAAAAACCAGCAAACAACAAGGCAACAAGAAATCCAAACGATAACTGTGTGCATGTGCAAACAACGAGATTGCTCTTTATTGGCACATCAGGGCAATTTATGCTGCGAACGCCACCGCAGCATAAATTGCGCTGTACCAAATTTTGTTATAGTGAAACATAAATTTAGCATTTTGTATATAGATAAAGTCATGATTTAAGGCTAGAACAAAATACCTCTTGCTACAAAATATCTGACTCGCAAAAGTAATTACTGTCAGATTGTAACAAAAGTTAAATTTATCTCCTATTTAACTGACTGATAAACAATTCTTATTAAGTTAAAAAAATATGTAATTTTTAAAGAAAATTGAACTTTTTGCAGCATTGCAAAAACTCTATTTCACGCATAGCAAAAAAAAAAAAAAAAATCTTAGTTTTCAGTTACCAATTTCCAGAGCATCAATGGTGATAAGTGGAATGAAAGGGGTTATTCTGAACTAATTACACCAAAAATAATCATAAACTCTAGGAATCAGACTGAGCATAATGTTTATTAATTATTATTGTGTATAAATTATGCTTTCGAAGTAATCTACATTAAAAAAATTATACAAGCTTTGAATTTTCAATTAATAACGCCCATTTTTGACATTTTATTTGAGTTTCTTGGATCCAAATGGACCAGGAAATGTCATTGTATATCCATATTATCTTAAATCTTGATACAGCTGGAAGAACATGATTTTGAGGATGATATAATTAAACCCATTTCAAAAACATTAATTTATATCTTCATGAAAGTCATCTGATTTTTATACTAAATTGACCCAAACATATTACAGGTTTCTTTCTCTATTCAAAAAAGTTTTTTTAATTATTTAAACCATTAATAAATTTATATTAAAATCAATGTGAAATATAAAAGCAGTAATTCTTGATTATGCCCATTAATAACTACTTTGCACGTAAAAACTATAAAAATAGCAAAAAATGTTGATTTTCTTGAAAATTTCAAAACAAATAAATCTTTTTTCCTTATAAAAGGTATCAAGTTGAAAAGCTAATAAAAAAATCAACAAAATTAAACTGTGAGTATTTTATTACGAAAATAAAGTAATTGTAAAAAAAACCCCACCATTTTTCCCTGTGTAAAAACTATAAGGACAGCAAATAAATTCAATATAGTAGCCAAAGGAACTAATATTTCATATATTATGTAACCACCTCTGAAGTTTAGTGATTGCAAATATTCCACCATTCCTCGACATCATTCATTTTTGCTCTGTTCGGGATTGTGTTTGTGCTATTCATCCTTAATCATAAACCTGTGTTCTGATGATGAGAAAAAATGCCTTCCTTTTTGATAAATTCAACCTTCTAGATCTCACCATAAGTTATCGATGGGATTTAAAACTGGATTTCTGAGCGCCCATTGCAAGACTTCAATATTTTTCTTGTGGAACTGATGTTTTGTGGATAGGCACTTTATCTCACTGTTATAGCCGTTCTTTTTTTTTTTTTTTTTTTCCCTGCAATAATTGTATCAACAAGTGAGAGATGGCCAGAAAGAGTTTGTACATGTGTCTTTGAATTAAATTTTGCTAAAAACATATACAAATGGCTCCACATCTTTGAACAAAAAGCAGCCCCATGTCGCAATCGATCCATCATTTAACTGATGTTTTAATAATAATAATAACTGATGTTTATCGTTCCTGTCAGCTTGTTTTGTTTTCAAATAAAGCATTTTATATCCAAACGAATTGTTTAAAAATGTGAAGAATTCGTCTTTATTAGGAAAAAATTCACAGGACTCCAGTTCCTGTGTCCAGTCAAGATAAAAGTACAGTGAAACCTCCGAATAAGGGACACCTATGGGACCGGAACTTTTGTCCCTTAAATAGAGGTGTCCCTTATTCGGAGTTTTTTACATTATTTTTAATTCAGAAGGATATAAAAATAACAAAGCATCAAAGGAGGAATTTAAATGTATGTGAAGTGTATAAATTATGTTAATCAGACAAAAGAAAGAAAAGAGAATTAATTATTTAAAATTTTCAATTAATTACTAAATTATTTGTAGAATTATTGATTTGTATTTTTTATGCATATTATGTACATACAAAAGTATAAAAACATTTGAAAGAATTTTACTTGAAGTAATCAGTCAAAAATGATTGTTTCGCAAATTTCAATTTTCCTATAGAAATCTTTGAAGTGTTCATTTACTATATTTACAATTCTATATTACCTTCAATATCTTTCCCCCCCCACACACAAAAAAAAAAAATGTATTCCAATGCCTTGCGCATTTTAGGACAACAAATATCTCCACTGCCCTACTCAGCAAGCGGAAAACTTTTGACACAAAATTCAGTTATTTTTTATTTTTTTTTATTTTTTGTAAGTTAAAAATTCATTTTTAACGGAAAAGTATAAAATTGGAACGCTTGACTATGGTTTCAATATGGAAGCAATTTGGAATTGAATTGCGTTTTCATTTTTTTAATAAATAAATCATCTATTGAGTTATACGCGATTTTGATCACGTGACAAAGACCTTTTTTATCCTTTCTTGAGTATTTATTCTTCTTTCGCATGGAAATTTGGTTCAAAACGTCCATTTTGTCAATATTTTCTGTAAAATCTATTGCATTTGAAAAAAAAAAGTGGTCGATTACATATTTTCTGAACAACAACACCTGCTAGCTTCAGACATTTCCGAATAAAAAAAATTTAAAACTTATCTCTTAAAAGTTGCCATTTTTGGATTTGAGAACAGCCTAAAAGCATCTGTATAGTTCATTATTTCACAATTTTCTTTCATTCTCCAATTTCAGAATCATCCTCACAATTTTCAGCATTACTTTCAATGCGGATAAAGGCATTGATGTCAAATCAGAATTCTGGGTAAATAAATGGCCGTTAATTGTATTGTATGCCTCTGTATAAACATGACTGTTCATCTGTTTGATAAATTCACAAAAATTTGTATTTTCATTTTCATCAAAGACTACTTCATTACCTAAAATTCAAAAAACAGTCCCTTTAATCTCATTTTCAAGTGTCCCTTAAATAGAGTGTCCCTTATTCAGAGGTAAATACATTACACGTCCTATACCTTGGGACTGGGACCGGAGGTTTTGTCCCTTAAATGGAGGTGTCCCTTATTTGGAGGTTTCACTGTATTAAAATTATTGCGAGTTAACAACTAGATCAAAATCAGCAAGATTTATGTTACCCAATGTAATTTTTTGGTTAACCGGGCTCCAGTATTAAATATATATGTATATGTGAATATATATGGGTGATTCTCAAAATAGGGGACAATTTATGTCTTTCAGCATACAAAAAAAATTGAGAGGTTTTCTGTCATGTTTTTATACTTAGATATGTTTGTCTTAATATTATTCATTATTTGCACTCAAGAATTACTCACTTTTTATTTAAAAACACCTTAAAATAACAGAATAAATGTTCAAAATGTCATTAGCATGGATGTCCACAGCAGCTGTGCCTTGTATATACTAGCTTTTTCAAGAGTTAATATCATGTTTATAAAATAAAACAAATGTTATTCTTTCTTTAAATTAATCAAGGAGAGGATTTATCCAATAAATTTCTTTTTAAAAATAAAATTATAGTATATAAAAAGAGAATTAAAGTTTGTCCTCCATATTCTGTTTTCAAAACAAGGTCATACTATAACAGCTGTTTATTAATCAAAATTTCATTTTCACATATGACAATACTTTGAAAATATAAAGTTTCTCCATGGCAACAAGTAGCCATTTTATTCCAGCCTGAAAATAGAAGCATGTATTGTATTTTAAGAATAGAAGTTGAATATTAGGCGAGTACATCAATTGTATGTCATTAGAATGGATAATAATTTTCATGTTTATTTTATAGTTAAAATTTTTATTTTACTTATTTGCATAGAACTTTTGTGCTTTAAAAAGCCCCAGAAAGGACTATTGCATTGTGATTATATTATGGCTCATAATCTTATTTAAATTAAAATTTGTCATTAGCATGGACAAATATCAGTGTCATTAGCATGGTTTTTCTGTCCATGCTAAAGACTCCTATGTGCATAAATGTAACTAGTACTTATATTGTATCCTTTTTAAAGTTTAATTTTACATATAAATTTAGGTATTGCATTTATTATCCCTAAAATATGCATTAAATCTGTCAGAAAATCACTAAGACAGCTTCTTATACTGTTAGTGTCAGAATGTTGTTCATGTAAACAAAGTTTGCTCTTTGGTAATGTTTTTATTCCCCTTATATGTATATATGTAAAAATGGAAACTATTTGTTGGAAAGGAAGGCTAATAAACGTAGAAAAAAATATTTAAACAGGAAGAAAATAAAAATTTCTTAATATATTTATTCCATTCAATTTGTTTTGTCATTAGCATGGCTCAAAAAATACTAATTATTTTTTTAAGTTAATTTTTAAATATTTAGCTCTGCTGACTACATGAAAAGTATACCTAATACTATATTAACAACACATATTTTTTTCAGAAATTTTGCTAACAGTAATTTTTTTAAGATTTCATTTTTGAAATTGTCCCCTATTTTGAGAATCACTCATATACATGTGTGTGTTTATGACAGTCAATTATTAAGGGAACTTAACCTATATTTAACGCAAGGAAATTGAAGGCTTGAAGAAAACCACAAAAACTTCAAATGATTGGGTTATATAACACCCGCCAGACAACCAGTTTCGAGAACAGAACTTCTCGGCCATTGGTGGGGCACATGCATGTGCATAAAAATTCTGTTAAAATACATTAATTTGATGTATCTCTGATTATGAAAAATCATGTCACAAAAGGCCAGATAATATTAATACCAAACACTTTTCTATTGAAAAATATATTTACATGTGAATATTAAAAAAGTAAGAAAATATTAAAACAAATTATCATGTGCAAAAAAATTATTCAATGGAGGAAAATTAAAAGACTACTTCAGTCAACTGAATGAAATTACCCTCACAAATACTAATCCAATGGAATATTTTATTATTATTATTATTTTGCAGATATCTCATTTGTATTTCAGTATTTTTAAACAATTCTTTTTCAGTGACTAGCAGAGATTAATCTATACAAAGGGCATTTTTTACTTTTTCATTTTGTTTACAGATATTTTTAATTAGGACATTTTCATTTTCAGAACCAGTTTCAAAGGTGAAAGCATCCTCTTGAAAAAAAAAATCTGCAAACACAATCGAAAAAGTAAAGAAGGGCAGATGTAGAGTCAGATCATTCTCAGCTGGCCAATGCAAAAAATTAAAATGCGCGCAAGATATCTTAAAAAATTTCCTCCATAAGATTAACATTAATGAGAGAGTTTATTTACAAATGTATTTTTATATTTAATTAATTACAAAACAGCTGACACAACAACAGCAAATGTGACATTGAAAACCTGAAAATAATCCAGTCAAATGAAATGATTATTAAGTAGATTACGAAAGAGTGATACTAATCATAATAATAATATTATTTAGTCTTTTACGATTGGGTAATCTCTATAAAACAGAGCAACTAGCATTTTTTAGAATATTCATGGTTTGGGCATGGGTTGGTAAGCATACCATGTAGGATGCAAAGACTCTTAATTTAAAAAATATTATTTTTTTATTCTACCTAATTTCTTTTAGAATTCATCGTCAAATTTTAGTATTAAATAAATACAATGATATATTCAATTGACTATAACTGTCTTTAGGGTCAGTACAATGCATGTATAACATAAACTTTTTGGTAATTTTAGACACCTCCCCCCCCCCCCTCCTCCGAGATCCATTCCCTCAATGATAACATTATCATTATTTAAAAATTCTTTTTCTTTATTATACATTTCTTTTCCACACATTTTACTAGTTTCATTCAGAGTTGGCAAAAAACCTGTTAAAAAAAAAGACTTTTTTTTGTTCTTGTTTAAACAGGTTTTTTTTTAAACCTCCTTTCTTATTACATATATATGAATATTTTTTTTTATAAAAATAGACATTGTTGGATTATAAGTAGTGTAACTTTATTTTAAAATAATTTAAATCAAATAATTACAGTGAATTTATATAAAAATTTGAAAAAATTCATATTTTAATTAAACAGTATTTAGAAAACAGTCTTCTGTTCAAAGAATAAACTGCTCTATCCAGTGAAACATTGATACTCTGAACTCTTTATAAAAAATCTTTTGATTACCAATAATAAACATTTTGGTAAAGTAGTTTGGTAAATATATTATTTTTCATAATTATTCAAATATTAAATTTCAAATACTTCATGGGATTTTGTTTTTGGAATGATAATTTGAAGTCAACATTTTTTGTCATTAGATTCAGTAGATAAAAGATTATTATTATTATGCTATAACTAGCATCCCAATCTTTGAATACTCTCTTATTTGTCTTTATATTATGATTTTAATTCTTCAAGATAATCTCCCCAATCAAGAAAAAATTTATTTACAGCATGAGCAAAATCTTAAAGATCATCATGTTATGTTATTTATTGCATCAATAATTTGCAGTTTAAAAAAAAAAATTATTTATTTTATACTACATATTGAATATTTTTTATCTATTTTATTTTTGATAATTTTACATGTTTGAAGCTTTTTCTTTAGAGCAATAGATAAGTTCACTAATGTATACTGATTTTAATCCTATACATAAAAAAATTACCTAAATCTGTTAAATCCTTCAGTTTTTCCTGCTCCCAATCCTCCATGTTTTCATACTTTTGGCTGCATTAAAACACAATGATAAACATACAAGATAACTGCTAAAATTAAGTTTTTAGGTTTTTCCCACCAAGATAGGACTTGATAAATCAATTGTGTTTTAATATGCAAATCAATACTATTTAACTAATCCTAGATTTTCTCCCATGAACTCAATAAGATTGTCTGTGCTTCTGTCTCCCGGTCTATAATAAACACAAATATAATTTCAAACTTACTTTCCACATTGTTTATCTAACAGTCGATTATATGAGCATATGGCAGAACAATAGAAATGTCAAATGCTGGGGTGTTCCATGTTTTGAAATGAAATGATTTTATAATCATTTAACAGTTTAATAACAACTTTGTATTTTCATAAAAACAGGCAAAAGACTGAAAAAAAAGATGACAATTTATTAACAAAATAGTTACGAAAAAAATGGAAAATTTTGATTGAATCAAAAATTCTAACAATATCTAGATGACTACTTCTGCCCATTGAGATATCTTATATCATGTACCACATTCGTCACCCCTAAAGGGATAACTCATCCCCTTATTCATGTAGCCTTTTTTTTTTATTCCCCCATGGATAAATATAATGATTACAAGGAGAGATTATTTCCTTTTTTTAAATGTTATGTTATCATTTTTGGATCATTTAGAGATATTCTTTTCTTAAAACAACCAAAAGTTAGAGTAATTACAATTTATAGAATTACACATAAACAATTATATCTGGTGCTCTAATTAATGCAACCCACCAAAATTTATACAAGCACATATAATCATTGTAAGAGGGAACTTTATCAGTTTTTTTTATCCAAATTTTATGATAAAGTAAAACATTTAAGCTACATGTAAATTTTTGATTACAATAAATGTTGAGGCAGTCCACACACATTTCAATATAATTACAAGATAAAAGGCAATACTTTAAAACAGTTAAAACTCAGATTCTGATAATATGACCTGCAAAAATTTTTCTTAACAAAGGATAAATTTTGTTTTTTTATTATTATTATTGAAATTAATTACATTTTAGTGTAGAATAAATATAAAGCCTAAAACATTCAAACAACAATAATTTGACATTAATTGATGTAACCCATCTTTTCAGGATGAACACTATCTTTTAATTGCTAAGTATTAATTTTTCTGAATAGACTTTTGTTGTTTTTCTGAATAGATTTTTTAGACTTTTGTGGTCTTATTGAATATTTGAAAATTTGCGATTAGATAAGACATTTTCTTCTTAAAATTTCTTTCAAATTTATTGGCTTTTAAATGTCATGCATGATGAAGAGTACATTTTTTAAGCCTTGAAACCTGTCTAAATCTCTACGAGTATGTATAACCACTAATGAAATAGCACTGAAAAACTGGTGATAAATCACAATTAAATATAAAATAAAAGCACATGCAAATAGTCACGAATGAACATTCAAAAATCACGGTCACGAAGTTCATTTTGATCTTGTCTCATTACAGACACGTTTACATTGGCTGGTGATGGGCTGCTTAAGTTTCCAGCCTGAAACACATGATGTGTGTGGATTGTTTTATAGTCATTAAAACGAAGTTTTATTATTTAATATGTAATCATTATAAAGAGGGACTTGTTGTTGAAGAATATACATATAATATTATGCAGTTAAAAATATATTAAATACTTCTGCCACTACCTTTAATATGGCAACTTTATAATATAATAATAATATTAATAACCATTGATGAAATTCATGTAATTAAAATGAAGAAAGCAAAAAGTAAATAAATAAGAATTACAATAATTAATATCATTAATACAAATTTTACCATGAATTATCATTGAAGTAGAATGCAATTTCATTATCTTCCATCCTTCACCATTCTGAACTTAACAGAAAATGCCTCTCTTTATTTCCCATTTCCATAGCTAACATTAGTATACAGAAGTAGGAATAATTGAGAAAGTATTGTCAATGGTATGAAGTGAATTAGCAAACCATACAGCATAGACAATACACATTCAATCAATATGATGGGACCTGTTGGTGATGTGATGAGCAGAAAATTACACTGAAAAGAAAAAAAAATCCACATTTTATAAATTTGAAAGAGCACAGAACAAGATTTAATAAAACAAGATTTAAGTATTAAAAATATACCCCATGTTTACTTTAATATGACATCAAATACCATGAAATAAATTATGCATTTTTTTCCTTTTAATTCACCTAAATAAATTGCTTTAAAGTTTACATTTATATAGTATACTACAAAATCAAAGTAGTATGATAAATTTTTTTGCGGAAAAAAATCTGCCTTTAAACCTTTTTAAGACACATAATTTTATTGATACAAAACCTTTATGTTAAATTGACAACTGAGAATCTTGTTACTAAATACAATAAAGGAAAAATTACCCATTCATTGAACGTTTAGGCACTATAAACAATCGTCATTAACTATTTATTTACTTTTATGATGATTTCGATCTATGTTTAAATTTGAGAAATGCAATTTTTCAACAATATTAATTACAATAAGATAAATTATATTCTACTATCATAAATAATGAAGGATTAAAAACGTACTTTAATCACACTACTACATTCTTCTTCATCGCCAAGATGTATAACAAAGTTTTGTTAATGATTTCAGGAAGTTGTAGAAAGTGCTTCATAATCTATGCTTAAGGCATGATTTTTCTTACTTGCTAAGCTTAAATGAGTTCAGAAAATTCATAAACTGTGTTATATTTATTTGGTACTTATTCGATTTCATTTCATTTAAATAAAACTTTTAGCAAATAAAATACTTATTTGAGTAGAAAAAGGGGGGGGGGGGGAGTTGGCAGATATATGTTTTCATATTAATAGTAGGGATGGGACGAATAGTGATTTGGCCGAATAGCCGAATACCGAATATTCGGCCGGCCGAATAGTAAAATTTTTTTTTCCAATAAAGAAAATAAATTTTGATTATATATAATTTAAAAAATAGGAGCTCATTAATAATTATTACTCTTAAATGTGTTTTTAAATGTATTTTTAAATTTGAAAAACTTATTTTAACAAGAAAAAAATTTGAAATTGCATTATATCCTTTATTCTAATGTACATCAAATTGATTTTCAGTAAGTCAAGATGGGAAAATATTTCCATTAAAATATGAAGAATGTACTTCACTTTTATTATCAATTGATACTTCTTACATCCAAAATCAATAATATTCTTAATCTCTCTCTATCTCAGAACTCACATGGACATATTTTCTGAAATAATCTTTAATGAAGTAAATTTGATCATTTAGAGTTTGTGTCCCTAGTGATAAGCAAATTTGTAAGAATGAGACTTCTGAAATCAGATGCCAAGCTTTAAATTACAAATTACGTTAGAGCAAAAGGTTATGCTTAAAGTAGAATGCATATGTTAACAAAATCTTTGACATTTGAATCGGCACATACAATAATCAACTTCAATATTCCACTTATTCAATAAGCATTAAAAGGATAAACAGAAAATTGATAACAACATGAAGGAAGGAAGATTAAATTAAAAATATATACATAATAACGTTACATATTTAAGTCAGTAATTAAGCAAATAATTATTTAAAAGTGGAAACTATAGAATGAAAAAATTTTGTTGAGTATTTAGAATTTATATTAAAATATTTATAAAATCATCTTCATAAAGCAAGTTGTGTCATCTAATGTGTATCGAGTTTGACACCAGTTCTGCTTTCAGATGTACCGTTGCATTTGGAATGGTTATATATTATATTTAATTTTGAAAATGAATCTTCGTTAACACACCTAGTGAATAAATTTTTTCATTTCTTACTTTATAGAAAATAAGTTATGAATTTCATAAGAGTCTTTTTTATATGTGCATGGAATTTGCAGACATTAATAAATATGCGAGCAGTTTAGAATAAGGCAGTGTTTTTATATCTTGAATTGTAATATATCATTCTCTAATGATGACATTTCCTGTACAATTAAATCTCAAGCTTGGGCAGCATTTTCTAGAATATCACTAACTTTTATAGGAAATACAGAAAGGCTGTATATTTTTTAGTATCTTAACTCTATATTTTGTAAGTAAGAGTGAGAATGACTTCATAAATGAAGTAGCCAATTTGGATTAGAGAGAAAAAAAATGCAAGAATGAAATTCTTTAAATCCAAAATTTATTTGGCAAGATATCTTTCACTATTCGGTGAGATTTTAGCAATATTCGGCAAGATATCTCTAAATATTCGGCTACAGGTATTCGGCCGAAGTATTCGGTCAACAAGCCTTCAATATTCGGCCAACCGAATATTCGGCAAAAGGGCCGAATACCGAATAGTGGCCGAATATTCGTCCCATCCCTAATTAATAGGTCTGTAAAATTGACTGTTTTAAAAGTAAAAAAGCTATAATAAAATATTTTTAAATATATATTTTCTGTGAAGGATTGTGAATATATCTTGCAGGAACTAGAAGGGAATATTGTAGTTGCGTATTGATTGAAAAAAAAAAAAAAAAAAAATCAACAAGCATGTATATCACAAATATTTTTCAAAATATACAATGTCTTTTCTATAAAATATTCTAGTATACTTATCATACTGATAAATAAGCTTTAATATAAAAATATACAAAAAGTTTACAAGTATTTAAAAAGCAGGCATGATTCTAGCACTAGAAATATTACTATTCACGTAACAGACAAAAAATTATACGAAATATTGAACAAGAAGTAATCGGACAGAATATTAAATAGAAAACAGTTACAAAACACTTACGTGATATATTTCTTTCATTTACAATCAAGTCTAGATAGCGCAAAGATTTCTGAATTTTCTATTAAAAACAAATGCTTAAGACTAACTTCAATAAAATATTTGGCAATTAAATAAAGTGCGATAAAGCAGCCAAAATGGTAACCATACATTCACTTGAAAGATGCCAATAATATGGGCATGAAGTTGCGCAGACAGAAGATTTTGGGCGGTAATGTTCCTGACGTCATATTGGAATGCCCTATTGCATACGGGTTTTTTCATTTAGTCGTTTCATTACTTTAGCAATCGTTCATTTTCATTCGCCGAAAATGTGCGGATGGTATTGGAGGGAAGTTTTTGAACTTCGAGGAAGGAACGAAAAGCAGGAACAATGCTTTTTGACGAATGACTGCTATTAAATTGTTTATTTTTTCAGGGATTGTACTTTTCATCTTACAGATATGAAGGGTTACTTGCATTTTGAAAACATGGACAAAATACCGTACATCCCGCCATATAACACGCACTTTTAACTCTGAAAAATAACTTCATTTTTCTGTGAACGTTTTACACGCCGAATATAAAATGGTTCAAGTAAAATCATAAGAATAAAGCATTCCAAATTTTTAGAATTATATAATTGCATTTATATATTTACATAAACAAACAAACTTACAGCATATATTTTCTAAAAAATTTAATCTTACTTATCAGATCACTTGAAAAATTCATTGTACTCATCATCATTTATACTTTCGGGAATGTCATCTTTCCCACTCTCACTTTCATATAATTTATCACCAGTGTCATCTAGCCATAAATATTCATCCTCGATACCATCAAGTGCACTGGAAATTCTACATTTTAAAAATGATTTGACAACTATTTTCGGTTTGATTTCATACCATGATGTTATAATCTATTCATATATTTGTGATAAAGTTGCATGCCGCATATTTCCTCCTTTTACAAAGGATTTTTCTCCTTCTAGCTTCCATGTGTTCCACTGCTGCCTTAAACTTTCTTTGAAAGTTTTGTTTATGGAAACATTTAGTGGTTGAACTAACAAAGTCAATCCACTTGTAATGAGTGCCAAATCTGTATTGGATTATTTTATTATATTTTAATTCCAGATATTCTATGGGGTCTAAATATGTTTCCAAACTAAAAGGCTTGCTGGTTTTTTTTAAAGCTCTTGGACGCTTTTCCCAAATATTATGTATGTATAATTTTAACCCATTTTCGTCCATTCAGATTTCTCATGGACATGCAGAAAAATTTCATTTGGAAAATTACCAATTGGCTTTGTTTTTCATTTGAAAATTACCATTGGTTTTAATTTAGTACCGTTTGCTAAGCAAAAAAGAACCACTGTGAAGTAGGACTTTTCGTGTTCCGTAGTTTTAAATGGAACAGTTTTTACTTCTTTTGTTTCTATACTTCTATTTCCTATCATATCGAACATTACGGGTGTTTCGTCCATATTCCCAATTTGTGACAAATCATAGTTGTTTTCCTTTCGTTTATCACTGACAAACTTCTGGAAACTTAACAGTTTTTGTTCCACGTCTTTTGGAAGTTTTGGGCAGAGAAGTTTCAGGCGAAGAACAAAATTTCTGCAATTCATAAATTTATCGCACCAACTCGTTGTTGCCTTAAAGTTTTGACAATTGCTTCATAAATGGCAAATTTCTATTGGCAGGATCAACGCAGGCAGGAGGGGGAGGGGGTAGTGATCTGTTTGTCTCAAAAATGAGATTTGGGGTGGGGGTGCGGGGGCTGGTTATTTAATTTCCAAAAGATAGGAATTGAGCTCACTGGAGACGACTGGTTTTACATGTCGCAAAGAAAAGATGCATTTATCTAAAATGGGGGGAAAGTTTTTATTTTTAATTTCTTTTCGTGTGAAAAAATTATTGCATGTTATACGCCAGTATATGCCTGAAATAAAATTATACACTGTCAAATTAGTGGTGCATGTTATATGCCAGGATATACAGTAATTGATTTTTCTTCTGTCATTTTTTCTTTTTCTTCTTAAAAAAAAAAAATTAAAAAACCCCAAGAGATTGTTTATATTTCCATGTATGTATTTAAAAAAAGGAACCATCGATTTAAGCAATAGAGATAATATGTGGTTATCATTTAAAATTTTAATTAAATTAATTTTGTATTAATTATGCATTTAATCAAAATTTTTTTTTATCATAATTTAATCTAAAAAGAACAGAACCTTATAGTATAATAAAATATTTGTTATAGTTGTATTTAAGGAAGAATAAAGCATTACTGGGAAGTTTTCAATTTCAAGGGTCGTCATATGAAAGCATTTGATTATATTTTGAACTTCTCTTTTTAGGTGCATGGTTCCTAAAATTCCTTTGGGTGAATCCAGGAGGGGGGAGGGGGACATCAAGCAAAATGATCACTTGGTTCTTTCTCGTACCGAATGGGTTGAGCTGTCGCAATTAACCGGTCTTCACTTTATTTGGGAGTTAGGCTGCGTGACGTGCTTGGGTAGAGCGCAATCGTGACCAGAAGCATATGGAAGTGCGAAGAGGAAGCGTGGTCAACCCTTGTAGTAGCCTGTAAAGATTTGCGAAGGAAACCCACATGGTAACTGTCAGCCTTACGCATATCCTTAACACTCATATTCCTAAGCACATATACATATTGTAAGGGAATAATATGGCATGACTTACTGGTTTTTTATTTTATTTCAATACTATTCGATCTTTGTCTTATCTCCAATTCTTTTATTTTGTTTTCCTGGTTCCATAGCAGATTCCACCGTTTAAATTGGTTACTTATTTGTTTACTTTCGATTTGATCATCTTACGTGTGCGTTCATGGTCGTTTTCTTCCGTTTGATCGCGATTTGCGATCTTCGCAAATCGCAACTTACGAGTAGCCGTATCTCCCTTTCGCAAAGCAGGAACGCTTTCGCTCAACTTCTGCGGACGCAAAGGGGCGTTGTCGTCTGGCGACGAGGGGTCTCTCAATGAGAGAAATTCTGTACGAGATTACGAAATCACCTTGATTACGGCTGATTACAGCTGATTACTGTAATCACATGTGATTATACTTGATTACACTAAGATTACAGCTGATTATACTGATTACACCAAGATTATAGCTGATTATACGTGATTACACCAAGATTACAGCTGATTATACTTGATTACCTTGTGGTTAAATTACTAAAGGTTATCATATAAGAGTTTTAATCGATTTTACTAGCTTTTTTTACATGTTATCTTTTTAGAGTTGTCCAAAATAAGAAAATAGTATAAACCGACGTTGTTGTAGAAAATGGTGGGGGAAGGGGTCCGGAATATACACCCAACCGATGGATCTGTACAGCTCCATCCTACATTAAATCATGGATAAAAAAGCAGTAAGAACTGCTAAAATGGAATCTCAAAAAGGCCCGAATTTTTCGTTTTAGCAGGTATAATTTTAAAGTTTTTTTTTTCGTTTAATACAGGATAATCCATTATAGACAAGCTATAATTTCACATATATCCACTAAAATTTGTAATCACTCTATAATAACCCCTTAAAAGCATATATGTCGAGATATATGTACTATAGTTAAACCTAAAATATTAGAATATGTTTATGTCTGCAACGAAAGCGTGGCATAAATAGAAAAAATTTTAAAGTTCGACCGAACTAACGCTAACGCTATACATTTATACCTGATAATATTAATATGAAAATCTGTAAAGAGGCATTTTTATCCAGTCCTTTACGATTCCTTCTTTGCAGCGGTCCGCTTTTGAAAATCAATTTCTGCTTTTACACGTCGAGTGTCGTGTCAGTCACCGGTGACTGACAGTCTACAATATGATATAAAACTAAAATATTTATATTGTTTTATGTAATTACTGAAAATGTATTAAAAATGTATATAATTTGTTTTACATTGTCAGTCATCGGTGATTGACGTGGCTAAACGGGCAAAGTTCTGTGTCAGTCACTGTAACACTCAACTTGTTAAATATTTCCTGATGATGGAAAGATAATTATAGGAATACTCTGATTGAAACAGAAACTTGTTTAAAATGGAATTTTCCCCGATCTCTATTAATTCCATTTTAACTGATTTTATTCTAACTAGATAAAATGTAAAACTTCATAAACAGAGAATTTGAATGGTTTACTCAATCATGCATACGAATACAGTCAAATCTGTTAAATTGAAACTTCAAAGATTGATAAAAATTTCATTTTTGCCAAGTTTTCGTCTTAGCTTGCATAATTGTATATTATTTATTTCTTTAACACTGTAAAATTTTTTACTTAAGGATAGACTAGCTTATAACCATGTCAGTTTTTCAGAAGGTTTGCGGTATACAACGCACATTAACCTAAATCATGTATACAAATACAGTCAATGAAGTTTGGAATTAAGGGGCTACTTCAGTCACCCGAAAAGACCCATTTGCACTTATAAAACTATCTCATGTTCATTCCTATATGTATATATATATATATTGCATTGTGTAGTTGAGGTCAATCTGCACAAAAACCGTTTTTTACTTTTTCAATTTTGAGTGCAGAATTTTTCATGAGAATGTTTTCACTTTCGGAACCAGTTCCGAAAATGAAAGTGTCCTCATTAAAAATATTTGTAAACAAAATCGAAAAAGCATTAACGGGTTTTGTACAGATCGAAATTATCTCTCCAATACAAAAATAGTCATTTAAAAATATTGAAATTCAAATGATATATCTTTAAAAATTTCATCCATAGAATTAGTATTAGCAATCGGGTCTTTTCACTTGACGAAGTAGCCTTCTAAGTTTACACAGGGCCGTAGCTAGGAGTGAACAATAGGGGGGGGGGGATCATAACTTTTTTTTCTCTCTCTCTGAAACAGAAAAATAAATGAGTGCATATTCACATTGTATGTACTATGTATCTTATCAAACTGTTGTAATAACTTCATTTTATGCTAAGAAAAGTATATGATAATGAAAGTTTTGAGTGCATAACTGTTGCAAAATTAAACATCATATTAGCTTCATACATACAAATAGGATGAGGGAATGCTGAAACATTTATTTTAGATACAATTTAGTATGCAAAAAGTTAGTACGTTTTGTTTTGCAAAACTGTGAAAAAATCTCAAAACTAAATTAGATTTTTGAACAGTATTTCATTTGAATTTTCGGTACAGAAATTCATTGAGTGACCTTGGAATCTTTTTCAGGAAGGGGGGGGGGTTCAAAATATTTTTTTTTTGGGGGGGGGTTGAGCACCCATAGTGCCCCTGTAGCTACGTCCCTGAGCTTATAAAGTATAGTCAAACTTGTCAAAGAAAAATAAAAAATATCGAATTTTTTTTGTCTTGTCAGGATTTTGTCTTAACTTGTATAACTCTGTGGGTTTTATTTCATTAAAAAATATATAATAATAAATAATAATAATAATAAATAATTTAGGGCAAGATTCAGTTGTAGACAGGTAAATTTTTCACAAGGCTAACTGTATACAACATATATCAACCTGAATCATGTATACAAGTATAATCAATGAAGTTTGAAGTTAAGGGGGTACTTCAGTCGTGCGAAAAGACCAATTCGCTAAAACTAATCCTTAGGAAGAAATTTATACAAATATCTCGTTTGAATTTCAGTATTTTTAAATGATTATTTTTGCATTGGGTCAATCTGTATAAAGTTTGTATAAAGACCGTTTTTTTACTTTTTTGATGTTGACTGCAGGTTTTTTTTTTTTTTCATGAAAATGCTTTCACTTTCGAAACCGGTTCCGAAAATGAAAGTCTCCTCATTAAAAAATATCTGAAAACAAAATTGAAAATGTAAGAAACGGTCTTTGTACAGATCAATATTACTTATCCACTGCAAAAAGAATCATTTAAAAAGATTAAAATTCAAACGAGATATCTTTAAAAATTTCTTCGATAGGATTTGCATTACCTACCGGTTCTTTTCGCTTGACTGAAGAAGCCTCCTAAAATTATAAAGTAGAGTCAAACATTTTAAAGCAAAAAAAAAAAAAAAAAAAAAAAAAAAAAAAAAAAAAGATTGAAAAATGCTCGTTTTTGTCAGGTTTTCTTCTTAGCTTTCATAATTTTATGGTGTTTAATTCATTAAGACAATAGAAATTTTCCCTTTAAGGTGAAATTCCGTTATAGACAAGTTATTTTTTCACAGAGAATTATTTTTCACTGTATACAACATATATCAATCAGAATCACGCATACAAATGAATACAGCTAATGGAGTTCGAAGTTAAGGGGTTAAATACTTTTGTCATGCGAAAAGATCAATTCGCTAATGCTAATCCTGTGGAAAAAATTTATAAAAATGACTTTTTTTTTTTTCTTGATTGGATAGTTGAGATCAATCTGTACAAAGACCGTTTTTTACTTTTTCGCTTTTGTCTGTAGATATTTTTCATGAGAATGCTTTCACTTTTGAAACCTGCTCCGAAAATAAAAGTGTCCTCATTAAAAATATCTGAAAACAAAATTGAAAATGTAAGAAACGGTCTTTGTACAGATGGATCTTACTTTTCCAATGAGAAAGGAATAGTTTAAAAATATTGAAATTCAAACGAGATATCTTTAAAAATTTCTTTCATATAACTAGCATTAGCAAATGGGCCTTTTCTATTGATTGAAATAGTCTCCTAAACTTATAAAGTCCAGTCAAAGCAAAATTAAAAGGATTGAAAGTTTTTTGTCAAATTTTCGTCTTAGCTTGCATAATTGTATGATATTTATTTCATTAAGACAATAGAAATTTTCCATTTAAAGGCAAGATTCCGTTGTAGATAGGTTAATTTTTCACTGGGTTTACTGTATACAACATATGTCAATCGGAATTATGCATACTAATGTAGCCAATGAAGTTTGAAGTTAAGGGGCTATTTGAGCCACGAGAAAAGACCAATTCGCTAATGCTAATCCTATGGAAGAAATTTATAAATACATCTAGTTTGAATTTCAGTATTTTTAAATGATTCTTTTTGCACTGGATAGCTGAGGATTGGATCTGTACAAAGACCGTTTTTTGCTTTTTAGATATTGACTGAAGATTTTTTCCATAAGACTACTTTCACTTTGAAACCGGCTCCGAAAATGAAAGTTTCCTCATTAAAAATATCTGTATACAAAATCGAACAAGCTGGAAATTGCATGTGAAGCGTAGCAAATGAGGTGCGTTCGTACGATAACGAAGTTTTAAAATATTCAGATCTTGCTGATATAGTAGAGCGTACTTTGGATACAGTATAGTGGTCGATATCTTTGTGTTCCTGTAAATATGCAGGAGTAATTTTTATTATAATTCATTAACGTATATCTTATTCATAAAATGTGAAGTAGTTTAATATAATTAAAACACGCCCCAAACAATATTTCCCCGTATAACATTATTTACTGGAATACATTTGTGTGGCCCTGTAATTTCATAATAAATATTCTTTGCATCACAGATTGTACAGAATGTATTTTTTAGTACATATTTCATAGATTCATGTCAATTCTATTATGTTGAAATGAGTGTAATACAATTAAAATGCATTTGAAACTTTTTTTTCCCATTGATCGTAATGTAACGGAATATTTTGATTGTCCCTGTAATTTATCTATGCATCCGATTTTCAAAACATTTGAAACGACTCGACAAAATTATGTAATAAATATGCGTTTTTAAATTTCAAACGATTAAAATGCATTTGAAATTTTTTTCCTTATTGACCGTAATGTAACGGAATACCTTTTGATTGTCCCTGTAATTGATCTATGCATCCCATTTTCATAACATTTGAAATGACTCGACAAAATTATGTAATAATTATGTATTTTAAATTTCAAACGATTTGGTTGGGTAGTTTTTGCGTTGTTATATGCGGACAGACAGACAGACGGACGGACTGAGCGACAACAATAGGTGCTACGTATTTACATAATTACGAACGCACCTAAAAATTAAAAAACGGTCTTTGTACAGATTGATCTTACCTATCCAATGCAAAAAGAATCATTTAAAAATATTGAAATTTCTCCCATAGCATTAGCATTAGCCATCGGGCCTTTTCGCTTAACTAAGCTTATGAAATACACTCAAATCTATCAAAGCAAAATTAAAAATATTGAAAGTTTTTTGTTTTTGCCAGGTTTTTGTTTTAGCCTGCAAAATTGTATAGTATTTATTTCATTAAGACAATAGAAAATTTCCATTTAAGGCAAGATTCCGTTATAGACAGGTTCACTTCTTACAGTGTTTATTGTATACAACTTGTATGTATAAAGCGTCGGTACACACAGTGGCGTAGCTAAGGGGGGGCGTCCGCCCCGGGCGCCGAGGCCTAGGGGCGCCAAATTGAGAGAAATTGTTATATATCTATATTGGGGTGGGGGCGCAAAATTTCTTGATGGCCCCGGGCGCCAAAAAACATCAAAAAACATAGCTACGCCACTGGGTACACAATCTGCGGAACACAGGGCCCGACTTAGACAGAGGGGGGCCCTGGGGCAAACATTATAAGGGGGGGGGCGCCCTTCTATCTTAAAATTTTTCGCAAATTATACTGAAGTGACTAAAACTGAAATTAATAACTATTGTATGTGTATATAAATTTCGTACCAAGTACTATTCACATCTATATACATAATAGCAGAAGAAAGACAACTTTAAGAAATTATAGAATACAGGTTTTTTTCGATTACAAGAATATGGGAATAAATGCGAGGCCTTAAGGAGGCATTGGATACGGACACAGAGCTGGTAGGAGAAGAGAGACCCTTAAAATGGATAAAAAGAAGAATTTTGGCCACTTTTGACCATTTTTTATCATTTGACATTCTTTTAATGGAAAACATATCTGTCCTTGGAGGGCCCCCTTAAGCCGAGGGGCCCGGGGCAATTGTCCCGCATGCCCCTGCCTTAGTCAGGCCCTGGCGGTACACGTATCCCAAGGAGTATGTGGCGGATTTGCTGGGTGTACGTGAAAATAATAGCGGAAATTATAAAATTAATTAAAAAAAGTCGCAACAATAGTTAATAAAGTCACAAAAATGTCCGAAATGACAAATGTAATTTGTATTGATTTATTTCATGGTTATGATAAGAAGCTTACTAATTTAAAACAAGTCGGTAGATGTGATCGCAGATCATACAAGGGTTTCGTTTAATATTTCTTTCAAAACAATTTACCCTTTAATTAATAAATTAAAATTGTTAATTTATATTTATTAAATTCTTACATAGATTGTAGCGCCAAAAAATTTGATCTTAAAATAATTATAAAAAGAAGTTATTTATTAAAAAATTTTTCAAACGATATTTAAAATGGTAAATCATTAATAAATCGCAATAGTTTCTAAAGTAGAAGGAAAATTGAATTCCAAAAAATATTATGATTGTTCGTAATAAAAAAATAATATAAACCCTTAAACTAGCAAAAAAATAAAAGTAAAATGCTGCAAAGCTTGGCATAAATTTAAGTGGGACCAAAATGATAACCAGAGGCGGCTAGTAATTTCAATAAATGGGTATTTAATAAATAAAAAAATATATATTTCACTCCGCGTGTCAAAATAGATGATAAATGTAATGTAATAAGACAAAATAAAAACAAATAAGCGCGTTTTAAAATTTGGCACCCCTCCCCTAACTTTTTTTTGTGACAGGCCAGAAATAACGTTGGAACTATAAATTTGGTGCCCTCTAAATTTCCGCGCCTGGGGCGACCGCCTCCTTCGCTCCCCCGTCCCCCCCTATCGCGCGGCTCTGTCTTTAACAGACAGAGGATAGGACAGAGATGAACGAATAGGATTTCGTCAGATGAACAAAACCCCCAGACTCCGAGCACACGTGTATTTTTGACCAAGTTCAACTGAATTCCAGGAAATCCTTTCTTCTTTTGCCTTCTGAGGTTTCTGACAATAGAAAACGGAGATATAACAATGATTCAGGAGATAACTATCTCAACCTTATTTAAGGGAGAGATCCATGTCCTATAGTTGGATTAAAGTTGAACTGGAAATGTCATTATACGCGAAACATGCCGTCTCAAACTTAAAACACACCGACTTCTATCCGCAAAATGTAGTTGTGTGTGCTCGTAGCCCAAAAAAAGCATGTTTGTGTTGGGGAGGAAGGCCCGTTTCTGAGAAATAGGGTTCCTCAGTAATCAAAAGCCGAACAAAGGGCTACGTGGAAGAAAAAGTGTGGAAAGTGCTGGTATAGATGAATGAAATTGTACGTACAGCGTCATAATTCCCGTTTTCCCAGAATTGTTTCTTTTCACACCTATCTTTGCGACCCTGTCGTTGCTGAACCATTGATAAGGGCGAAAAAATAGGAAATTTATCCTTGAAATCGACGTACGGCCGACTTTTACATAAAAGTAATTGTTTCGGCGTTATAAAAAAAAAAAAAAAAAAAAAAAACATTTTCCGGAAAACATTTTGTTGGAAAATACTCAGATTCATGTTCAGCGACCCAAAAAGTATAAAGGCCCCAAATATCAAAACTACACCAAAACTTTCTTTTATTTCTCCTTTTTGAGCTTCAAATGCCTGTACTATATACCATATATTCTAGAAAATATCTAGAATCAAAGCGAAGCTCAAATGAACATATTTAGACACAGAAATTTTATTTAATAAATGTCTGAATTAATTTCGACAGAGCAATGAATAACATTTGCATTAACAAATATTTTGCATTTAAATATGTTTGAGCTGTGCATTATGCATTCAAATATGAAATGTTATTATTAAGATAAAGAATCTAGCTTATTTGAATTTATTTAAATTTTATTTTCGTAGATTAAAAAAATATATGTTTATTTCTTTTTCTTTCTTTCTTTCTGCTTCTTCCTCTCTCTCTCTCTCTCTTTTTTTTTTTTTTTTTTTTTTTTGTGTGTGTGTGTGTGTGTGTGTATATTTAGCTTTTTTTACATTAAAATTATTGTAAAATCCTTTACTATTCTACAAAATCATTTTAGTATAACATATGCAATTACAGAGATCGGTCTTACTCTCCATCATCATAAAAGAATATAGTAAAATATTATTAAGGAAATGCTATCTTAAAGTTTATTAAAATTATGTTATTACAGGAATATTCCAATATATATATATATATTTATATATATATATATATATAGGTATGTATATACACATATATATATATATATATATATGTGTGTGTGTGTGTGTGTGTGTGTGTGTGTGTGTGCGCGTGTGTGTGTGTGTGCGCATGTTTGTGTATGTAAAATATTATATTCATATATATACATAAGAAATTTGTATTAACGGAATAGTAAGGAATAGTTTCGGGAAAAAAAGGTTGTTTTCGAATTCAAAAGAACATCACTAACTCTTGCAAAGAAATTCGCAAGCTAATGTTAAATCTGTGAGAGTGTTCATTTCAAATTTCTCGCATACGTTTTAACATTTTTAATTAGCAAAGATTGCTCTTTAATGTCTCCAGCTTGTACGTTTTCGATTTTAGTTGAAGATTTATTTTTCAGAATCAGTTCTGAAAATGACAAATAACAATAGATATAGTATATAACAATAAAACATTTAAAAGAAAGGAAGATATTTTTAAATGAACAATCCCGTAGGTTTAATATTAATGTTTTAGCTTCTTTGCGTGACTAGTGACAAGACTATACTAGTAGTCGTAAAAATAACAGAGGAAATATGCTCTAAGCAGAGGGTATACGCTAAAGGCAGAGGGTATAACATAGAGTGTATAAGCTATAGTTTTCTTGAAAAAGAGAGGGTATACGATGTTCTTTTTAAAAATCCAGAAGGTATACGACGTATACCCTCCACTACTCCATAATACTAGTCACACGGATAAAACTCGAACGCTAATGTGAAACCTGTGGAAGAAATGTTTATGGATGTCTCGCTTATATTATAATATTTTTAAATGACTTGTTTTTCCATAGAATATTTTATTTTGATTCGAGGTCGGGTTGACAGATACCCATTATTATGTGCTGGGGCGTTTCTATTTTAATTAGTTTTTCAGATGCAAATACTTTCATTTTTATTGTAATAAAACTATTCTCATAAAAAAAAAAAAAAATGCAATCAAAATTGAAACAAACGCACAACAATGGGTATCGACCTGAGGTATCTTATACAGAAGAAATCACTTAACAATATTAAAATACAAACGAGAAATCTGTAAAGATTTTCCTTAAAGGTTTAACATAAGCATTCATGTTTGTCAGAGTGACTGAAACAGATGAAAAACACTTGCAAGCTAAAGTTAAACCTTTGGGAACGTCCTTTTCAGAATTCTCACAAGAATTTTTACATTTTTTTTTCGATATGCGATATCTAAATTGTGGATATCTAACGTTATTCCGGTTTTACTTTCTCGTTGCATTTTTTATAAGCGTTTTATTAAAAATTATTAAATATTAAAATATTAAAATTATAAAATATATTTTATTTAATATCATTTTTATTACTAAAACTATCATAAAATCTCTGAAATTTAAAACTGCCAGTGACGGAATACGGTCTTAAATGATAAATTATATATTTTCAAAAGAAAGAATATGAATAATTATACCTGCTATAGCATAAAAACCTACCTGAAATGGAATGTTTTTTTTTCCTTTCTATAATATTATGAATTTTATGATTCCATATTTTTAATTTAAAAATTGGTCATCTATTAGAAACTTATTAAAATTCTCTTTGTAAATTTTCTTTGTGGAGGACAGGAAGTAGGAGGGGGGGGGGGGGGCGCCAAAATTCATGTTTGCTCCCAGAGCAAACAAGACTAGTTTTGGCGTTGACGTCAATAACTAACGTTATGTTTTTGTACTTTTTCGAGTTTAATAACTTTTTTTTTGTGTGTGCATGTGTGTGCATTCGAAGACTTTTATTTGTGGAAAACACTTTGGAACCCGGTTCAGAAATTTAAAGTAGCCTCGTATTATAACAATGCAAGAAAAATAGAAAAAATAAAAATGAACCACCACGGTAGAAATCGGACCTCCTCATAAATTGCATAACATTAAATAAATAAATACAATATTAAAATTCGTCTGATAACTATGAAAAGATTGCTCCCATGGGTTTAACATTAGCATGTAAGTGTAAGTGTTTTTGAGCTAGACTACACTAAGATTTACGAGATTACATTGGTAACGCGCAGAAACTCGAACGCAGTAAAACCTATAAGAGCGTTCTTTTTTAAATTTATCGTTTGCATTTTAATAGTTTTGAATGATTTATTCTTTTCCTGTTTAGTTAGTTATTTTTATAGTAATCGTTTTACATGTAAGCGGTGGAGTAATGATGCAGCAAAAGTTTCAAATTTTTAACTGTGTAATTTCCCGAAAATTTTTTTGCTTTATCGAGAAATGAAAACCGCTAATTAATCACATTTGTTCTCGATAAGTGCACTTGCAAATGCCTTGCATCTGAAATTGAAAATGACTTCCTGAATGCGTTAAAAAGTATTAACTTTGAATTTAAGTAAAACTTTAAAGAATTCGAACGATTCACAATAATGTGCAAGGGTTGCATTTTAAAGAATTTAATATACATTTCATTTTTTAAATATGCTTAGAAATTTTCTTCGTCTAGGGGGGGGGGGGGTGTCATGACACCCGTGACCTCCCCCTTAAATTCGTCACTGCATCCCTGGAAATAAAAAGAAAAAAATAACTTTTTCGGTCTAGCCAGAGACAAAATCAACTAAATCAAGTCGATTCAATTTCTACAAAAAATTCCGATTCTTCGTGTAATGCAATTAAGATTCTTTAACCCTTTGCGGGGCAGAGCAAATCCATTGCTTAAGCCTTAAGTATTGAAATTAATTACTGACACCGGAATTTGAAAACAAGTTTATTCCTAAATAAAAAAGCGCTATTCTTCACGCATTCAATAAACCGTAATTTTCTTTAACAAAATTCCGGTGCGAATGTGACGTTTGGGAATTAAAATTAAGTGGTATATCTATGAAATCACCGCCCCTCAAGGGGTTAAAATTTTTTTCTGTCTTACACATCTTTTTTTTTTCTTTCTTTCTTTTTTCTGGGAGAAGGGTAGGTATTATAATATAGTTTAGCTTATTGTGTGCTCGCAAGACAGGAAAAAACACAATAGTAACAGTAGTGATTGTTTAGACATTTAAATTTTTCTACATTAAAAGTAAAGATTCATTAAAATAATTAATGCAGTTCAGAAGAAAAAAAAAATAGAGTTAAACTATCCTAATTTTTCAAGATATATAGTGAAAAGTAAATATTTATTTAAATATTTACCTAAATATCTATTTAATTAAATATTTATTTAAATATTTACCTGTAATTGGTTAAGGTTGTTCTCAAATCCAAAAGAGCTACTTTCTGACACTCGTCTGTATTCAATTTAGATTGAAAACTCATAAAATTGACAAATGTTCTTATTAAAAAAAAAAAAAAAAAAAAAAAAAAAAATGTAATATTTTTTTTTTTTTTTTTGGAAAAATGCAAAAAGATGTGTCAGAAAATACTGTCAAAGTTGCTGTCTTGAATAGAATTTACAGACGCAATAGCACTGTTAAAGAGAAAAATCTGTCGTAACTTGACAAGAATCGCTTATATTTCTGTAAGTAATTTATTTATCCCCTACCCGCACACAAAAATAAATAAATAAATGAAAACACTATTCATATTTGAAATCGCTTCAAAAGTTATACCTTTACAATTAAAAAAAGTCAGAAAATGTTAGCTAGAGTACTTTTATGAAAGTCTCAAAAACATAGATGAAAATTCTGAAAAATATCGTCGATAAAATGAGCTCAAAATCAGTTATTCCCAAAATAAAGCAAAAAGATGAGAAGATGTATCATTTATTTATCCATTAATTAGTATCAATATAGCATACAGAATAATGACGTACTGCTATATTTAAATATTCTGTTTTTTTTTTTTTTTTTTTTTTTTTTTTTTTTTTTTGTGTGTGTGTGTGTGTAATTATAATGTTTATTTGGCTGCTGCACACATTGGAAATAAAAAAAAAACTATATTTAGAAACATCGCCTCATTCTTTTGCCTCCTTTTGGGAACAACGGATTTCGAGCTTATTCTATCGATAATAATTTTCAAGCTGCGTTTTTGAGACTTTCACAAAAGTTGCTTTATACACTTAGCTAACACAATTTTCAAATTATATTTTGATTGCTTTCACGCATGCACAGTGAAACATTATATAGTAAACCTGCTCATTTTTCATACAATTTTTATTATTTTTAATTCTGATTGCAGGGTATTATGTACAACGTTTTTTGTCATATTTTCTTAAAAGAACATTTTTTACATAAAGAGCTCTTTCGGAAATTCTATTCAAAACGCTAACTTTGACAATATTTTCTTAAATTGCTTGCATCAAAAACTGGATAACGCCATTAGATTCCATAGTTTCTAAATAAAAATAAATTTTCGAAAGAGATAGGAAAAAAAAAAAAAAAAAAAAAAAAAAAAAAGAGATTTCAGAAATTTGTTAAAAAGTAGCTTCTTTGGATTTGAAATCTTTAATAAAATGATATAGAAATATTTTTTCAAATTTACTTTTATTATACAGTTTTAAAAATTACGATGTTTTAATTTTATTTTTTTCCTTTTATTTTAAATCCACCTGTAGGACAATAGACACCAAAATGCGAGCCAAAACATAAACAAAACCAATTTAACAAGGATTAAATGAATCTGTAGTTTGGTGGAAATCCGCGAATTAAACCACCCGAGAATTCATCGGATAGAGCTGTTGCAGAAATCACAACAAATTCAATATAGCAGCGCCGCTTGTGGAGTTATTTATACCAAAATGTAAACAGTATCAATTTATGTCAAGGACTAATCGAATTTAAAGGTTGATAGTAGTCTGTGCGTTAGTTCTCGAGAAAGAACTTTTACGAAAATAGTAAAAATTGCGGCATAGTATCATCACCCGTAGAGCGATTTACACACACACACAAACGCACACACACACACACACACAAATAAAATAAAATAAAATAAAATAAAAATCAGCGCTAATTTATAAAAAGGACTAACTAAATATAAATTTTTATTAAATTTCGGGATTAGTTATTGAGACAGAGCACTCGCAAAATTTGTGTCATTTACAGACACACTGACAGACTTTGGTCATGAAAAACGTGTAAATCCGTCATAAACCGGAATTTGAAAATTTTCACGAATACAAAATTTTCTTCTTGTAAAATTAGAAGAAAATAATAAAGTATAGTTAGAACAGACATATAATCCATTACAGGAAAATTGGATTATACAATTAAAATCAGTGTTGAATTCACACACTTTTCTCTGAGACATGGGGGGGGGGGGGTTATAGTGTTCTGGTGAATAAATTGCAGTTTTTATTCACTGGAAACGCAAAATCTCATTTTTTTTTCGTGGGAGGGGACATTTTATTCCTCAGGGGGATGCCCCCCCTTTCCCCTGGGCCACCCTTTGAAATCAACACTGATTAAAAAAATACGTGTGGCACTCGGGGACTGCCGCGGAAAAGCTATTGCATAGCACTTTTTATCAAGTTATGCAATTATAATTTTTTTTTTATGCAGTTTTTTTTTTTTTTTTTTTTTTTTTTTTTTTTTTTTTTTTTTTTTTTGTCTTTGATATTAATTTAATTTTTTTTCTTTTTCTTTGATATTAATTAAAGTTGCACTTTTTGAGCATGATGACCGAATAAGAAAACAATTTTTTTTTTAATTGAATAAATGAGAAGTCTGCCAAACTAAAACGATGTTAGCCAAAGTGTTAGGTATTTTTCTCGTTACGGAATTTCTATATTCGGTCGCCGCGCTCAAAGCTCGCGATAAAAGTTATGCAACAGCTTAAATGTGCCCCCCCGGGGGTGACACACGAGACATGCACAATATGAATAAGCAGTTGCAGACCTTTCAAATGATGTGTCACACGACTGGTGTTGTAAAGAAATTAAAAATGTGCACCCCTGGGGGGCAGAGTTGGGGGGGACACACAAGACATCCATAATATGAATAAGCAGTTGCAGACCTTTCAAATGATGTGTCACACAACTGGTGTTGTAAAGAAATTAAAAATGCGCCCTCCCTGGGGGGGGGGGTAGAGTGGGGGTGACACACAAGACATCCATAATATGAATAAGCAGTTGCAGACCTTTCAAATGATGTGTCACACGACTGGTGTTGTAAAGAAATTAAAAATATGCCCTCCCTGGGGGGCAGAGTGGGGGATGTCTCACAAGACATGCATAATATGAATAAGCAGTTGCAGACCTCTCAATTGATGTGTCACACGACTGGTGTTGTAAAGGAATTAAAAATGTGCCCCCCCTGGGGGGCAGAGCGGAGGGGGACACACAAGACATGCATAATAGGAAATTGGCAGTTTCAGACCTTTTAAAAATATGCAACACAATTGGTGTGGACAAAAATTTAAAAAGTTCCCCTTTGGGGGGGGGGGAGTGGGGTGCGGCGCCCCAAACATGCATAATTGGAATGAGCAGTTACAGTTCTTTTAAACGATATGCCACACGATGGGTGTATATACAAATTTAGAAAATGCCCCCTGGGGGGGGCAGAGAAGGGGGTATGGCGCACCGGAGGTGCAAAATATGAATAAGCAGTTTAAGGCCTTTCCAAAGGTATGTCACATGACGGGTGTTTACGAAATTTAGAAAAGTGCCCCCCTGGGGGGGATGGAGGGCGCATCGAATGCGTAAAAAATTATAAATCGCCAATTTTTTCTAACAATATAGCACACGATACGTGTCATCAGCATTTAAAAATATTCATATCAGGCAAAATTTTGAAAGATTTGCCGGCGGGGGGAGGGGGTGCATTCACATGAATAGTCACCGGGCTTTAGAGCGATGTATCCTCGGATGTATCACACGAGTTCACCCCCCCCCCCCCGACAAATTAGATGGCGACAAATTGGAATTTTCTCGAGATTTTCAGTTCGAGATTATACTTGATTATACATGATTATACTAAGATTATATTGATTACAAGTGATTACACGGGATTACATTAAGATTTCTTTGATTATACCTGATTACATGGGATGACATGATTACGCAAGATTAAGGAAGATTACAGTAAGATTTCACTGATTACAGGAACGGTTGTACGAGATTACACTCCATTGAGAGACCCCTCGTCTGGCGATATCTGGAATCGCGAGGGGTATTTAAATCAGTCGGTTTGTTTTGACGGCTGGTGGTTTGACAATGTTGTGGGCTAGTAAAGGCCGTTGGTTGTCATAAATACTAGTTATGGAAGGTTCAATTGCAGTTTACCTTAGATAGTGAAAGATAGTGTTTTATTATGAAACAAACTTCTGTTAGTTAATAGCGGGAATGTGATGATGAATATGTTGCTGCCATGAACTGTGTTAACATCCAAGGTTTTTTTTTATTTTCTTTGAACTATTCCTGGACTTTACTTGTTCGTCATCGTCCGTTTTGAGAATTGCTTTTTCCAGTGATGCCATGGTGAGTTGTTCGTTTTGCAAACCTGTACTGGTCTTTTAAACTTCACCTTACGTCATGCCGTTTAAATTAATTAAGTGCTTTTATCATGTTAAAGTATTACTCTAATTCTATGGATAATATAATTTCAGAAATTATTGTTTTTGATTGATTTTACCAGATATAATTTTCTCTTTGTTTACTATTTCATATATACATATATTTTAATTTGAATATGTTTTTTTGAAAAATAAACGTTAGGTTATATTTCAATCAAATGCTTCTTTACTGACTTTATAACGCAATCACACATATTGCCAATATTTTTTCAGGTCACCATTTTTTATTTTTTTTCAACCTCTGCTTAAATTTTATTTAATTTTAGAACGGTTCTGGCCTCAGAACCGATCACGGGTTATGGGCCAAAGCGACTACGCTTTTTAACCTGTTATGGTGGCCATAACCTTTGTTGGCAATATCTTAAATTAGTGGTAGCATGCGGCCATTAGACCTCCAAGCGATTTCTAGTGGGGGGGGGCCGCAATAGCATTTGTATTTTAATTTATAATCATATCTAATTATTCTAGTATAAAATAGAAAGGTTTTTTTGGTAAAATTTTTTTTGTCGTACTATTTGACTGTTTTAGAGTACGTTTTTTTTTGAAAAAAAAATTTTCTTTTCCTTTCTGTTTAAATTTAATTAAGAGCATGGCAATGACCAACGTACAGGTTAGCATAAACAAATTGAACTCTCACAATTATGCAACCTGGGCAGCGGATTGCAAATACCTGCTGCTCGACAAGAATGCTTGGGGCATCGTAAATGGTACCGAAGAGGCTCCGAATACCAGTGATGCAGTAGCAACAAAAGACTATCAGGCACGGCTCAGGTCAGCACTATCCATAGTATACCTAAACGTCGAAAATGAGTTCCGGAGGATAATTGAAAACATCGATGACCCTCATGAAGCGTGGACAAAGCTGAAGACCCACTTTCAACCTGACAACCGTGCACGTCACATGCAGTTGTTTGGCGAGATCCTGTCCTGCAGAATACAGCCTGACGAGCCAGTCGATATGTTTGCTGCACGCCTACAGAGACTTGCTGATCAGCTGGCTGCCATGAATGAGCCGATAAAGGAAATTTATCTGACATTCCAGTTGTTGAGATGGCTCCCTAAAAAGTTTGACAATCTCGTCCAGGGAATCTTGCGATGGCCCGAACAGCAGTTCAAATTTAAAGATGTCCTGACCGAGCTGGTGGCCGAGGAATCCCGCATCAAATTACGTGAAGAAGACAGAGGTGACCTGGTCCAATCCCATTTTTCTCGAGCTCGCACACCCAAGAGGTCCGTATATAAGCCTAAGTTCAAGGGAAGGTGCCACAGGTGTGGCCAAGCCGGCCATGTGCTTCGACAGTGTAAATTGCCTCAACAATCTTCCAATCCCGAATCCTGCCTCCATACCACTTCCAGAGACTCCTCAAACTCCTCGTTCCAGAACTTCTCGGTGTCCAGAGGTTCATCAGTGTCCAGTCCAGTTCGAGTCCAACCCAGTTCGAGTAATTCCAGACCTAGCAGAGATGTGCATCGAAAGAGAACCAGAAACCAACGTCAACGTAAGCCAACAGGCCAGGTAAATTACCTCATTCAGTCTAATCTTAGTAATATTAAATGTGGTGGAGACGCCTGGGTCTTTGACACAGGTGCCTCCCACCACTTTTGCAAAGATAAAAACCTGTATGTAAAATTTAAACCTTTGCAAAATGAGGAGTTGGCTGTTGCCGTTGACGGAGCAACTTTTCCTATTGAAGGAACTGGTCTAGTGGACTTAAAAATAAATGGGGAAATGGTTCGCTTCGGCGATGTTATGTATTGCCCAAGTTTAAGGCACAATTTGATATCTGGCCCTAGGCTTGATAAAACTGGTGCCAAGTTCAGAGGAGGTGAGGGCAGGGTTAGAGCATATCGTGACAGTGGTACCCTATTTCGTGCTTTTCTTAAAGATGGCATTTACTGCCTGTACCCAGATCCTAGCCCTAAAAATAAAACTAAAACTCAAAATAGTCAAAGTCCTAAAAAGGTGCGTTTTCAAGCCTCTACTGTCCAGAAGGACGACTTTAAGTTATGGCATAGACGTTTCGGACACATTAGCTCCACTTTAATCGAACATACTGTTAAATGTAATGGTGTAAGGGGCTTACCACCTATTAAAAGTAAAGACTTTGAATGTGAGACATGTAAAATTAACAAACACAGGCGAACTTCCTTCCGTCCCATAAATCAAATAAGATCAAAACGACCCCTTGAATTACTTCATACTGACTTGTGGGGACCGACACAAATAACAGGTAGAAACGGTGAGAAGTACTTTTTAACCATAACTGACGACTTCTCACGTAAAGTATCAGTCTACCCCTTATGTAACAAATCACAAGTATTCAAGGTGTTCACTAATCACGTAAAAAGAGCTGAAAGATTTTTAGGCACTAAGGTAAAAGAAGTCCGTAGCGACAATGGGCGGGAGTTTGACAATGAAGCATTTAAAAGATACTTTGAGGAAAACGGGATACACCATGAGTTTACCAACGTGTATTCTCCGGAACAAAATGGGGTCTCGGAACGTTTAAATCAAACTATAATGGACGGGGCACGCTCAATTCTCAATGAAAGCAAACTCAGTTTAAAATTCTGGCCGGAAGCAGTTCTATACATCGCGTACACACTAAACAGGGTATGTCACAAAACGCAGAAAAAGACACCCTTTGAGTATTACTGTGGCAACAAACCCTCAATAAGACATTTACGCCCTTTTGGTACCGTGGCATACGTAGGAGTACCTAGGCAGTTAAGAAATTCAAAATTTGATCCTAAGGCCAAAAAGGGGGTTTTAGTGGGTTACGCAATGTCAACTAAAGGCTACAGAGTATGGATTCCCGACACAAACAAAATAATAGAAACTATAAATGTTAGATTTGGGGATGAATCCGTACCAAGAAATGTTCACAGGCATAGCGAGCAAGGCCCAAGTTATTCAATAGGCACAAACCCTTTTACAACTTCAGAGCAGCACAACGGAAGCGACCTGGGACCTACATATATTTTAAGTTCAGAACAACCAGAAATTGACCCTTTGACTGACCTTCAACCTGACAGATTTCCTTTAGAAAGATCACCATCTCCAACACCTAAGCCAGGCACCTCAAAAGCTGTTGAACCCGCCTCCGTTCACTCATCTGACGATGAAAGTGACGAGGAGGGCGAGGAATTCCAGAGAACATTGAGGGATGCTGTATGGTTCCGTAAGGCCGTAACTAGGCCTGATAAGTCGAGAACCGACATCTATTATTATGAGATGGGTGAAACACAACGTTTAAGATCACTCAGAGAAGTGCGGGAATACTGTCAGTCTAATGGTATAAAATTTGATCCAACCATGTTCAGTTTCAAAGGGGAAAATAAATACCAGGGTATTGTAAAATCTACTTCCAGTGCTAGTTCAAGTCCTAGTTACACACCTCCACACACATCCTTATCAGAAACACGTAAAAATAATATATGACTAGAGGACTCCATACCAAACACATATAAGCAAGCCTTAAAATCCCCTCAGTGGGAACTCTGGAGACAGGCAATGCAGGAGGAAATAGACGTAATAAATAAAAGACATGTATGGGAATTAACATCACTACCACCCAACACTGAACCTCTAGGCTGCAGATGGGTCTTCACCATCAAACGAGACGATAAAGGGCAGGTGGCAAGATACAAAGCAAGACTAGTAGCCCAAGGCTACAAACAGGTCAGGGGTGAAACCTATGACGAGACGTTTTCACCAGTCGTAAATTTTAGTTTAATCCGCTT
Organism: Maratus speculifer; assembly: GCA_964019185.1. Taxonomy (NCBI): domain Eukaryota; kingdom Metazoa; phylum Arthropoda; class Arachnida; order Araneae; family Salticidae; genus Maratus; species Maratus speculifer. The sequence goes on from OZ025296.1 coordinate 71,063,181, forward strand.
TTTCTTTGCCGCCCTTGTCTCATGTCTCGGATGGATTCACACGCAATGCGATGTGAAAGGAGCCTATCTGTATGCCCCTCTCTCAGAGAACATCTACATGAAACAGCCTCCTGGATTCGAAATAAAAGGGAAAGAAAATTTGGTCTGTAAACTCCAGAGGGCACTTTATGGCCTCCATCAGAGTGGCCGGGTGTGGTTTTATGAATTACATAAAGTTTTAATTTCTCTTGGTTTTAACAAACTGGATTGGTGTAATTGCATCTACACATTTTCTAATTACGCTGTTTTATTGTTATATGTTGATGACTTTGTTGTTTTAAGTAAGCATCAGAAACACATAAATGAGATTTTAAAATTACTAGCTGAACATTTTGACATCAAAATCCTGGGGAAAACACGTAAACTCCTTGGGGTTGAGTTTGAGGAGGATGGGGAAGGTGTAGTGTCAATCCATCAAATGCAATATATTGATGATATCTGCACACGTTTTAAGGAATATAACTTTCCCATCACATCACTTCCCATAAGTAAAGGAGTAGTGTACTCCAAAGCACAGTGCCCTCAAACAGATACTGAAACCCAGGAGATGTCAAAATATCCGTACCGAAGTGTTTTGGGTTGCTTATCTTTTCTTACAAGCAGGACTCGCCCCGACATATCCTATGCAGTAAATATCTTCAGTCAATTCCAGAGTAATCCGGGCATAATCCACTGGAATGGTCTTTTAAAATTACTGGGATATGTACAAAGACCAAACACTACAAATTGAAGCTACATTGTCATAACATAAATCTAATTACATATACTGATGCCGATTTCGCCGCCAATCGTGATGACAGGACGTCAATGGGGGGACAACTTTTAATGTTAGACAAATCTCCTATCATGTGGAGAGCTTTTAAACAAAAATCTGTCTGCTTGTCTACCATGGAATCAGAGTTTGTGGCTTTAACAGAAGCAACTAAAGAGCTTCTTTGGTTCAGTAGAATCATAACTGAATGTTATGAGAAACACATTTTTACAGGTCCACAAACTAAGCCAACCTTGTTAGTAGACAATATGGCCTCCATTGATTTCCTTAAGTCTCCCATAGAAAACTACAGAACAAAACACATTGACGTTAAATTATTTTTTGTCAGAGACCTTTTAAACCAAGAGATATTTAATGTAAAACACGTAACTAGTAAAGCTAATCTCTCAGACATCTTTACAAAACCCCTAACGAAGTTTGATCTTAAAAGATTCATTGAAGTGATCTTTAGTTATAAGTAATTTATATTGTTTTAAATATGTTTTATTTAAATGTAAAAAGTAAAATGTATAAAGATGTTAGAGGTATAAGGTGAAAAAAAAAACTCCCCCTCCTCTGGGCTTGGGTCAAGCATTAAGATGCTTGTTTAGTTTTTTTTAAGTTAAACCTTGAAGTTTAACACATTTCATTTTTTTCAATCTGAAATTTTTGTATATTTCAGTATTTTCTCTTTATAATGTTTGAATATGTGATTATACACTTGTTTTTCTTGTTATCTCATAGTTTTGTCTCATATGCATATGTTCTATTTTTCATACATAAGCTTTCCAATACCCTCATTTCCAACATCGCGGACAATTTAACTCCCGCTGGAATGTGATCAGACCTCAGGATGGTTCATCCTCCGGGACCCGAGCAGCCCCAGGAAGCGTCTCGCAGGGGTGCCATTGTAAATAGCCAGAGTGGTCTGCAGGGGGTAGTGGCCTTCTTGAGTGTTCTGATCACAGGAAGGCCTGTCGCGGGCATCGTTTTTTTAATTTGTAAGTCCCTATCTTTTTGATAAATGGAAATGTCACATAGGTCCCGTTCGTGGTGTTGAAAATTGAGCTGTATTTTTTTTTTGCATATATAAATATGAAAAGGGTTATTTTACTTTTAAGAAATTGTATAACAAGTGTCCTTCACATTTTAAATTTTTCTTAAAACATTTGCAAATGTGTATTATTTCAAAAGTTTAAGCATGCATGTTGTTGTTGTTATTTTTTTGTTTTTATGTGAGCGCTCACCGTCCTTATCATTATCATATTTTTCAGTCATTATCATGATCATGATCATTAGTGTTATTATCATTAAATGTGTCTATTTTTTTTGCATATCATGAATTTCTCATACATTATCAAAGTGTTTTTGCATTGTAATTCATGTTTTTGCTATTCCTCATATTCGTAATGTTTATGAATCTGTTGTATAATAATCATCTACTCTAGTGTCATTATGCAAATGTATGTAAATATTAATCTTGTATTGTCAAGGCAAGGATCAAGAATCGACATACTAAAGAATGTTATGGTATGTAACGGTAATCGTAGTCACTTGTATGTGACGAGGTAACACGGTAACAAATTTTTCATGAACTTTTCCTTGAAATGTTTGTGTACCTAAATAGACTTTCAAATTTTTAAGTTACTATGGTAACTAGAGACTTTTGTGCTATGAAAAAAAATTGTTAATCTTGTTGTGGTATAGCTATCAAATTGTTATTCATATTGTGTGGTTATTAACATTGTTAAAAAAAATTGTTCATTTTTCAAATTAACCTTGTTATATGATGTTGTGAATTTGTTGCATTTATGCACGTTAATGTTGAGTTGTTCTTCACTAGTAACTGTCAAAGTGTGATAGTAGATATACTGATATCTTATGTTGTTCAATATGAACTTTGATGTTATTTATATTATTTGGTAATACTTGGTAATTACTTAGTTTTTAGTATGAGTGTTAAGGGGGGGGGGCGATTGTCAGCCTTACCCATATCCTTAACACTCATATTCCTAAGCACATATACATATTGTAAGGGAATAATATGGCATGACTTACTGGTTTTTTATTTTATTTCAATACTATTCGATCTTTGTCTTATCTCCAATTCTTTTATTTTGTTTTCCTGGTTCCATAGCAGATTCCACCGTTTAAATTGGTTACTTATTTGTTTACTTTCGATTTGATCATCTTACGTGTGCGTTCATGGTCGTTTTCTTCCGTTTGATCGCGATTTGCGATCTTCGCAAATCGCAACTTACGAGTAGCCGTATCTCCCTTTCGCAAAGCAGGAACGCTTTCGCTCAACTTCTGCGGACGCAAAGGGGCGTTGTCGTCTGGCGATATCTGGAATCGCGAGGGGTATTTAAATCAGTCGGTTTGTTTTGACGGCTGGTGGTTTGACGATGTTGTGGGCTAGTAAAGGCCGTTGGTTGTCATAAATACTAGTTATGGAAGGTTCAATTGCAGTTTACCTTAGATAGTGAAAGATAGTGTTTTATTATGAAACAAACTTCTGTTAGTTAATAGCGGGAATGTGATGATGAATATGTTGCTGCCATGAACTGTGTTAACATCCAAGGTTTTTTTTTATTTTCTTTGAACTATTCCTGGACTTTACTTGTTCGTCATCGTCCGTTTTGAGAATTGCTTTTTCCAGTGATGCCATGGTGAGTTGTTCGTTTTGCAAACCTGTACTGGTCTTTTAAACTTTACCTTACGTCATGCCGTTTAAATTAATTAAGTGCTTTTATCATGTTAAAGTATTACTCTAATTCTATGGATAATATAATTTCAGAAATTATTGTTTTTGATTGATTTTACCAGATATAATTTTCTCTTTGTTTACTATTTCATATATACATATATTTTAATTTGAATATGTTTTTTTGAAAAATAAACGTTAGGTTATATTTCAATCAAATGCTTCTTTACTGACTTTATAACGCAATCACACATATTGCCAATATTTTTTCAGGTCACCATTTTTTATTTTTTTTCAACCTCTGCTTAAATTTTATTTAATTTTAGAACGGTTCTGGCCTTAGAACCGATCAGTAACCTCATATGGAAAGAGCTGAAAGGACCTCGACGGCCCAGAACCGGAGATAAGAATCTTACCAAAAAATGCTATTTGTTTTCACAGTGCCGTGCGAAAGGGGGGGATGTGGTGGGTGCCAAATTCAACCTTTGCCCTGGGCACAGTTTTCTCTTTGCTTGCCCCTGGATTTTCATACCGTTTCTATTGCCATCAAAACCAATTTTATAATTTTATGCATTAGACTAACTCTATGAATGTGTCTGAAAGTTTTGCGACGCTTAGTGGGGGAAAATATGTTTTTGAGAGCTGCTTAATTTTAGTTTCCGTTATAAGGAGGTTTCGTTGTTGCATGTTTTACTGGTTTCATAAGGAATAGACATCTCTATTAAGATACTCAATTACTATTTTTCTTTTTAATATATACAATAATATACTTATTGAAATGGAATCGCGAGAAGCTACTGAAACATTTTATCTTAGACAGATTTTCTGTCTTATCAGATGAAACTGCATTGTATGATTTTCATGGAAATTTATCTTGGAATTTTCCATTCAAAGTAGAATTCTACTTTCAAAGGATGAATTTATTTATTCTTATTTTGTAATAGTTTACATTTTTATTCAAATTTATGTTACAAAAAGGTTTTAACAAAATTCCATTATGGGCCTAGGTAACGGTAACAACTTGTAATCTCATGTATGGTATATAGCTTAGCTTATTTATGGTATAGCTAGAGATGGGAATGCTCGGGAAAAAACCGAAAAAATTGGGGAAAAAAGTTTTTTTTTTTCAGTTTTTTTCAGAAGGCTTATTTTTCAATTTTACCGAACTGGAAATATTGAAATTTCATAAAATAATACATTGAAAATTTTGTAATAGTTACATTCTCACACTTTTAACTTTATTTATTTTTATGTTGAGTATCCCACATGAAAACTTTAATGTGGGTAATCTGATCTCTCAGTAGAAATCTGTTTGAAAAGACTTAAAAGGATCCTTCACATTTTTTTCTTGTTTGAAACACAAGAGCCTTCGCAAAATTTCTCTTGAAAATAGACATTTCAGAAAAAAGCTTAATCTCCAAATTGAATCTTTCAGAAATGCAGTGATTGAAGAAAAAAAAAATCTCATGTCGTATTGCAGCTGAATCTTATCAAGTTGTATATATGTATGAATAACCTTATTAAAATTAAAATGTCTAAATAAGAACCTAAATATAGTAATAATTTCTAATTTACAAATTCTGATTATATTTTCTACAAGTATATACAAAAAGTTCACGATTTCACAAAAACAGGATTACATTAAAAAAAAAAAAAAAAAAAAATCTATATATAATATATATATAATTAAATGAAACTTCTTTTTTTAAAAAATTAATTCATGTGCAAAATTGTTTCAATGATATGACGATTAATGGAAATGGTAAAATTAAAAATTTAACATAAAATTTGAAGCATACATTTATTACTTTTTTCTATCTTTACAAGAAGTATTGAATTCGTGAAAATTTTGACTTACAGTTTTTGGTGCATTTAAATGTTTTAGAAGGTTTGATTTGGTGGAACACGAATTTCACTGAACATTTAATTTGTCTGAACACGATTTGGTGGTTTTTGGAAAATATCTGTCACTCTGTGAGTCTGCATGTGACAAAAATTTTATGAGCACTCTATCTCAAGAAATGATGCACAAAATTTCACAAGACGTTAGATTCAGTTACACTTTGATAAAAACTTGATGTTTAGTTACTAGGGGTAATCAAATGAAAAGGTACAAAACGCCTTAACTACCAAACCGGTTGAAATTTGAATATGTCGCTTGAGAATAAAGTAGTGAGACATCGAGAGATGCGATTGGAGTATCCAGCGTAATTGTGAACATACGTAGGCGCTTGTGCATGAAGGGGGGAAAAAGCAGACAGCAAGTGAGTTCCGTCCAATTAACGTGGCAGTGCCTGTGAGGCCATCATGGCTTTCCCAATGCAAAATCCGATGATTAAAGAACAGCGAGGTGTTATCAGATTTCTCACTGCGTCACACTTTGATCAGACACCTCGCTGCTCTTTAATCATCGGATTTTAACAAGAACTATTCAGCTCAATTCTAACTCAAGAACTATTGTGGATATTGTGGAACTGTGTACGGATTTTCAAAACTTCAGATTAAGTTAATCCTTTATATAATTTCGTGCTCATTATTTTTTGGTGTAAATTGCACAACAGATGATGCTGCTATGCTGCATTATTCATGATTATCATAATAGCTCTATCTCAAGAACTAAAGAACGATTTTTCATCAAACTCAACTTCAGCCAGTTTCTGATATAAATTATTGTTGTTTAGTTTTTGGTGTAAATTGCCCTATAGGGGGCACTACTATGCTACATTTTTTAAGATTTTGTTATAGCTGATTAACTGAATGTTTTTTTAAGATGTTTAATCTAAAACTGATCTCCATTTTACCTCCATAATATACAGTGATGTTGCAAAACATAAGCAGTTTGTATTAGAAAAGTACAACTGTGATTAAAAAAAAAATATATATTACAAGTAACTATGTTTTAAATTATACTTTCCCTCTTGATTAAACTTTGAATTTTAGTAGTTTTCTAAAGCACAGTAGAAGTTTATCTTTGTGTGTATAACTGCTTTTGTTAATTTCTCAAATAGCGAGCATTTTCTATTTGTAGTGTTTTATTTTCATAACTTTTGAGTTCCACTCTTAGAAATATGAAATTACTATATGGAAACATTATTGAATATGCTTTCTTACTCAAGAATGGAATACCAGGTTTCAGGATAAAAAGAAAAAATATATGTTTAATTAAACTTAAAAAAAATTTTTTTTTATTTTTATTTTTTTTTTTTTATTTATTTATTTATTTTTTTTGGTTTTAGTGAGTAAAAATTTAACAGTCAATAAATCCTATGCTGTTTTTTAGTTGCAGACCTGGGTAAGCTAAACAAACTTAGTTTTGTTTGAATTTAGATTATAAAACTAAATCAAAACTTTGAGTTGAGATTGGAAAGCTATACAAAACTAAACATATTTTTAAAGGAAATAAAATTATAATTGTAAGAAAAAAATGTAATATTGCAAAAATACACATTTTTTAAACAAACAATGGAATTTTTGAATACTGATATTCATAATAATGACAAATATGCAATAATTTACTTCTTTAAACTAGTATCATTTACTTAAAAATTATACTTATGTAAATGGGATGCACAATTTATTTTATTCCAAACTGCAAACATATTGGCTCAGGTTTTACATTAGGTCAATTGGTAATTAAACATGTAACTGAAAAATCATTTCAACAGAGATATGATATAACAAACAGTAGTGTTTTAAAAATTCTTAGGCTGTGGAAAAAAAAACTAAAATTTAAAAGTAGGCTTTGCTACTTTCTTTTTATTTTGTAATATAAAGTGAAAATAATTTTCATTTAATACAAATAAATGGGAAAAAATGCTTATTATTTAATATTCTCTAAGAAAATATAATTTATTTGGGAGAAATAGTCATGAAAAATCAATTTTTCCAATTTTTCTGTTTTTTTTTTCGAAAAAAACTGGTAAAAAACCAGTTTTTTTCCGCCACTTATATTTTTCCGGAAAATTTACATCTCTAGGTATAGCGATATGAAGATTTGCTGTAATCTTGTGACATTACATCTCATATGAAGTATTTTAAACGCCAAGGTTTACAATTTATGAAATTTTAAATCACTGCAGATATATAGATTTTATTTTTTTTTTTTTAAATAGTTAAAACTAATGAATCAACTCTCTGAAAATTAAAGAAAACAACGAATGTATATGTACTAGTATTCAGTGGCGTGCAAAGAGAAAATTCACTCAGGACGATGTTTCAGTTTGGCGCCCCCCTACACACACCCACACACCATAAAACCACCATTTCTTGTGTCACAAAGTTTTAAAGTTTAAAAACACAAATTCTATTAGATATGTTTTCCATTTATTTTGGAATTTTAAAAGGTTTAATTTTAATAACTAAGTAATGTAAAAGAACATTGCATTTACATTTTTAGAAATTACACATGTAGAAAAAATGTGTCGAACACTACAGTAAAACAGTTTGCAATCCCTTTTGAATTCCAAGAAAGAAGCAATATCCTACTTTGAGAATGTACGTCTTTTTCACACACACACAAAAATTCCAATATGTTTTTGTATATATTTTTTTACAATAAATGAAGAAACAAATGAGGATGGTAGTATAAATTTGGCGCCCCCTCTATATACACGCGCGAGGCGACCCTTCCCCAAGATCTGAATATTTGTAAAATTATTTATAGTATGAAAACTAGTTATAGTAGGAATGCATTTCATTTGCCAAGTTTGACTTACAATTTCAGACTAGGTTAAAGATCTGAATTACTAAATTTAATATATATATAAAATTGTAAAAAAAAAAAAAAAAAAAAAAAAATTGTATTCATGCATTTCTGCAAAAGAGTGCAACCACTATTACACCAAGATATGAATATTTGTAAAACTACTTATAGAATGAAAACTAGTTGTATGAATGTACCTCACTTGCCATGTTTGACTTAAAATTTCAGACTTGTTTAAATAATGATGAATGAGTAAATATAAAACTGTAAATGTGTCTGTTAACTATAATTACTAATTAATGAAAATAAATAGCTTTCACTAGGCAAAATGGCAATAGACAACACTAACTTTTATTTGATTATCTTATACTATAATGCGAGCAAAAATTGTGTGTGTGTGTGTGTGTGTGTGGGTAAATTTTATCTCAAAAACGGCTCTAACGATTTTCGCAAAAATTTGGATTTTACCATTTTCGGGCACGAGAAGACCATTGGGCTAGGTCACATGTTCGAGAAAATTCGATTATTGGGTCATTTTGGGTCATAATGGGTCAGGATCGAGCTATTTATATCTAGCGAACGGCTGGATCGATTTTAAGGAAATTTTGTATCCAATCGTTTTTTGGCACGAGAAAACTATTGGGATGGGTCACATGTTCCAAAAATTTCGATTAGTGGGTCTTTTTGGGTCATTATGGGTCAAGCCATTTTTATCTAAAAAACGGCTCTAACGATTTTGGCCAAATTTTATGTCGTATCGTTTTGGATTACAAGAAGACCATTGGGTTAGGTAACATGTTCGAGAAAATTCGGTTAGTGGGTCATTTTTGGGGTCATTGTGGGTCATGCTATTTTTATCTAGAGATTTTCTCACGCAATTTTGACTAAAAATTGCATTCTATGGTTTTCGGGCACGAGAAAAACATTGGGCTAGGTTACATGTTCGAGAAAAAATTTTAATGGGTCATATTGGGTCATTAAGAGTCTGGGTCAAGCTATTTATATTTAAAGAACGGCGTGGTGGATTATAACAAAATTTTTTATGTAACAGTGTTTTGACATGAGAAAACTAATGGGCTAAATCACATGTTTGAGAGATTTCGACTATGAGGGTCATTTGTGGGTCATAATGGGTCATGGTCAAGCTATATCTAAAGAACAAGTGCATCGATTTTAACGAAATTTTGTATGCAACATATTTTTTGGCACGATAAAATAATTGGACTAGGTTACATGTTCGAAAAATTTCGATTAATGGGTCATTTTGGGTCATTAAGAGTCTGGGTCAAGCTATTTATATTTAAAGAACGGCGTGATGGATTATAACGAAATTTTGTATGTAACAGTTTTTTGACAGAAGAAAACTAATGGGCTAAATCACATGTTTGAGAGATTTCGACTATGAGAGTCATTTGTGGGTCATGATGGGTCATAATGGGTCATGGTCAAACTATATCAAAAGAACAGGTGGATCGATTTTCATGAAATTTTGTATGCAACATTTTTTTGGCAAGATAAAATCATTGGACTATGTTACATGTTCGAAAAATTTCGATTAATGGGTCATTTTGGATCATAAAGGGTCTGGGTCAAGATATATATAATTAAAGAATGGCAGGATCAATTTTAACGAAATTCTGTATGTAACAATTTTTAGAAACGAGAAAACTAATGGACTAAGTCACATATTCGAGAGCTTTCGATTATAAGGGTAATTTGTGGGTCTTAATGGGTCAAGGTCAAGCTATATCTAAAGAATGGGTGGGTCGATTTTAACGACATTTTGTATACAACATATTTTTGGCATGAGAAAATCATTGGGGGTAGGTCACATCTTCGAGAAATTTCGATTAGTGGGTCACTTTTGGGTCATTATAATTTTATCTAGACAACGTTTCGCGCAATTTTGACTAAATTTTGTATTTTATCGTTTTTGGGCACAAGAAAATCATTGGGTTATGACAGATTTTTGAGAAAATTCGATCAATGGGTCATTTTGGATCATAAGGGGTCAGGGTCAAACTAACTATATCTAAAAAACGGCTCAATCGATTTTATCTAAATTTTGTATCTAATGTTTTTCGGCATGCTAAAATGGATGAGCTAGGCCACACGTTCGAGAGATTTCGATTATAAGGGTCATTTGTTGGTCATGATGGGTCATGCTAATTTTATATAGAAAACGGTACTCACCATTTTGACTATACTTTGTATTATGTCATTTTTGAGCAAGAGAAAACCATTTGGCTTGGACACATGCTCGCGAAAATTAGATTAGTGGGTCATTTTCGGTCTTAATGAGCTAGGGTCATTCTAATTATGTATAACAACGACTCAATCAATTTTACCTAAATTTTGAAACAAAACGTTTTTTGTCGCGAGAAGACTATTGGGCTGAGTCGCATGTTAAACAAAATTATATTAGTGGGTCATTTCGCTTCATTGCTGAATGCTTCCAAGCTAATTTTACCTAAAAAATAGCTTAAACGGTTTTGATTCAATTTTTTATTCTACTGTTTTTGATTACCTGAAGACGATTGAGGTATGTCACATGCTTGATCAAATTTGATTAGTGGCTTATTTTGGGTAATACGGGTCAGGGTCACGAGAACATTGCAAAAGCCAATAACTTGGTGATATTTGACAAAATATTGGCGACATATGGCCAAAAAATCGACTATAAAAATTACGAAAACCAAAACACGTATTTGAAGCCAAATGAAAGAATGCCTCCAAATCTGGCTATATCTAGCAAAAAATATTGTCTTTCAGAATGTAAAGAATTTTTTTTATACATTCTTAAGAGGATTCGAGATGCATGGTTAAACCAATCAGAGTCGAGCTAAAAAAGTGATTTAGATCGATGTCCTTTCGTTGTAAATTTTAAAATAAAGTAAAATTTATAAACATGCGCATAAAAACATAGTTTTCTTATTGATTGTTTTTCTAAGTAATACTATTATAAACATGTTTTAGAGTAATAATACAGAGTTAATGATACAGTGAAAATACTATATCGAGTTGAACACAAAGTTAATTTTGACCGAGCTAAGCTCGGTCTCCCCTGCTAGTTTACATTTAAAATGAAAAAGAGTGAAAAATGATATCTTCTCAAACATAAGCAGAACACATTTGAATATACAAAAATTGATGATAAATTGCCAGTCTGACAAACTTCTTTTAATTAACAATTCATATCAGCATAAAATGATGATGGAAAGTCGCTTTCATTTGGACTGCTGTTATACATAAAAAATATTTTACTTGATAGAGAAATAATAATAAAAGCTATAGAGCTAAACAGTAAAAGCTGAACAACAACTATTCCCTAGTTCTAAATAAAACACTTAAAAAATTAAAAAACTTAACTTGATTTTTTTTTTACAAATTGTGAAATGCTCCAAAAAGAACATTAATCAAAGGGAAAATAATAATAATAATAATAAATCACATTAAAAGCACAACCTTTCAATGAAAATGTTTCTTTCTTTTAATTCTGATAGAATGATACTAACTTCTTAAATACAACAGAAAAATACTGGAAAAGAAATGTATTTTGAAATCTTTCTTTATTCATCAGAGATGTATCACTATTATAAGTGCAAAGTCATTTTTCATTTTTATTTCTGCTTTTATAAAAATACATGTCTTTGCCCGATGAAGAAACATTTTGAAATCTTTGTTTCCCATATTCTTACATATATTTATACAGAAGTTAGTGTTATAATACTACACTTTATGTGAACCCTGCGGTAGAAAATTACTGTGTTTCCTCTAACAAGTTTTATTAAGAGCAAAAACTTTCTGCATGAACAGTCCATGAAGTCAAAACAAGAGTGATAATAGGGCAAACTACAAAAAGTTCCCCTAGAGGAATTTTTTGTTGCTCTGCCAGGGCACTTCAAACAAATAGTAGAAATTTTTTAAAAACTCTATATACTGGGAAAAAAGGAGGAGGTGACACTTCAGGGTAGGAAAATATATTGTTTCTAAAGAGAAACAAATAGAAAATGAAAATGTAAAATAATTTAAATACTTTTAAAATTTATGTGTTAGGGAGAAGAGATTAAAACATATGCAAAAGTTTCTCCTCCCTCCTTTCCCCCCTCAAAAAATATTTTTTCTCAACTAAAGTCAGTTTTTTTCTGCAAGACATTTTTTCTATTCTGAGATATTACCACCATGTTGCTGCAATTCTGCCACAGGGTTTATGATAATGTTAATTTATTTAGTAATAAATTTGTCTGTCTTGCAAGTAGTTTTGCACAAATTTGGAAAAACTTCACCAAATCTTTTTTATTTTTATTTTTTTTAAATAAACATAAAGATAAAATATATACACACATATACATAAAATTTATTACAATGTATTACTCAATTTAAGACAGCTGGCCACAATTACTAATTGTCACTTTCTGAGTAGGTTTTCCAGTTTTGGTGCCACATTTCTGAAAGAAAAAATAAATACATAAATAAAGTAATATTATACAAGTATTAAAAAATGCTCTGGTGAGCAACAAAAAAGGTTAATATGTTTTTAAGTATGAAAAAGTATTTGACAAGTGCTTCTAACTGAGCTTGAGAAAGGACAAGGGGTCGCTTCTTAATTGCAGCTCACTGTCAATGCCAAATTTGAAAAAAATCATATTTGCGCTTTTTCCGTATAAAAGAAATCAGTCACAATTATGATACAAATGTGTAGTGCAAAGACGTATCCAGAAAAAACACAACACAGTTAAACATGAACGTAAGATGAAAAAGTACCAGAAACCTTAGTTCCTGCAGCGTATCATACTCATTGCAGTGCCACCCAGTGTTCGAAATTAGCGGTCGTTAGTCGTCAAATGCAACTAAAAAATTGAATTTGACGACTACAAAATTATTCTCGGTCGTCAAATTTGACGCCTAGCTTTTAAAAAAATATATTTATTAGACATTCAGTTCCGAAAAAAAAAAAAAAAAAAAATGGTCTAGTCTGAAAATTCGAAACTATAAAACATCGCGAATTTCAAGAAATAGTCGCGAAAAACGACAAATTTCGTCAACAGATCGCGAAAAAACATGCAAAGCTTTTCAAAAGATCGAAAAAATGACAAATTTCGTCAAAAGATCGCGAACAAAACAAGTTTCTTCAAAGAATCGCGAAAAAACCGGCAAGTTTCGTCAAAAAATAGCGAAAAAACCGGCAAGTTTCATCGAAAGATCGCGAAAAAACACGGCAAAGTTTTCTAAAAATCGCGAAAAAGGAAAATTTCTTCAAAAAAATCGCGAAAAAACCGGCAAGTTTCATCAAAAGATCGCGAAAAAAATGGCAAGTTTCATCAAAAGATCGCGAAAACGACAAGTTTCTTTAAAAAAAATTGCGAAAAAAACGGCAAGTTTCTTCAAAAAATCGCGAAAAAACCGACACGTTTCATCAAAAAATCGCGTAAAAATCGGCAAGTTTCAACAAAAGATCGCGAAAAAATCGGCAAAATTTGTCAAAAGGACGCAAAAAACGGCGAAATTCTTGAAAAGGTCGCGAAAAAAAAATAGCTAGTTTCTTTGAAAGATCCCGAAAAAAACGGCAAGTTTTGTCGAAAGATCGCAAAAAAACGGCAAGTTCCGTCGAAAATCGCGAAAAAACGGCAAGTTTCGTCGAAAGATCGCGAAAAAAACGTCCACTTTCGTCGAAAGTTCGCGAAAAAACGGCCAGTTTCGTCGAAAGATTGCAAAAAAGAGCAGCAAATTTCGTTGAAAGATTGGAGTAAACGGCAAGTTTTGTCGAAAGATAGCAAAAAATACAAATTTCGTAAAAGGGGCGCGAATTCCCTCCCCCCAAAAATTGAACAGTTTTGGAAGTGGATTTCTCTCCCGTTTCTGTGGTAACTTTTCAGAAAATTTTATACAAATTTAAAAATTTTTCTTTTACTCAGAATCACTGCAAAATTATATACAGTAATATTAATATGAATTTTAGAAACTACAACTGAAAATCTTAATTTGACGCCTAAGATTTTTACAGTAGTCGTCATTTGACGCCTTCCTTTTATCTCCCAATTTCTATCACTGGTGCCACCAAGCATGCCCGCAGGGTAGAACTGCACAGAAAACTGATTTGTAGTACAGTTGCAGTGCAGAGTTAACAGTGCATTTCACATGTAAAGCAGGATTGAAAAATTTACTAAAAAGGAAGACGGAAAGTCTTACATAAATTTCTTTTATACCTACAGAAAAAGTGCAAATATGATTTTTTTTCAAAAGTTTTTGCAAATATGATTTTTTGACAGTGAGCTGCAGCCAAGAAGGGACCCCTTGTCCTTTCTCAAGCTCAATTAGAAACACTGGTCAAATACTTTTTCATACTTAAAAACATATTACCTTTTTTGTTGTTCACCAGAGCATTTTTTAATGCTTGTCATTTAAATTTGATAAAAATTGAAGATTTTAGAAAAGCAAAATATTTGTTGCTGTCAAAATTTTATTTTTGCATTAGAATAACTAAGTAAGTTATTGCATTGTCATATAAAATGCATGATGTCTGAAAAATAAACCAAGGCGTCAAATGAAAAAATTACAGTGCGCTCATAACTTTATTCAAAGAACCAAAACTGAAAACTTCATAATAAAAACAAATAACCATGTTTTTCACATGTTTTATTTAATTTCAATGAATTATGTTACATACATAAAAAAATTATATTTATTTAAACTTGGTAGCAATGAATAAAAAAAAAACTACAATGGCAACAACAAGAAATAATGTTCAACTGGAGCTTTAAGACACAAATTCAATTTTCTCATCGATCGTCAAACATACAAAGATGAAAAAAAACTAAATTAAGTTTTACCAAAATGATTAAAATAAATCAAAAATGAAGTTAATCCTATGAATTGAATGTTTCCAACTGAGCGAAAAATTGCCCAGGCCGGGAATCAAACCCAGATACTTGACTTACAAGACCAATGCTTTACCTGTTAAGCTATTTGGGCGACAGCCGGCTGGGATTTTTCGCTCAGTTAACCTTATTGGCCATAGCATTTGGTCTGTCATTTAGACAGCTCAACAGAATGGACCGCAGGTAATGGAACTCCATATGACGATGGGTACGTAGATATACTATTATTTTCAACACAATCTAACTGATTGGTAAAGTAATCATGCGAATTGAATATTTCCAACTCAGCAAAAAATTGTCCAGGCCCAGAATCAAACCCAGATACTTGGCTTACAAGGCCAATGCTCTGGGTAATGGAAGTTAATCCATCCATGGGATCGTTAGCTATCACTTGTTGAATTTTATGTCTTCATTTTTTCATTAAAAGTTAAATAAAAAACTACAGTAAACTACGATAATTTTTTGAATGCTATCATTTTATTCATCTAGTCAAGTTCTATCTTTTGAAAAAAAAGAAAAAAAAAAAAAAATTCACTGTCATACATTAACTGATTTGCCAGAAATTTCAAAAAGACATTTACATTTTCCATTTCTTAAACATATTATACCAAATGCTACCACGTTTGTTATGATATGTAACATATATATTTAAAGAGAAAAATGAATTTAGATATTGCAAGAAAATTACCTCCATTCTTTTCACAACTTCCATACCACTGATTACTTGACCAAATACAACATGAAAACCATCTAACCTACAATAGAGAAAGGGGCGAATTTTATGCATATATACAATACACAAATAAAAACTCATAATGTTTAATCTCTAAATTGCGGAAAAGAAATACAAAAGTTATATTTCCTTTGTTATGAATAATAAAGTAAACTTAAGGTATCTTCCATATATTAAAACCAAAATAAATTTAAATTTTCAATATTAATTTGAAAATTTAAAGAGTAATAAAACCTTTATAGTACATATGTATAGTCTTTTAAATGTTATGTTTCACGTTGAAATTAATATTTTATTTTATTGCTCCTTTCGATTTATGTAACATTATAAAATAATGTGTTGTACTTATTAGTACTTAAAAATGTAAATAAATACTATTAAACTAAGTCACTAATCAACAATAATTAAAAGTAAAATAATAAACAAATGATTTCTAAATTAGTAGCTTTAAAAATGACACTAATTCCAATCTTGTTTGGGGGGGAAAAATAAAAATGTAACAGGGACATATATAGTCGAACATACCGATTTCGGAATTGAAATCATTCATTATTTTTATTATTTAGGTTAGAAAATGTGTTACTAATAATGAGACTTACATGATTTTTATATTTTTTCTTTTATTACATTTTACAGACATAATCATCCTCCCATACACATTAATATTTTTAAGAATCATGTTAAAGCTCTTTATCAGTATTAATAAAAATGGTTAAATTAAGATGAACAGCACAAACAAAAGTCAATTTACAGTAAATTTTAGATGTAATTAAAATTTTACATTTTACGTTTGAAATGTAGAAACACTACTGCAGTTTGCAAATAATGTACTTTCACAAATATATCAAAAAAATCATTAAGCTATTAGCTTATTGATTTTCCATTCATTTTGTAATTTTTCATTTGTGAACATGAATTTCAAAAGAAAATGGAAATCTTCTGAAAATTCTTCCTATGTTCATTTGCAATCAACATAATTGATATTTTTGACTGGATTATGAAAATTGTGACTGAATTTGTCAGTGAAGAGTACAGAAGCCCATTCGCTGTCGGGTCCAAGCTATTCATTTGTTCAACATAAAAGGGCACCTCTCTATCATCCGTCGAGGAAGACACATGTAAATGGTCACTTTGGTATCGAACCTGAAATTTGAATATGCCTTTGCCCCATAATAGAGGAGATTCTTTTCCCTGATGCTACAAAGTGTTCTGTAATGAGCTGCTGCACAGTATGCATAATTATGCTCGTCTTTCCTTCCAGGCCAAAAAGAGCTAGAAAATAATTTTCTGCAGCTGTTGTAACTTGTGGTCAGTCTAGAGCAAAGGTTCCCAAAGTGTGCTCTGCGGAGCCCTTGGGGCTCCTCCTGAACTTTCCAGGGGTTCTGCGGCGTTCCACGAAAATAAACAAAACTTAAAAGAAATTACCATATTGCAAGTGAAAGATTTTTAAATGTATGGAGATATTTTTGTGTGTGTGTTTCGTCTAAAATGTATCGATAACCAGGTTGAAAAATACGATAAGCTTCAAATCCATTCAAACTTTTGCATTCTACATGTATGTTCTGTATAATATTCTTGGTTTGAATTGATTTATTTTATGCTCTGCTTGCCGAGCAAAAGAGAGAACAGTTTTGTTTTTTGAACACCACCTATTCATAAGTTTACACTTATGGCTAATTTCTTTAACATTAACTTGTTGCATCATCGTATTCTGAATAATAAAACAAAAATTTTTTCGCCAGTCACTTCTCAAAGTTGAAAAAAAAAAAAGCGAAAAACCCGATCCGGATTATCGGGGTTCTACTGTAATTCTTTTTTGCTTAGTAACAAGGTTTTAACGTCCTAATGAGATAAGTGTGTCACACATTATTTATATTTTTCACTTCACTCTTCTCACTGAAGTATTTTATAATCCATTACTTGCTATATTTACTGAGAAATGTGTTACTTAAGCTTTGATTGTTTCAATGATGGACTTATAATTGTCTTTCACTTTACATTAAAATTTAATTGTAGAAATTTAATTTTAAATTCCATGTTCTATTTCAGTTTAAAATTTGCCATTGCTAAAATTAAGGATAAGTCAAAGGAATGTAGCAGTAGCCATAGTGTTCTTCACAAACTAGCATTAAAAAAAAAAAAAAAAAATGCCTCTTGAACTTATGACAGCTTTGAATGATGCTATAAAAATAATATAAAAACTTTATAAAATCAAGACCTAATTCGAACTTCAAACTAATTTGCGAAGATATGGGAAGATCAGTCCCTGCTGCTGCATACTGATGTAAGATGGTTATCTCGAGTAAAAGCGTTGACACATTGCAGGAGCTGCGTGCAGAGGTTGGAGTCTTTTTTGACAGATCACAATCCTCAATTAGCTACAATTTTAAATCATGGAGGTTGGACATGTAAATTGGCATATTTGGTGGACATTTTTAGTAAAATGAACGAAATGAATTTATCGTTGCAAGGAGAAAGTGTTACCGTTTTTGATGTAAAGATGAAAATAAGGAATTTTGCTTAGTAGCCACTGGCCGGTAGGTTGATTTTTTTAGTAGCCAGTTATTGGCTAGTGAGAATATTTTCTTTAGTAACCAATAAGTACATTTATGTCACTGAATATTTAATTAGAAGATATATATATACACAAGCTTAGAATAAATAAGTAATATATGAACTAGATAAAAATATTTTAATTTGTATTGTTTGTACTGTAAACTTGAGTTACTAAATTCCAATCTTTTTTTAAATTAACAGCAAAGTTATATGTAACATGCATAAATAGTTAGCTACATAAGCCCAACTATGCTTAAGCACTTTTGTAGCTAATGACATAGATACACCTTTACCCTCTTTTTTATAATTATTTGTATAGAATTATAATGTGACAAAAAAAAATGTTTATTCAAGGACTAGCACATATGATTCAAAATATAAAAACTGAAATTCACAACAGATTTTCTAAAAAATAAAGGTGGGGGGGGGTCTCTCCTGAAACTAATGTTATATGTTTCTCCACAATCCTTTGACATGTGTATTTTTTTTTTCCTTTTTTGCGATCTTTTGACAAAATTTGCGCTCGTTTTTGCAACTTTGTAACGAAAATCGTCTTCATTATCACGAATTTTTGACAGTATTCGCGTTCGTCATCGCGATTTTTTCACGGTATTCGCGTTCATTATTGAGATTTTTTGACACTATTCTCTTTTTTTTCGCATGTTTTATTGATAAAATGCGCATGTTTTGCACTTGTTTTTACGTTTTTAGACGATATTCGCGTTCATTAACACGACTTTTTGACGAACTAGCTTTTTTCACGCGTTTCTATGATAAAATTAGTGTTTGTTTTTACGTTTTTTGATGACAATCGTGATATTTTTACAGTTTTTGTGCTTGTTATCGTGATTTTTGACGGCATTCTTATTTGTTATTGCGGTTTTAGACGATGTTCGCATTTGTTATCGCAATTTTTAGAAGGCTTGCGCATTCATTATCGCGATTTTTTGACGGTATGCACTTTTTTTCGCATGTTTCTTTGATACAATTCGCATTTTTTGCGTTTGTTTTTACGTTTTTTGACAAAATTCACGTTTGTTTTTGTTGATTTTATGACTTAGCGTTTTTTTGCAATTTAGAGACAATAAGTGCGATATTTCTGGTTTTTCCGCGATTCTTTGACGATATTCGCTTTTTTTTTCGAAATTCTTTGACGATATTTGCGTTTTTTTGGGATCTTTTGACAATCTCTTTTCGTGATACTTAAACGAGATTCGTGTTCTCCCGCGATTTTTTTCACGAAATTTGGGCTTTTTACGATTTTTTCACGAAATTCGCAAGGATTTTTTCGGCGGTTCTTTGACAAAATATTTTTTGGAAAATCCTGAATTTGGCCGGTACTTTCCACATTTTTAGTCGCCAGTGTTTCAAATTTAGTCGCCGAGTGGCGACTGGCGAGTGCTTATTTTCATCTTTATTTTGATGCAAACTCCAAAGTGTTGGCATTTAAGAAGAAACTTACCTTCTGGTCTGAATGTGTAGAAAAGGCTGATATAAGTTGCTTTCCTCTTAATAATGGTTTCTTAAATGATCATAACATCAAGTTTGAAAAAAAAAAAAAAATATTCAGAAAATTGTTTAAGATTATCTCCAAGCTTTGATAGAACCATTTGAGCATTTCTTTCTAGCTGCTCAAAATAGGATGCTGGACGATTTTAAATGGGTACTAAATCCATTCAGCATAAAAACAAAACCACACAGCTTAAGTTCTGTGGAATATGAAACTCTCATTGATTTACTATCTCAAAGTGATCTAGAAATCTCTTCCCAAAGCAAATCTATCTCTAAATTTTGTTCTCATTTGAAAGATGAATACAAAATCTTGCCAGGCAGAGCAAAATTAATTTTACTCCCATTTTCAAAGACATATCTGTGAAAAGCTGGATTCTCCACTTACCCAAGTATCAAAGCAAAACACAGAAATCTGTGAAATGCAGAACCAAACATTCGCTTACAATTGTAAAAAATTACACCTAATATTTAAAAAAAAAAAAAAAAAAAAAAAAAAAAAAGTGTAAAGCAATTCAAGCGCATTTATCACACTAAACTTTTTTATATTATTGTTCGTCAAACTTTATGCAAAATTAAAAACTATTGAAATTTAATATTTGTATATTACATGTTGTATTTTTTTTTTTTTTTTTGGAATTTTTATTTTCATAAATTGTTTATTTTTAGAAAATTTTACTTATTTAAATCTTCTATCCTAGTTTTTAAAACTGTATTTTATTTTTAATATAATGTCTGTCGCTGAAAATGTCTTTTTTTAAAAGATTTTGTATCATTTAAAACCCATCACTAGGTTAATTTGTGTGTAATGTGTGTCTATATTTATTTTTATTGCTTTGATTTTTTTAAATCTGTTTATGTTATTTGTATTAATTTTTAATTATCTAAATTTTTCCATAGTAAAATAATGCTTATTGCTGAAAACACATTTTTTATTGCATTTTCTATCATTTAAAGCCGCTCATTAGATTAATAGTACATTTGTGTATATTGTGTACATACGTATATTTCTTTTTTATATAAAAATTTAAATTTTTTATTATGCTTTTCACTGTACAACAATGTTTGTCGATTAAAATGCTCCTTTTTGTAATATTTTGTATCATTTAACAAATCCCTCATTAGATTCATTTAATATTTATATAAGTTGTGCATGTAGTTTTTTTTGTAACTTTAATTGCTTTTATCTGTTTATTTTATTTTTATAATTTCTTAATAATTTAAATTTTCTATGTTTTTTTTTTACGTAATTGTACTTTATTGTATAAGCAATGTATATTGCTAAAAATGCAATTTTTATCATCTTGTATTATTTCACAACCCTTCTTTAAAATGACCTGTTTCTAATTGTATTTTTTTTTTTTTTAAACAGTTTAAACTGAGAGGCAATTCATTTTCATTGCATGTTTAGAAGTCCCAGAAACTTAAAGAAGAAAGAAAAAGATTCCATAATCACATGATTCTATTACAGGTAGGCAGGACTAGAGAAGACATGTTGCATAATAACTCATGGATGACAGGAATTAGGCATATTTTTCTTTTTTCTGCGAATAGCCTATTGGAATTATACAGAAGTATCAGTCTGCAAATGAAAACTGTACAACTTACCCTTTTTTTCTGTGTGTGTGGTTTTCACCATAACTAATAATAGTTTTACAGCCCCAATGCAATGCATAACCCAAACATCGTTACCATTTTGATCTTTCATTCCGAGTTCATACTGGAAATCCCCAAAAAATATTTTTTATTTTAAAAATGGCTGTCATTAACCCCTTAACAGTATTGCTTGAAGATCGCTCAGGTAAAAAAGCGTGTATTTTCCTCGCTACTAAATGTTTTCAGAAATCAAAATTTTTTTAAATATTTTTTGCTCTATTTGAAGAAAATATCTCTATTATATAGGGGAAAGTTGGATAAAACTGAGTAGGTGGATAAAACAGGGAACAAGGCTTTATGGCTTTATTTGTAGAGATTTCTAGCGTAAACTTCTAGAATAACTTCCAGGCAAGCGGCATGCCAGCTCCCAGTAAGCACAAGTCGTGTAAACCAACTTATTTTGCAGTGATGATTTTTTTAAAGTTTTGCGTGAAGATGATTCGACGTCTTCAATGTCACATTACCAATCCTAAATACCAAAGTATTTAATTTAGTTGAGTATAAAGTGTGATAGCCTATTATTTACTTGTTATTTTAACGTTTTGTATTGGTGTCTATAAGTTGTCTGAACAATGTTAGAGTACTATTTCTTCAAAATGGTGTGGTCGGACATGCAGTGTCCGGGATGCAGGTAATCAGACATAACAGGGAAGTTCCCAGTTTTGGACAGCCCATTTATTTGGGTGATTGAAATAGAATTAACTTGTTTAAAATACAAAAATTATTATTTAAATTAAGTTGTTACATGGAAAAGTGTTTTTAGTCTTTTATATTCCAAAACATGTAGAAGAAAAATACAGGAAATCATCGATTTTTATCAATTGAAAGGCCCATGGAAATGGAAAATAATCCTTTTGGTAGAATTTCAAAAATTTTTGTCCAAAAACAAAATTCTGATATAGACCTGCTTATAGAAAACTGTTAGCCTCAGTCTGAGAAACAGAATGGGTCTAAGCAGCCAACGCCAACTTTGAAGGCTCCAGGTCCTTTAGAAGACGACAATGTGGACTTTCTGGTTGCTGTGCAACCTTCTATGTCTTCTCAAGGCCTGGGCAGAGATATCAGGCGTCATTTTGCTGTCTCACTACATGATATAAAGCCTTTTCTAGTACAAACTAGCCTTTTCTAGTACCCTAGAACATCGAGAATTCCGACATGTGGCGAGGAAAAACAGCTGTTCTTACTTCAATCCACCCAACAAATTAGAACTCTAACGAGAAGAAAAAGAAAGGATGAAATAGAAAGACAAGAAGAACTTAGCCATGAAGAAAAACTTTTCAAGAGGACAGAAAAAATTGTAAGAAAACTGAATTGAAAAAAAAAGTGGTTAAAGAAAAAAAAATTAACATCAAACAAGGAGAAGGATAAAAGTGAAACTGCATCTTTTGCAACGGCTTATATGAAAAAACTAAACCTAAGGAGACTTGGATACCATGACTTCACCAACGAATAGTCACATGAAACTTATATCAATGCAGATGAACAAGATCAAAGTTTCATTTGTGATTTTTGTGCCTAACATTTTTAACTCTGAAACAGAACATAGTAGATTTAGTATAGAGATTCACATTCTATAAGTATAATATGACAGTTTCTGCAAATGTTTTTTTAATAAATGGTATTATTGCAAAGTTACAATGTGCTTTTAATTATTTTTTCCAAGTTCCCGGTTTTATCTGACAAAGTCGGACAAAACCGGCAAGTTGCACACTTTTAAAAAAAGTGTTATGATCTCAATTGCAATTGTTCATGACTGAATGAATACTTTTCTGCTTCATAAGGAATAAATTTATCGTTTTAATACAAATTTTGACTGTTTTGTTCACATAGTGCACAATAATAAAAAGGAAAACATTAGGGTCCCGGTTTTATCCGACTTTCCCCTACAAGATAGATATTTTAATTCAAAAAAGAAGATTTTAATTCTTATTTTTATTTTATTGTGTACAATACTAGCAATATTAAATAAAATTGCTAAAGGGTCATATAATAAAAAATATTGATTTTTAAAATTTCTAGTATGAATTCAGAATTTCTGTATCAGGAAAGGTCCAAACTGAGAACCGAGGCTCAATGTAGGAAATTAATGGCTCAGATTTTTATCCAGCGGATCTTTCTCTGCTCCATAGTTAAAAAAATATATTAATTTGTAAACCACAGAGAATTCTTTTGTTTAGGGGTTCCGCCTTAGAAATTCTTCCCAAAAAGGGCTTCGCGAGCCCAAAAGTTTGGGAACCGCTGGTCTAGAGCATGTCTTCTGGACACAATCTTAGGATTGATATTGATATTTGAGTCATTGGACCACACTGCAAGCAGGGTTGGCATGATTTAAATCTAGATTTAAATAGCTATTTTTTTTTTTTTTTTTTTTTTTTTTAAATCCTTTGATTTAAATCTTTTTTTTTTTTTTTTTTTTTTTTTTTAAATGTCTGAAATTAGTCAAAAAATAAGAAGTAGGTGTAAATAAGTAGCAGGTGTTTTTTTTTTTTTTGTATTTCCAGGACTGGTATCAGAAAGAGTGTGGCAGATGCAGGTTAAGTCCAGGCTGCTCCCCTCCTAATCCTTTAAATTAATTCTTTATTCTTTTGAAATAAACTTTAGACGATGAGACGAAACACAGAAGCACTTCATAAATCATACTTTGTTTGCCAATCTTGGCAACTAAATGATTTGAATCTTTTTTACTTCACAAGTTAATAATTAAACAAATTCATTAATATTCACTATAATAAGTAATAAAAGTAAGTGTAAAGTAGGTAATAAAAGTATGTGAAGAGCACCAAGAAAATATAAGCTTTGATATCAAGAAAACAGTAATGGATTAAAATATTAAAAGAAACGCACAGCATATGATTGAAGTTTTGAAACCCAATGGTTGTGCCCTAGATACAATCCAAAAAGAGGATTGCTTGCTCCCTTGCCGAATGCACATATCAATGGAAAATTTTGGGTAAAAAATTAGAAACTGTATTAAATAAAGATAAAATTACAAAATTTAAAGCAAGATATGGACAAGCTATTAATGGATATCATTTTGCTGGAGTCCCTCTGATTTAAATCGAAATTAAGTTTTACTTAGTTTAGAGGAAAATAATGAAGATTTGGCATTCATTAGAAAAAATCGTCCAAATCTTCTCACCACTGTAACACATTTTCAAGCAAAAAATGGCCCATTCCAAAATTTACCATTACTTGAGAAAAAAGTTTCAGATATTATGATAGATTATGTTTTGTGGAAGCCCTCTTATGTAATGGAAGAATCAGCGAAATTTAAATTAAATTTATTTACCAAATAACAACAGCCGTGGCTTCATCTGCTGGAATAGAAGGACAATTTTCTTCTTTTGGACTAGTTCATTCAAGCCTTTGTAATAAATTAGGAGTGGACAAAGCTTCTAAATTAGTGTTTTTGTTCAAACAATTAAATCCCTGATTTATTTTTATTTGCATAAAAAATATTGAATTAATTGCGATTTTTTATCCCTTAATAAATAGCTTGCATTAAATGAATATTTGTTTTTTTAAATTTATCATTTTCTATTCATTTACAGCATATTTCAGTTTATTTCTTATTTAGTGTGCACAATTCAGTTACAAAATAATAGAATGGCTTTATATTAAAGCTAAATGTTTAATTTTTAGTACCAATCAATAACTAGAATATAGTTATTTATTATAAAAAACTGCTCCATGTATTGTAAAAACTTAAAACACAATAATTAAAAATATAATTCTAAAAAAATCTGATTTTTTATTATTTTTTAAATAATTATGATTTTTTTCCAACTACAAGACACATTGAGACATCCAGCAGCATCAGCCTATGATAACCCCATTTCCATTGCTTAACTCTATTGGGTATTGTCAACAAAATTGTCAACAGTTGAAAATCAGCAAAATTTACACACAAAATTACAAAAACTCGATATTTGTATATTTTTCTCTCATGCAAATACATCTATTCTCGTCTATAAAATAAAAGTGGTAGCTATTGTTTTTGCATTTTTCTTTTTTATGTTTATTATTATTATGCATATAAACTACAAAGTTTATTGTTACTACCATTTTTTTATGGTGAGCTCCGAAAAATATGTTGTACCTTAATTTTCGGAGGCCAGTGTATTTGCAAACTTGTGCGATTTAGTTCTATTAAAAGGATTTTCACAAGAAAAAAAAAAAAAAAAAATTAAAGCAAAATTACCATTCAGTTTTGGCAGTTGTCAGAAAAAACTGGGAGCCATTTGTATTTGGACCAGAATTAGCCATTGAAAGGATACCTGGAAATAATTTAGTCATAATATATAAAAACAAAATTATTTTCATTAAATCATACAATAATACTATTATTCATCAATAAACATACTGTCCTATAATATCATACATCAATAAACACATATTGCTGTAACACACTTCTTGCAATAAATAAATTAAAAAATAGCAAAAATTAATGTCAAAGAATGGAATCTATTTTGCAGCATAACAACCAGTACTGTAGACCCCCCCTCCCCCCCCCCCCCAAAAAAAAAAATAAATAAAAAATAGGGAACCTTGCATACCAAACAGTCCTGGGAAAAAGAAAACTGTATGTTCCTATTGATTGCATGGAGACAATGCAGTTGAAAAGCCAAGGCCGACAAATTGAAACTTAGAGGTGTAAAGAAGTAATTGTAAAATCTATTGTGATCAAAGAAAAAAAAAAAATAAGAAATTAATTTAAATTTTAAAATATCCCTGTATCCTTACGATTAATTAATACTCTTTCAAACCTGCAATTTATCTCATTCTTGGAAAATAGATGTGAAAGACAAACATGCAATTTTTAATAAAATAATTTACATATTTTTCCAATATATCTCCAGTTTCAATATATGAACTTGTTATTCTATTTGCTTATTCTCATCTGACTGAGATCCAAGTCTAAATAATTTGTGAGAAACGGACTAAGAATTCCAGGGTAACAACTTTCTTTTTCTAGGTAAATGCTGCATAAACATGCTTTTATAGCATATGTACCAACCTTATTTCTGTTAAACACCGATTCTAAATAGTAATTTTTGCCTTATTCATTCAACTCTTTTTTCTTTTTCAAAGTTTTAATTTAAAATTGACTGTAATGAGATTTTGCACATTTTGGAAGCAAATATTTAGAGAATCAAAGACAAGTTTTAACATATAGAGTGAGCATAAATTATTAAGCACATTTCAAAGTTCTATAAAACAAAAACAAATTATTGTATCAAACTGTTTAAAATTTTATTCATAAACATATTTCAAACAGTTTTATTTTACACATCCAAGAAGTTGTACATGAACTGCATGCATCAATTGTAAAATATCGAGTCTGTATTCAATTTAAAATGATCTGCAAACACTGCAGATCATCTTAATCATTATTCCTCCAATAACCTCAATGATTCATCATTAAATTTCATCAATATTGAGAAGATTTGTTACGTACACAAGGCCTTTGACAAATCCCCAAAGAAAAAATTTCAGGATGTTATGTTGGGTGATCGTGGAGGTCAAGGAATTGCTCCACCTTTACCAATCCAGTGTTTAGAAAATGCCTCCTGCAGGTAGTCCTTCAACAATGCTATCCCATTGTGGCGATGCACCATCATACTGGAAATAAACTTATGTCTGAAAAACAAAGTGTTTAAATTGTTTTTTCATTTAAACAATGATAGCACTTGCTGCCTTAATTTGCTTTTGTTTTATAGAACTTTGAAATGCGTTCAATAATTTATGTTCACCCGGTATTGTGATCAATTTATACACCATATAAAATCAATAATATACTTTTGAAGAACTGATATACTACTCGCCAACACACTATAACATTGCTTTTAATCCAAGAGTGGAGGACTGTGGTTCACTTCATTGTTTCATCTGAATTAAAATTAGGTTGAAAGTCTTAGTAAACAAGACATATGATGCATTTTATAATTGTTGAAATAGATTATTTAATAAAATTTGTAATAGCAGAAGACATTAGAATCATTTTACTAACTTTCCCAAGAGTAAAAACAAAATATATGTACCTGGCCCAGTATGAGTTAAAGTAAAATTTTCATCTTCAAACTTCTTTCCATAAATTGAACGCCCTCCAGTACCATTATGATTAGTGAAATCTCCCCCTTGACACATCTTTGCTTTATTAAGAAAATGAAACAGACACAGCTAATGAAATAACATGTTACACAGTAACTTCATTAATTTACAAATATTATTGCAGTTGCAGTCTAATGCTGCAATGACATGGGATAAAAAAAATAATTACACAAGACTTATAATGTTCCTTATTTTGATTGAAAAGGGTAACACTTTACATCCATATCTTCAAATCAAGTATGACTTTACAGCTGATGAAGAATCAGATTTTATTAATATAATCCAAAATAGACTGGCTGCGTTTATTTTATCTTTTTTACGGTATTAATACAATATTTATTACGGTATATTTATTGCAGTAATTAGTGTCAAAAAATGAAGTTTAAGAACTTAAGTTCTTAAACTTCATTTTTTGACACTAATTTCTAGTTACATTTTAATATTTTTTTATATGAATAATATTTAATCCTGTCCTGAGAAACAATACATATCTCAAATGCAAAATACAGTCTCACATCTAGGTCAGGTAACCTAATTTTATCGGAACATACACTCACTGACGATTTAATATTTTTAAATACATAATTTGAAACAAATGTAAACAATAGCTTTGGTTTTGATTGATATTTGTACTGTTGAAAAACATGAATGAATCTTAAAATGTCTATTGTAATTAATTTTATTACACAATATTAATGTATTGTTTTTCAGTTTAATTAAAATGTTTGATTTTAAATGCCTTTTTAGTTTGGATAAATTTTCATTTAAAAATGTAATGTTGTACAAATTTGAGGGTGTATGCTGCTGAATACAATAGGACCCAAAATATTCTCTGTTTAGATTTTTGTTTAAAAATATAAAATCACTCAACACTGATTTCAAGTATAGTAAATTTGTCGCAGGACAAGGCAACATCAGGCATGTGGTCAGCTAATCCTTACCAAATTATAAAGAAATAAAGTTTGTTTATTTGTAGAGGATAATCTCTGGAACTACCGAACTAATTTCAAAAGTAATAGTGTTCGCCCTGAATCAATCATAGGCTATATCTAATATCTAGGTCAATGCTACTAACTTAAAGAAGGTGCAGGAGCAAAAAATTTTCTACAAATGCGATTTTTGTCTTACTGGAGGATTTAGAAACATGAAATTTTGGCATGTTAATTACTTATAAGGTATAAATGTTCTCTAAGAACATTTCTTAAAAAATAGGAAGTTTAAAAGGGGTGAAAATGCACAAAAAGCATTCTAAAAATGTTCTAAATTTTGACTTTTAAGCAATCTTGGAAACTAACAAACCAATTAAAAAAATAACGATGTCAAAATGATGTCGACAGTCCTTGCTCCAACATAGGCTACATCTTATGCCGGAGTCACTACTGCGAAGGGGTTGTTGGAGCAAAAAACATTCTAAAAATGCAAATTTTTTGTCATTGAAGGACCCAGAAAAATAAAATTTAGCTTGTTAATTATTTATAAGATATAAATGATCTTTAAGAACATTTCCTAAAAAATCTAAAATTTAAACACGGGTGAAAATGTGCAATAAAACTTTCTAAATGGCAATTTCTACATGATCTCAGGAAGTACCAAATCAATTAAAAAAAATAATAGTGTCAAAATGATGATGACAGCCCTTACTCTTATATAGACTATTTTATGTCAATATCACAAAAAAAGATTAGAAAAGCAAGAAAAAAATTGTGTTTGCAAAAGCAAAACTAAAATTATATGACTGCATAAACAAGTAAATTATGTTTTAATGAAAGGCTAAAGGTTTAATTTCTTATTTTTAGTGCAAATAATTTTTATTTTCAAAGGATGTACACTTTTTTTTTTCACTTAATACAAACAACAAAAGGATACAAATTGAGGAATTATTCGGTGAAATGAACTACCCTTGTATCCAAATCCTTTTTCATGAGTACATAAACATCTGAAGTTCTCTATAAAAAGAAAAATATAAAAAAACCCATGATAAAATATCATTTTAATCTATTAACAAACCGTAGCATTATTTAAAAATCACACATTTCATTATTTAATACTTTTTTCATCCCATAATATTTGTAAATACAATGTATTTTCAAATGTAACACACACAAAAAAAAATATTTCAAACAAAGCTGCTGCTTTCTAATTTTTAAACAAATTCATAGGATAAACAAAATAATAACAAAAAATATTCATTTTTTTATGCTTAAACTGCTTGCACCTGTTTAAGAAAAATAAAACAAAATTTTTAACCCAGTATTTCAGTGCAGCAGAAGCCAAAAAAATTCAGTACTTACTGTTTCATCTGAAAAAAAACTAGGTATGGTTATTGGACAGCGGGACCAGCATGTATGTGTGTAAAAAAATTTGGTTCAGTTATCTAATTCCTGAAGATAAGGATATCTTTCAAGCAGGCAAATATTCCAAAATAATTTCAAAAGATATACATACAGCATCTTGTAATATGGTAAATAAAAATAATTTCATCCATTTAACTATAAACAATGTTAGTTTTGTACCAGATTTGAAATATAATTTATTATCTATTACTGTTTTAATGGATAAGGGTTGCAGAATTGTTTCTGAAAATAAATGTGTTAATTCTTGATAAATATAATCCTTTTCTAACTAAAACAATAAAGAATGATAATTGATTAGAGAATAAACTTGAACTTGCCTATAATTCTGAGTGCAATTTTACTGATAAGAGTACTGGTAATTGCAAACTGTGACATAAGAGATTACGTCATTTAAATTCAAAACATATGTTAGAAATGAAACAGTATGTTGATTTTAATAAGAGGGCCTTCAAGTATTATGTAAGGATATTTTTAGTCATTTTGTACTCCTCCCTCCCCTTGTAAGGAAAGATAAGCACCCAGCTTTATAAAAATCATGAATTTTGTTGACCTTCTTTGTAAAAATTGCAAATATCATAGATTATTTTCAAAAATTCAGAACTTCATTGATTGGCTTCGTAAAAATCGTGAATTTTGTCGATCAGGTGTGGAAAAATTGCAAATTTTGTGATCAGGCATCGAAATAATTTCAAATTTTATCGATCATGGGAGAAAAAAAATGACAAATTTCGTCTATAGGCTTCATAAAATTCGCAAAATTCGGCAACCGACTTTGTAAAAATCACAAATTTTCTTTATCAGTCTCAGAAAAATTGCGAGTTTTCTTGATCAGTCTCACAAAAATCACAAGTTTTCTTAATCAACCTTGGAAATATCGCAAATTTTATCGAACATATGAAGAAAAATTGTGAATTGGCTTTGTAGAAATCACAAATTTTGTCAATCAGGTGCAGAAAAATCACAAATTTCATTGATCAGTTGCAGAAAAATCTCAAATTTTATCAATCATGTGAGAAAAAATCCCGAATTTCATCTATCGGCTTCATAAAAATTGCGAATTTTCTTGATCAATATCAGAAAAAATAGCAAATTTTGTTGATCATACGAAGAAAAGAAAATTTCAGCGATCAGCTTTGTAAAAATTGTGAATTATGTTGATTGGCTTCATAAAAATCACAAGTTTTGTCGACCGGCTTCATAAAATTCGCAAATTTCAGCAATTAAAAAAATCGAAAAAATCAAATCGATGGAAAAAAGTCATGAATATTCTCTATCAGTTTCGAAAAATTGCGAATTTTGTTGATCAGGCGCGGAATGATCGTAATTTTTTTTAATGCCTTCATAAAAATTGCAAATTTGGTTCATCAGGCATGGAAACATTGCAAATTTTGTTGATCAGGGCATGAAAAATCAAGAATTGGATTGATTAGGTACGGTAAAAATCTTGTTGACTAGCTCCTTCTCTTTCCTTCGTTCATAAAGTTCCCTTTTTTCAGTAGCAGCAACTTATGTTTGTTTTTTAACACTTTTAATAAAACAAAATTTACTCTCTTGAATAGAATGAAGGAATGTTATTACAACTTGAAAATAATCCTTGCTATATCTGTTATATATACAAGCGTAAAAACTGCTGATACATCCTTACCAACAGAATCAGATATTTTGACTGGGTAAGCGAACTTAAAGACGTAACCTCCACTTCCTCCCTGAAACCATATTCTTTATTCAATTATAAGTCACAGATCATTTCCTCGAAATCGAATTTTCTCTTTGTTATTGATGTGGCCCTCAACCATCAGACATATTTGTAAGTGGCCCTTCTCTTGAAAAGGTTGTGTATCCCTACTGTAAGACATTTTGAAAGAATGAATTATCCCTAAGTCTGTAACATGCAGGCGAGATTGTTACATACTGGTCTAATTTGAAGGAGGGGAGGAGGAATTCTTGGGCCACGTTTTTTAATGTTACATTTTTATGAGCTGTGCATTGATATAGAAACTTGACTATTTTTCAGTTGTCGATTACATTTGCTTATCTAGCTGCCACATATAATTTTGAAAAATAACTTCTGTCATAAATGACTACTAGCTTTGTAGCTTGTAGAAAAAGTTTTATTTTTTTACAATATCTCTTTAACAAGACCCAATAGCAAGCAGTATTAGTTTTTCACAACCATCATAATTACAATACAGCAAAACAGTTACATTTCTTTTAATATCTTTCCTCTGTTACATGAATCTCATACTGTGTATACTTATCTGGAAGGAGGCTGAAAATCAGCCTGTCTCATCAGCATTGTACATACTTTGCAGAGTATAATTTTCTACCACAAATGCAGATGGTAGAGCTATTCCCATTTCCAGTCATCAATGCTTGAAGATTCACCACACACTTATCTGTCTCTTTTTGAATCTGTCAATCCACCCATTTAATGCAGAAAATTCTGTAATGTCTAATCTAAGCGAAATTTTCTCTCTTAATATTGTTCTATTCATAGGGATATTTTCAGAGCATGCTTGGTGCAGCCATTCAACTAGGAACTAGGAAATATAATGGTAAACCTATCAGTCAACCACTAAAGTCCAGTTTTTAGGTGTTTTCCACCAATATATCACTTTGCAGACCAATTGTGTTTTGATATGTGAATTGAGATTTAATTAATCTTAAATTTTCATCTTTGAACTCGATAAGGTAATTGTCTGTGCTGCTGCCTATCAGTCTACATGTGTCATGTAGCAGAAAAGCAAAAAATATGATTATTTGTTCTTTTAGTTTTATGTACAAGTAAATTTGAATATAGTAAGCAAGTTGCAGGTTTCTTGGTCTCCCAAAATGGGAGAAATGACTACCATTTATACTTATGTATAAGTCGACACCCGCATTCCTTAAGCAAAATTTGTAAAAAAATTTGAATTTTCGTCAAACTGCATTTCTGGTAATATGTTGAAAAATGATTTGTAATCAAGGATAAAATAATATTAATAATACATTTTCATTGAATTAGCAAACTTTTTTTTTTTTTTTTTTTTTTTTTTTTGGGGGGGGGGGGGGGGAAGTTTTTAATTAGACTTTTTAAAAATTCAACATTTAAAACTGTATAATTATGTAAAACTGAAGAAGCTTAAACTATTTGGAAAACCATTTATATCAATTTAATGGTACTTTAAAAAAATCTTTCAAAAATCTATTCGAGCCAGTTTACAAGGATAAACAACTATGACTGCTAAAATACAGTACTTCTTTGTATTGTAGAACTTTAAGAAGAGATTTCTAGAAGCATTCTCATGTTGAACTCTTTTTAAAAAGAGGGTTAAAATGTTGAAAGGAATGCCCCTGTATTAAAGGGAGCATCTTATTGTCCCAAAAGAAAATGGGGACAAAACAACTACGTAGATATTATTGAGTTTTTTTTTTTTTTTTTGTTTTCCTGTCAATCACAGGGAAATGACCATTGCCTGCTTTTATTTCTCTCTCCAATCTAGATTCATATCTGATTATTTAAAAAACTTAATCATTCACCAATTATCTGCTTTTTTTTTTTACTAGCTTGTGTACAAGTTGACCCCCCCCCCTTTCCCCCAACTTATTTTCAACTCCCAAGTTTTGTCTAAAATTCTGCGACTTATACACAAGTATATATAGTATTATTTCTTTTAATTTGATTTCCCTGATTACAAGAAATATTAATTCAAAGGGAAACAGAAGTATGGATTGAAAAAGTAAATTAATTCATTGAAAATGATGAATTATTGTTCGAATTTTTTTTAAATTTTCATTTATGAAAACGACGTTAAATGTGGGAAAGACATCAGAAAGAAACTTTAAAAGCAGGGGTTTTTTTGCACCGTTGTTATCAGAAATCAGTGGGACCAAACTGAAACAATGTTAAAAACAGGAAAGCTTTAAATCTGGATTCCACTGTGTATGTGTGTGTGTATATATATATATATATGTGTGTGTGATAAAATTGAAATCACAACTATGAAAATATTATAGGAAAATAATAAATATATAGATAAATAAACAAAAATGCAGAAGCCATAAAACTATAAATAGCATACTATACAGATTCATCAAATGAGTTATGAATGCTATTCACAGAAAAAATATGTTATTTTATTGAATTTTATCAGCAATATGCTTAAAAAGACAAAATTCAGCATATGTAAATATAAGCAGAAAAAAATACCTTTTTACAGTATTCTAAAATAATTACTGCAAGAAGAGATGCTCTGCATTTTGGAGAAAACTTACTATTTTTATTACAAGTCGTCAACAGCTAATAAGGACATGGAATAACCAATGTTCAATTAATTTTGTAATGTAATAATAATAAAATAAAGTTTTTTGATTCATACATAAACATAATCATAATTAAATCCTTTAAAATCCTTTTAAAGAAATAATTACACGACACATATTTAAAAAATATGTGATTTTAACAGCCTCAGCAATAAGTTTTTGTCATAGACAGAAACAAATAGTAACCAACTTTTAATAACTTTCTCAATATCTTTTTTATGTAGGATAATAGAAATCTGCACAGTCATGCTTTGTACTGACAGAGTTGAAAATCATCCCAAAATGATATACTGCTTCTTAGCAAGTTATGTAATAAGAGTTAAAATTACATATATACAATACACTAGAGAAAACAGCTGAGAATGTTATAAAAAGTAACAGAAACTGCTTTGTTAAACTCATACCTTTTACCTATTCATCATTGGCTGATACCAGGGGTTAATCCAGGCAGAATTTAAGGCCTATTTAAGTCCCTTTCACAAAAATGAATTTAACAAAATGGGTCACTTAATAAAAATGAATTTAATAAAACAGGCCGCTTCACAAAATTCCTTTTAATAAAAACTTTTTACTATTTATAATTTTTAATTTGTCATGTTTTAAAATGTGTGATTTGTCACAAAAACCAATTAAGCAGGTATGAGAAATTTAGCAAAAGGTTTAAAAAAGTTTTTACTAATAAATGCTAAGTTCGAATCTGAGTAACTGGATTTCAACTTTCATTACAAAATGTTATTTTTCACAAGATGGGCCCCAAGGAAAAAATCTGGACCAATCCCTGGATACTAATTTTAACAAAAAAAAAAAAAAAAAAAAAAAAAAAAAAAAAACCAAGTTTTTACTAAAGCACATAAGAAAAAACAATATTTGACAATTTATGACCTGTGCCGGGCTAGCATAAAAATACCGAGTCCTTGATTTCTTGGCACAGATATCATATACATACCACATTGTAACAATTTTTCTAATGATGCCAATTTGATCAAAAATTTTTTTTCAAGTACCAGTTACAAATATATTTTTTTAACTATTTTCTATTATTTAAAAAGAAAATAATAAATAAAAAAAGTTAATAATAATAGAATCAAACAGTTTATATCATTTAATAAAATGAAAATAAAAGTAAATAAGCAGTTTATTAATAAACTAGCGGCCCGCCCTCGCTTTGCTTCGGGTAGTCCCGTGTCAATACTGACACCGCAAATTGTTACTACCACTTCACCCCATTAAATTCAACTACTAAAACCATTATTCTCCTTTTAAGTAGTCTGGTAAAAAGTAGCCTGTATGTTAATCTAAGGTGCCAGATAACTCACACAAAGTTTCATAAAAATCGATCCATCCATTCTTACGTTATAGATGGTGTAACTAACACGACTTTGTTTTATGAATATAGATTATAGCAGCCCTCCCAGGCTTTGTACGGGTATTAAAAAAAAAAATCAAGTTATAAATTTTTACACACATGCTCATACTCTCTTCTTTGTGGGTGGAGTTATTAAAAAAGAGTAAACTTATAAAAGAAAATTCGGATATTAGTATTATTTTTTATTTATTTGTAATTCATACACCATTTTTACTTATTTACTTTTTACATTTTTACCTATTTATTTTATTTTTACAACAATTACAGGATGTCTTTATACACAATAAATCTTGTAGGGTTCAGCCTGCGTTTGCAATGTATAAGCGGAAAAAATTATTATTTACGACATCACATTAAAAACCTCAAAAATAACAGTATTTCTCCACTATTTAATGGATGTTATTGTTACAGTTTTTTTTATTGATTACTGACCTTCTTTAAAATTTTAATTATTCAAAATTCAAAACCCCTCTTTCCTTTTTTTATATACACACAGCCCCTTAATATTTTTGTGATTCCTTTTCCGTTCCCACGCTTTCACAAGCGTTTGTGAATGTTAGATAGAAAAACACACCCCCTCCCCTTAAAACTCGCATAAAATCCCTGCTCGGCAGAGAAATGCGATAATTGCTAAAAGCCCTTTTGTTAAGATTAAAGATGTGTGTGCTTCCCATGCTATGAGTTTTCGGACAATAAATAGCGTACCTTATATAATTGGCCACACACAGAGTTTTCTAAGCCCTGTGTAAATTGCTAAAAGTACTTTTTTTTTATGACCCATAAAAAATTGTATAGTGTCATTTCAGAGAGAGAGCGAGATACATTTTCGCCCCAAAAATATCCCCATGCCTGTTACTTCCATGATGTGCAATACTTGGAATCCCAGCTGTAGATTTCATGGGAACGGGAGTTGAAAAAAACACCTGCTTGTGCAGGACCTCATGTAAGTCACGTGATTGAGAGATAGAAACATTTCCTTATATGGACATTGGATATGGTACTTGCGCGCTGACCAACGAGAAGTCACCCTTTTGGTTGGGGAAATGGGGGATGCGTCCGTGTTCTCAGAAAAAATACCCCCGTATGTTAGAGGCTTACGCGCAATTGGTTTTTAGAAAAAAGTCAGTCTTGGTGATAGCAGTCGAACGGAGAGCATCTGGTTGGAGATAGGTGAAAGTTCTGTCCCCCCCCCCCCTCCCCTGTTTTATTCTGGGAGAGAGGAGGCTTGAATAATTCTACGATGTTTGTGGAGTCTGAAAAAAATATGCTAAGAGTTGGGTGAAGAAGTGTGGTCTGCCGCGGATAGCTGAGAGTTTTGCTGAAGAAGAATGTTCCACTCAAAACGATTTGTCTAGATAAAAAAAAAGATCGGAGCCCCTCGCTTCAGATTGCAGTACACTACATGTTGCGGCTGAGTATGCGAGATTTTCGATTGAATTCCTAAGCTCCAGCAGTCCAGAAAGTTGTTTTGATACCCGTTTAGAAGAAACTTATCCCGAACGCTGCATAGTTGATTGTCTTCGGCGACTAATGGCTGTTAGCTTGTGTCGATGATTATCCAAGACTTATTTTCGTTCCAAATGCCTCTCCGGGTAAGAAGTCGAAACCCAAAGGCACGAAATCTCGGCTCTAGTATGGTGAAATTCTCATGATTTGTGTCACTGTGGGACGCTAACCGATTATGTCGCAGACCTTCATGAAGCTATCATAGCCCTGTTTACAGTTTCAAATGAAAGGAAGCCAGCGTAGAGACTATATCCGAATAGAACTCCAAGTCTAATTTGTGTAAAAGATACGTCATTAAATAGTGAAATATATTCTGATGCAGGGAGGATTTTGAGCCAAGTTAATCCTAAAAATAAAAGTGTCTCTAAATGAGAAATAGGTAGAATAAGCTGTAGGTAAGAAACTTATATTGTATTTGCTCTTAAACTATTTTTTATCTAATTAAATATTTTTATTGTGGGATGATATTTCCCAGTATTTGCAACAAATTCATGTTAGTGAATTCTGATGTTTTTTTTATGTTGAATTAAATAAAAAAGAATGTATTTAATAGAATTTCAAGATTGATGATTTTGCTTTGATATATCCTTTATTTTAATTATAAAAAAAAAAGGGAAGTTTAATCCATTTTAATGCTAAGTAAACATCCAATTAAAAAAAAAAAAAAAAAAAAAAAAAAAAAAAAAAAAAAAAAAAAATGTATTTTAAACAAGGATATACTCAAATATAGTTCTTTGGTTTTTTTTTTTATCCTGCCTTGATATTAGTTTATTTGAATTTTAATCTCAATAGTGACAAAATAACTATACTAAAAGCTATAATATCGTGAAATTAAAGTAGTTTCTCTGAATGTTTAAAAGCAATATAATTTCAACCCTTACC
The DNA here is from genome assembly GCA_964019185.1 of Maratus speculifer. Classification (NCBI taxonomy): domain Eukaryota; kingdom Metazoa; phylum Arthropoda; class Arachnida; order Araneae; family Salticidae; genus Maratus; species Maratus speculifer. The sequence goes on from OZ025296.1 coordinate 71,101,230, forward strand.
TTTTTTATTCAGAATTTAAAGTAACTTAACAGACTGGAAGTCATATATGCATTGATTAATTAACATACTTTTATCTTAAAGTTGAGTAAAGATATTTAACTAAGTAGTAGAAATTCTTAAAGCAAAACTGTTGAGAAGTTCACATGATTTAAAACAAATTAATTTGTCTTATGAATGAAAGAAAATGGAGAGATTAAAATAGATGTACTAACACTATACTTTTTTCTGGCCACAATATCATTGTTGTATTATGGGATGCTTGTGTTTATATTGTAGAAATCTTATTGCTTTTAAAAAAAATTTTCTTTTTTTGCTCCCCACAAATAGATGGGAGATTCCAGTGTCTTTCTTCTATCTTTTGAAATTTTAATAAAGATCTTGAGCTTTGAAATTATCTATTCGAGTTTGATATCCCATAAAACAACATTGGTAAAAATTGGGTTCACTGCTACAGATCCATTTATGCTATGTCTGAGATAGACAGATTGAGAATTTTGTTGTGTTATCATTATTATTTACTGGCAATCATTAATATTTATAGAAACTTAATGAATGTATATTTTTTTTTAAATTCATATTAATTTATCTTGGTAATCTTTCTTATTTCTGTAATTTCTTAACTTAACTTGTGTTATCTCTTAGTATTTACCCTTATGAAAATCTCCTTTTGTTTTGGTCATCTTAAATTACAACAAGATTCATATAGAAGGTAATCTAGTCCTGATCTCAGTTAATTCATTGGTAAAGTAGATGAAATATTTGAACTAAATTAAGAAATAGAGTGTAGAAATGATTGTTTATATAGTAATGCTTACATGAAAAAACAATTTTTATTGGATGGAATTATTTTTATTAATTAAATTATGATCTGTAGCAATATAAAAAAAAAGGGACCCAATATTATTATACATATAAACCTTCCTCTTGAATCACTCTATCTATTAAAAAAAAATGCATCAAAATCCGTTGCGTACTTTTAAAGATTTAAGAGTACATAGGGATATAGGGACAGAAAAAGCGACTTTGTTTTATACTATGTAGTGATTTCTCCACTATTTAATGGATGTTATTATACATATAAACCTTCCTCTTGAATCACTCTATCTATTAAAAAAAACCGCATCAAAATCCGTTGGGTAGTTTTAAAGATTTAAGCGTACATAGGGATATAGGGACAGAAAAAGCGACTTTGTTTTATACTATGTAGTGATAAACCTTCCTCTTGAATCACTCTATCTATTAAAAAAAAACTGCATCAAAATCCGTTGGGTAGTTTTAAAGATATAAGCGTACATAGGGATATAGGGACAGAAAAAGCGACTTTGTTTTATACTATGTCGTGATAAACAACAATAGTCGGATTACCATGCGAGGTATTATAATTGCCATTTTGTTGCAACTACCCCTATATGGTGCATATATGACATCTGTGCCTATTTCTCTAGCAGAATCTTCTAATTTGACAAAAAGTTGAGCAATTAAAATAAATTATGAATAAAAGCAATAAGCTTTAATGCTTAGTATACACTTAAGGGAGACCAAACTGGTCGCCAAGGGCGGCTAATTTTATTTATTTAATTAATCAGGATTCTGTCTATAATTACTAACTATGATTTATTTTTTCTTCTAAAGATATACGTGTTTCTTTTTTTATATTTGCAAAAAATGCAGTCACAAAAGAAAAACATGTAAAATAAATTAATTTTTTCAAGGTTATTCTGTAAAAAAATATAATTGTACAAATCTACAGATCATAATTTATTTTTATGTTTAATTTCAAGTCTAAATACTGAATAGTTTTTTTGTAAAGTGTATGACAAAATGTAATTTGTGTAGCCTAGTAGAGGATTTACTTTGCTCATCCTAATTATTATTTAATAAAAACTTAAATAAGGATACCTACTTCACACAAGCACTTGCTAACAGTTTATTGCATTAAAAAATCTCATTTGCTAATAACTAATTATAATATATCAAGTATTTGCTAATTTATTTAACTTTGCCTAATTGTTATACTATAATCTTTAAAATAACATAATTTTAATAACTCTAAATGTTACAAGAGTCTGCTAGCCACAATGAAAAGTAAAAAGTTGTACCTAAAATTATTTCTTAATCATAATTATCTAATACAAATTTTGAAATCTCACTTGACTATGATCACATAATTGAAAAATAAAAGTACCAATTATTACAAAACTGATTAAAATTCAATCATTCTCTCCTTTAGATTTTGAAAGAGTTTACTACAATTCATAATTAAATGTTATATGAAAAACGGCTTAAGCTGCAACATTAATTTGACTTTAAAATTATGTCATTTTAACATATGGAGAAAAACATTTTACCTGCTGTAAGAGGGACAATGTCTTTTCGCAGCATCACTTGTATTCGACCAATTTCAATACCATCAATTGAAATATCTAAATAGACAACAGGATTAGATTGCTGTTTTTTCTTTTCAGGTTCTTCATCCTGGAAACCAGAGGATATTAAATTAAATATTTTTATACATTCATCTTAAACAGGTTAATGTAAAATCATAAAACTAAATACAGTGGAACTTGCTAATGTGATCAACTTGGTGAAGTGTTTACCTGGCTAAAAAAAATCACTTTTATAAAATTTTACTTGTGCACATATAAAATATGAGAATTGTCTGGTAACGTGACCACCTGTCTATGGTGTAAAGTGATCAGATAGCCTGTCACTGTCATGTTATTTGAACAGGGTTCATACTATCTTTCTGTGATAAAATTCAAGCACCTAACCCAAATTTCAAGCACCTTTCCAGAAATGAAAATTTTAGTGTTTTAAAATACTATATTACAAAATTATCAAGAGAAAAGAAAAAAAAATTCTTTTTCACATATTTTCAGGCGAATGCTAAACATAACATACAGTAGCAAAGTCTTAAATGTTAATTTTAGTTAAAATTAGAAAGGCTCTGAAAAATAAAGAAAATCATTTTGCATTCTACTTTAAATATTATTTGTGTTGTGCTGCCAGGGCCGTAGCTAGAAGTGAAGGGTAGGGGGGGGGGGGATCACAATTTTTTTTTTTCTCTCTCTGATGCAGAAAAATAAACTAATGCATATTCATAATTGTAGGTACTATGTTTCTTATTAAATTGCTGTAATAACTTCATTCTATGCTAAGAAAAGTATATGATGATGAAAATTTTGAGTGTATAACTGGTGCAAAATTAAACATCATATTATCTCCATATGTGCAAATAGGATGAGCTAGTATTAAAACACTTATTTAGATACAGTTTAATAATTCTGCAAAATTATGAAAGAATCACAAAACTAAATTAGATTTTTGAACAGGATTTCATTGGAATTTTCAGGACAGAAATTCAATTATTGACCTTGGAATCTTTTCCAGGGGGGGGCTGAGCCGCCCATAGCGCCCCATTAGCTACGTCCCTGTGTGTCGCTCCCAAATTAAAAAGGAACTACACTAACACGTGGTAGAATAAAATACATTTTACCGAACTTAATTTAACATAAATAATTAAAACTTTAAAATAAACATTCAATATATGGATCGTATAGTTTTACTCATGAAATTTTTCATGAAAACTATTTCAGAACAAATATTTTTGCCTGATTAATTAATCTTTTTCAACATTTGGAGTTTTAATTTTGAACATCTGAATAAGAAAAATTAAGCACCTATAAAAACAAATAACAAAAATCAAGCATCTATAAAAACAAATAACAAAAATCAAGCACCTTCATTAAAATTTAAATAAATTTAAGCACTTTCAAGGACCTTTTTTCTCTCCTAAAAATTCAAGGACTTTCAAGCACAGTATGAACCCTGTTTGAACCTGTGAAATGTGACCACATTAATTTTTTTACATGCCAAAATTTTTCAAAGACACGACCATTTAAAAAAAAAAAAAAATTTTTTTCATTCATAAAAAGGTACAAGAATTTATCTTCTATGGTGACCACCTACTTAATGTACAAAGTGACCAGTTTGTTCTTTATTGTAATGATATTTACTCCTGTCTAGGGTGACTTTCCCTTTCTATTTCTCAATGTGAGAAAAGAATGAGGAATGTTTCCCTCCTGCATATTCACGAAATGTAGAATAAGAATGCTTGCACCTGCTACTCTTTAATTAACGAACAAGGGAACCTTTTTTGGTGTTGTTCATACCTAGCATTCAGACTTGATGCATTTTAAAGACCTATATTAGGAAGTTTGAGAATTGGAAAAAAATTCTGTTAAAGTCATACCAGGGTTGCCACTCTAATTTTGAAAAAAAATTCCCTGTATTTTCCCTGTACTGCAATGCATTTATTCCATGTTGAGTGCGAAAAAATATATGCGTGTATGAAAGCTAATTAGAAATTTTATAATTTGCCATTACTAAATTCCCTGTGTTTTCCAGATTTTTTAAAATATTCCCTGGAATTTCCCTGTTTTGGGAGGAGTTTTAAAATTCCCTGTGTTTTCCAGGTTGCGTGGCAACTTTGCATACTTTTTAGGTGTGTTCGTAATTATGTAAATACGTAGCACATATTGTTGTCGCTCAATCCGTCCGTCTGTCTGTCCGCATATAAGAACGCAAAAACTATCCAACCAAATCGTTTGAAATTTAAAATATATAATTATTACATAATTTTGTCAAGTCATTTCAAATTTTATGAAAATCTGATGGATAGATCAATTACAGGGACAATCAAAAGGATTCCGTTACATTACGGTCAATGGGGAAAAAAGTTTCAAATGCATTTTAATCGTTTAAAATTTAAAACGTATAATTATTACATAATTTTGTCGAATCATTTCAAATGTTATGAAAATCAGATGCATAGATCAGTTACAGGGACAATCAAAAGTATTCCGTTACATTACGATCAATGGGAAAAAATGCTTCAAATGCATTTTAATGGTGTTACACTCATTTGAACATAATATAATTGACATGAATCTATGATGTATGTACTAAAATATACATTCTGTACAATCTGGGATGCAAAGAATATTTATTATTAAATTACAGGGCCACACAAATGTATTCCACTAAATAATGTTATACGGGGAAACATTGTTTGGGGCATGTTTTAATTATATTAACTTACTTCACATTTTATGAATAAGATGCACGTTAATGAAGTATAATAAAAATTACTCCCTGCATATTTACAGGAACACAAAGATTTCGACCACTATACTGAATCCAAAGTACGCTCTACGATACCAGCAAGATCTGAATATTTTAAAACTTATAGTACGAACGCACCTCATTTGCTACGCTTCACATGCAATTTCCAACTTGTTGATTTTGCAACAGCATAACTTTTTGAAAGTATTATTTTCAACGCTACTTATCAGACTATCAACATAGTTTTGTTCTTAAGAACTAGGGAGCTTTGCTTCCAATGAAGTATGCTAATCAACCCACGTTGATGGTCATAAACTCTAAAAACATACTAATTTGATCAACTTTTAAAAGATTGCAAAACATTGATCTTTTCTTTCTTTCTTTAAATAGCGATTTTTCTGTAAATGGATTTCCATTTATTTCCCTTTGGGGAATTTTAAGGTCTAGTCATTTGCTGTTAAACATATACCGACTATTTACATGTCTGATTAAACAAGATCAGTTAAACAGTGAAATACACAGAGTTTTTGACTGCTGGTATTTTGTGAACCGCTGTATAAGAAAAATTTTTAAGGCATTTAAATATATCGCCTACATCTCATATAATTTTCACAAAATTTTTCTTTCTCTTTTTAATATTTATGTGAAAATATTTTTGTTGTTTGAAAGGAAATATTATTTGTGCTGTCTTAGAATTCACAACAATAGTTAAAATCATTTGAAAATATGAAGTATGTCTCGTCTTAATATATTTTTTTTAATTTTAACTGTTTTGCAATATTACTTGGTCATTTGAAATATGATGTAAATTCTTTTACTTGCTGCTTTTAACGCACATTAATGAATTTATTATTTAAAAGTTTTCTTTCTCGTTTTGATGCTCATGCGAAAGTACTTTTATTGCTAGAAAGGAAATATTTTTTATTTCTGCTGCCTTAAAATGCAACAACTGTTTAAAAGATCATTTATCAATGTGAAATGTCTCAATATAAATAAATATACTTTTAAATTTAAATTGCTTGCAATATTATTGTTTATCTATTTTAAATATGACTTTTTTCTCCCCATTTATGGTGGTAGAGTGTTAGATTCCCTAACACTTTAAAAAAGTTAATTAAAAAAACACAAACTATTGGAAATTTAAGAAATTTATGCTTATGCTATTTTTTCATATACAAAATTGCATTTAAGAATTAACATATCTAGTAGAATGAACATTTATCAAAATATATATTTTCTAATGTACAATATATTATTGAGGTTGTACTGAAATTCAAAAATGCTAGTGTTCTGTCTCATGCTCAAAGTTTATTGTTTTGTGTGCGTGTTTAAGCTTTTAATTTGCTTGCAGTACTTAGAAATTGAATAGTTTTTCTCATTTATGTATAAAGACAGAGATTTTTCAGAATTTTAGTTTTCAACCAATTTTTGAGTCAAGAAAATCAATGAAAAATTGTTATAAATGGGGAGGTGTGAGGGGATGGGAGAGAAGGCAGCTCTTTTGCATAAGCTGGAATACTGTCTACCATAGAAAATTTCCTAAGCCCCAATCGATTTCAATTTAGAGAGAAACTGAACATGCATTTACAAAAAGTTACCAATTTAAATCAATTTTGTATATCAGTTTATAAAGTAAATTATCTACATTAAATATATACCACAACAATTAACTTACTTGATTTTCATCTAGTTTTCTTTTACCCTCACCATCCCCATCATCATCTTGTAGGGTTTCGCCTGCATGCTCTCTTAGCCAGTTATCATCTGACCACACTGAAAAAGAATATAGGATGTCCATTAATACATATACGAAAAGGATGATGAGAGTATTAGCTGTATTTGAAGTTATTATGTGGTTACCCACAGGTTTTTTTTTTTTTTTTTTGTAAACAATAGTTTGTGTTTTATTTTTTTCATAATACCCCAATCACTTACAAACTTACAGCATTAAATAACAGAGCTTTATACATATGTTTAACTGAAAGACTATTAAATCAATTATTAAAATTAATAGAGAAAATAATAATGAATGTACAACCTATGATGAAAACAATCCAAAAATTAACCCGAAAAATTACAGAAAGAATTGATCTAATTCAGCCAGCACAGAAAAAGCTTGAATTTACACCCTCCTATCCATTTCTAAGCAGAATATAATTTAAGATAAAAAGAGAAAGGGGGGGGGGGGGCTAGATTAAAGTCAATTTTAAATATTTTAAAATTTGTATTTACTTTGATTTTATTTACTATTTATTGGAATATCTTTTAATAGATAATTTTCAGAATTCAGTTTTTAAAAATGTGGTACAACAATAGAATTATACTTGTTAAGAAGAAAATCTTCCTAAGAAACAAACTTTCTCAGTCTAATGCAATTCCATCTAGGTTTGATGGCATAATAGGTGTGTCATCTTCATCTGCTATGATAAAAACTTGTTTCAAGCAGAATTTTCCCCATGTCTAGTGGTTACCTTTTTGAAACTGCGTCTATATCTCAGCTCCTTCTGAAATTATAAGTCTAGATACACCACTGAGGAGAAATAAGTAAATTTCAAAAATATGTATCAATAACACCGAATCCATCCATCTACAAAATGTAACAGAATGATATTGAAACACACGACAGATTATGAATGGCTGAAATTAAAAAAATTACTTGCAGAAATAACATAGAAATAAATTAATATTTTATACAGAAATGGCTAAGTATAAAATTACAGAAATATTAAAGAATATATTTTAGATGAATAGAGAAAAAAGAAAGCTTAAAATCACGAGCCAAAAAAGCAAAAATTTCATTCGGAGCTGAAGATGTTTCAGTGAGGAAGTGGCAATGTTATTTTAAACAGCCCAAGCAGAATGCAGTTTGATATAGTGATAGGCGATAATGAGAAGTTTTTCTCAATTTTCTCGATTGTATGAACATCTCAAGAACTTTCGATTGTGTAAAATTTTTCTTGATGACTCCAGTTTGCAATTGCTTTTATACCATACAGGATTAGATTTTATCAAGAGTGGTTTGCAGGTGAATGAGTCGGTGTTAATAAAGACACGATGGATTTACTCGCTAGTGAGGTGCTGCTTTCCTTGCTGTCTTTAATTTATACGGAATCTTGTAATATGAAATCTCAAACTGGGTCCTCGTTGTATACAGCATCATATAAAAACGCGGTGTGCATGCACAATAAAATCTTGTAAACAAAAAGAAAAAAAAAAAATCTCGAACCGAACGAACATTGGGGGTGTGAAAGGTGGGGAAAGGAGCATAGGAGCTGCATAATATGAATAAGTGGGCATACTGCTTCCCAACTATATATCACATGAAGAGTATTAGCAAATTTTAGAAAAGTGCCCCTGAGAGGGCAAAGTGGAGTGAGGTTCGCTGAAGGTGTATTAACATCAATAATATGAGTAATGGTCACAGCCCTTTCCAACACTATACACATGAGGGGTCTCGGCTAAATTTTGATCCCCCCCCCCCCAAGGTAGGGAATTAGGGGCAAATAAATAAGATCGAGGTACATAAGATCAATAACAGGGTTGCCACTCTAATCTTGAAAAAAAATTCCCTGTATTTTCCCTGTACTGCAACGAATTTATTCCATGTTGAGTGCGAAAAAATATATGAGTGTACGAAGGCTAATTAGAAATGTTATAATTTGCCATTTCCAAATTCCCTGTGTTTTCCAGATTTTTTAGGATTTTTTAAAAAATTCCATGGATTTTCCCTTGTTTTGGGAGGAGATTTAAAATTCCCTGTGTTTTCCCGGTTTTCCAGGTGGCGTGGCAACCCTGAATAAGTAGTCACAGGCCTAACTACAACTTCCGGCTTTTCTAAATTCCATATATTATAAATATTATTTACTGGAAACTCCGTAAATAATAATAATAATAATAAAAAAAGGCATTTTGGGAGTGCCGACAGAAGTGAAAACTTGAAAAATTACGTGCGTAAATGTTTAATCGCCAGGAAATATTTTATTGTCCAGGAAATACAAGGAATAAGTACTTGCGGTAAATTAACGCCTACACGTAAGAGGAGGCCAGAGTTCCAGCAGTAGTGAACAATATTTATATGGCACAGATGTCATACACACACCACATTGGCATGATTTTTTTAAATGCCGATTTGGCGAAAACCTTGAAGAAGTTTGAGAAATTTAAATTTCAACACATTATGGGTCCGTAACGTGACCCAGAATGAGGGGAGAAAATTTTTTATGCTAGATTTATAATGCATGAAACATAAGCTTTCAATAGACATATACATAAAAAATTGCGAAACGCCCCCCCCCCCCCCCCCCTGCCCTCCACCTCTAAAAAACCTGATGCTATGGTGAAAAACCAAAAAACTGCAAAAAGAACGGGAAGAAAAGTTAGCTATGCCATAATCTTTCTCCCCAATGTAGCTCCCATAGAAGCAAAGTTATAGCCTTTTAAAAATTGAAATAAAGAGAAGAAATGGGCAAAATTAGGTGAATAACCGACATGGGGGTCCACAGCCCGAGGGTGCCATGTAGCTTAAACTTTTAAGTTAAAATTCGTAGAGAACAAATGAGCTACATTTTAAGGTATATGTTGGGGGGAGGGGGGGGGGAGTTCAAGCTTCTTCTCCCTGGAAGAGTCCTTAAAAGAGAGAACTTTAAAACAAAGTGCCTAGGTTACGGTAACAACGTAATGAGTTCAATGGTTTTTCCCATCTCAAAAAAATTCCCAATGCGCATAAGGACATTTTCAATTCAACAATTCGATCTAAAATGATAAAAACGCAAAAGGTTTTGAAAACTGCCTCCCCCCCCCTTCTGCCGTGGGAACCAAATTCGGAAGTGGAGGGGGGGGGGGGGGGAGAGAAAATATTATAATATGAAAGAGTAATCCGAGATCTTTAAGATGATATACTACATAATGGGTTTTAAAAAGTGAAAATTGTCCCCCTCACTCCGCTCCCGAGGGTCCACCCTCTCGCCCTCAAATTCCTGCAGCCCGCACTTAAATTTTTTTTACATTTGATAAATAATGTTTACCGAATGCTTCAATCAAAAAACCACACTTTGATAGGTATTGTAGAAATAACTACAGTTTTAATCATACGTTCGTCCTCTCTCCAGCCCCCTCTTTGAAAATTTTTTTAAATAAATAATATTTATTGGAGGGTTCCAGGTACGTGACAGCTTCGTATGGCTAAAATACGTGAAACTTTGAAAATTAGGTCTTCTTTTCACAAGTCATTGTCATATTCTAATACTTCTTTCTGTATCTCGTTTCTCGATAAACCTTTCATTTCACAAAGCTTCATCGAAAAAACTCTACTCGATAAACATTCTCATCTCTATTCTCAGTGAGAACGAAAATCAGCCTTATCGCAAAAGGCATTCATCAGGAAACCACAAGTTTCTCGAAGTGCTGCTTTTATCGAGGTTAAATTTCATCGCGAAAAGTTACAAGTCCTTCGATAAACCTATTTCATCGAGGTAAATTTTCATCACGAAGCAGCGAGTTTCTCGAAATGCCGGAGTTTATCGAGATGAGATTTGCTGAAATGAGAGGCATATACGAAAGCTCTTTTAACCATTCTTTCATATTATGAATCTTTCTACTTTTGGAGTTGAATTTTATGGGATAGGAGGAGGGGAGGGGGGGAGCGATGAGGGGGTGAATTTTTTAAATCGTAGCTATTTCGACAATAAATGTTATTTTTGATGTGGATTTTTTTTATGGAACTCTGCGGTAAATATTATTTATTAAATATAAAGATTTTAAAGTGGGGGCTGCATCATTTTTAGGTGTATTCTGGGAAAAATGAGTGAACTCATGGGTAACTTGTAAATTTCAAACTTTTTTTGGACCCATCATGTTATAATATATACCATCTGAAAGTTTTCGACCTCTGTTTCATTTTACGAAATTTTCTCCTCCTGGAGTTGAATTTTAGGAGGGGGGGGGGGGGGGAGCGATAAGGGGATGAATTTTTTTAATCGTAATATTTCGACAATAAATATTTTAGATGTGGATTGATTTAACTCTTCGGTGAGTATTATTTATTAAATATAAAGATTTTAAAGTGGGGGGCTGCATCATTTTTAGGTGTATTCTGGGAAAAATGAGTAAACTCACGGATGATATGTAAATTTTAAACCTTTTTTTGGACCTGTCATGTTATACATATATCATCAGAATGTTTTCACACCTCTCTTTCATTTTACGAATCTTTCTCATCCTGGAGTTGAATTTCAAGAAAGGGAGGGAGGGGGTGAATTTTTTAAATCGTAGCTATTTCGTCAATTAATATCATTTTAGATGTTGAGTTTTTTTTATGGAACTCTCCAGTGAACATTATTTATTACATATAAAGATTTTAAAGTGGGGGCTGCATCATTTTTAGGTGTATTCTTTCTGGGAAAAATGAGTGAACTCACGGATGGCATGTAAATTTTAAACTTTTTCTTTGGACCCATCATGTTATACATATTTCAGCAGAATGTTTTCGCACCTCTCTTTCATTTCATGAATCTTTCTCCTCCTGGAGTTAAATTTCAGGTGGGAGGGGAAGGGGGAGCGATAAGGAGGTGAATTTTTTAAATTGCAGCTATTTCAACAATGAATATCATTTTAGATGTGGAATTTTTTTATGGAACTCTTCGGTAAATATTATTTATTAAATATAAATATTTTAAAATGGAGGCTGCATCATTTCCGGGTGTATTTTGGGAAGAAAAAGTGAACCGAGGGCTGAGAAGTAATTTTCAAATTTTTTTTTGTTATGTCATGTGATATATCATAGAAAATTTTTTGGACTATTCTTTAATATTATGAACTTTTCTCATCCTCAAGTGGTATTTCAGGAGGGAAGGGAGAGGGAGCAATTAGGGGGTGATTTTTTTTTAAATCGTAGCTATTTCGACAATAAATATCATTTTAGATGTCTTTTTTCATGGAGCTCTCTTGTGAATATTATTTATAAAAAATATCTATTTTAAAGAGAGAGCCATGTTATTTTCGGGTGCACTATGGGAATAAAAAGTGAACTCAACGGGTGAGGAGTAAACTTCAACTTTTTTTTGGACCCTGTCATGTCATATATCCTTGGAAAGTTTTCAGACTACTCTTTCATACTATAATCCTTTCTTCTCCCTTCTCCAATTTGGCCATCTTGTATAGGCACTGTTATGTTATAACATCTGTACATAACATTTCCGATTTAAAATTTAAATCTAAATTTGCTTAAAATAAATATTTATATTTTATTCATTAAAGTTAACAAATCTAAAACCTAATCTCTATCTAATAATCCTATAACTATCCGTTAATTTAATCAATAATATTTACTTTTAGCAATATGCTAACTTGTTTTTATTTTTAAAGATTCGCGATGTTGTTTTCTCTCTGCAATATTTACTAAGTCCGAAATATACAAAATCTAAAGCCTTTATTTTTAATATTCATCTTTAAATCTATATTCAATCAATAAATCTATTTTTTCTTAATACTCTGGTTAAATTTCAGCAAGATTAAGCCACTATTTAGCCAGATATGTGTCATAGTATTTTTCTGAAGTTTTCTCTCTTTAAAACTACGCGCGCCATTTTTTTTCTACATTCCAACATCGCCATTATACACCCACGCGCATTTTCAGAGCATCTTGTGGAGAAACGGAAATGCCGATCTCATGAATCACCCTTTTCCACGAAATTGTAGCGTCTCTTAAAATCCCGCTTATTTCTTGTTGCCACTAGATAATATTTTTTGACCTAACTCCCTCTAAGAATTTCTCTGCATTCTACTAGCAACTTCTTTCCATTTTTCTGATTGGCTGAGCGTGCAGAGACCATACTCACTTTCGCGGGCGTGCTTTTGAATTCTTTCTCATTCTTGCCTGGTTCTTCATCGATGTAACACGCACAAGGATTTTAGGGAAATTGTTGCCATTGGGCCCTTGGGCCCAGCGTGCATTCCCCATTTTACGTTCATTTTTTTAATCTGGAGTAATCATAACTTCATGACTAACAACTAACTTTGATAAATTATAAAATGCATTCCAATCAATTTCATGTCAGAAAAAGAACTATCTGCTACAAATAAGATGGCCATAGAAGTGACGATCCGGAGAGCATTAATGTAAGATAATTAGATAGATGTCCTGGATAATATTCCCATCCTAGTCCCAAAAGGTTGCCTACTACAGTCAAGCAGCGTACCGACCATAGCATCTGATATTCCTGCATAAATCACCCATATCAATCCGTAGCGGCAATAGATAAAGAAAACTGATTTCATCATTTTACTTTCTGTGAACTGTATTTCACTAAGATAATCCCTGAGAAGGCGTCTACCTCTTATCCATAGTTTGGTTTGACATTGTGATTCGGACATGTGTTACATCGATGAAACGACAATAATCTATGAATTCTATTTTTTCTCCAGTATGAAAGAAATCAAACTGATAAATTACACTGAATATTTACAGGATATTAGTTATAACCTTGCAACTAAGTATATTTGATAAGTAAAATAATCTATGAAACAAGATGAAATAGCTGAATGTATATGATAATTGGGAATATAGTCCTCTGTCATCAGGATCCTGAACGTTGATATTCAAAATGTGTTTAAATAAAATAAATATTTGTACAAGTATAATTTTGGTTTGTGTGTTTCTCTACATGTTTGGGGTGAGTACTCTATTTTTTATATGTATTTATGTTTCAGAACTTCTGCTTCATAATAATAATTATACCTCAAGAATTAAGACTTAAATTATTAAAATTAATCTTCTTGTTTAAAAATAAAATTTAAATTAATCAGATTAAATTAAATTTCCGGCACAACGCAACCACCACCTTACATTTATGGTGCCTCGACTTCAGGAATTTACCTTGGGTACCGATCTTATAGATTTTTTCTTCTTCTCTTTCTCTCACTTAATAGTTATCTTTTAATGAAATCTTTAATCATCTTTTGATAAATACTTGATTTAAACATTAAATATTTTGTAAAATAAAATTAATTAATAATAATAATAGTAATAATAAAAAATTGTAATATTAATTTTCTTTAATTATAAACATTAAAATTTAAAAATGCCTTTCTAATTTTTTCTGAGTATTTTATATTTTTGATATCTCATGTGCAGACCAATGTTTATGGTTTATGTTTATACATACATTTTTCAAAATATTTTTATTTATTTTATAAATAAAGTGTTTATTTTGAATTTTTATCTTTACAATATTGAAGTAATGTTTCTCATCAAATGATTGAATTTAAATTGCATTTTTATTCACAAATCATAGATTTTTTTTTTTTTTTTTTTACATTTTGTGTTGATAAATTTATAATTTACAAATGAAGAAAAAACAAAATATTAATAATTATTATTATTACATGCAGTAAAAAATTTATAAAAAATTATTTTTCCATCTGTGAATTTTTTTTTTTTTTTTTTTTTGAAAGTAAACAAATCTGATGGTTTTGAACTCATTTATGTGATTGAAGTCAATAACTCATTTGAATAAATATTTTAAAATAGATGAAGAAATAAAATGCTAATCATTATTTATACACATTGATTTATATCCTATTATTATTTGATTAATATTTTTATATACATTGATTTATTCACAATATCTATAATAAGTTTGAAAGAAATTAATTCTGGTATTGCTATATTTATATAAAATTTGATCAATTTATGGTATGCAAAATAGTTCAGTGATGAAGTTCAACAATAATAGTACATGGGCTCTCATTTTTTTATGATGGTTTTTGAATTATTTTAAGCAAGATTTTATTTAATATTCATGCAAAGTGCAATAATTGGTTTTTTAAAAGTGACTCATTTTTCTTTTCACATGCACATGTATGTTAATAATTTAATATGAGGTGCCAAGTTCTGCAGGCAGAACTCAGAGTACAAGGTGCATATTGTAAACTGAGGTGATTTCATATTTTTTCATTAATGTTTCTAGTGTATGATTGAAATTTAAAAGAAAAAATAAAATAAAATAAGTAAAATAAAATAAAATAAATAAAATATAAATAAATAAATAAATAAAATAAATAATTTAAAATAAATGAATGAAAGAAAGAAAGAAAATAGTAAGTTACAAATTTAATAAAATTGAAATACTTATCTTGATTCAATTGAAATTTCAAAATATATACTATTTACATTTTAGTGATTCTTGTGCTGTTCAAATGCATTTTTTCTCTTGTTCAAAAAATTAATGAAGTTTAATCACTATATTCTCCAGTGTCTTTTTCTTATCCCTTAAATGATGTATTTATTTTTTATTTTTTGGTATACTATAGCAGACATTTTACCCCCCCCCCCCTTTAAAGGTATCCTTGGTTATCTTGGATATTTTCACTGGTTGAGATGCCACCCAGGGTTTCTGTGGATTTTTCCTGTGCATAGACCCAAAAATCCCCGTAAATGGTCGGTAGGTCAACTAGCCAGATGTTATTTTTTTTTTTTTTGTTTGTTCAATTGGAAAGATGTGGGACTCGCTACTGTTATGGAGTCAAGTTAACAAGTTCTTGCTCTTGGGCTGCAACCAACAAAATTTTGGTGCTCAGACAGTTGTGATGCTCTACGCGCATTTTTCTCTACTCAATAGATTAATTTTTTAATTACTTTATTTTATTAGTTATTTATTTTATCATTGGGGCTGTCCATTCATGAACGAATTGTTTGGTATTAGCCCGGAGAAGCTAAGTGATGGTACACTGGCCGGCTTCCATAAGGATGGGTCACAAAAGAAAATAGCTTTCTTTCCTCCTTCCAGTTATTCTCGAGCGATATTATAAATATTCTGATAGGATAACTCATTTATTTGTATTAGCTTTTATGCTATAGTTTAAAATTTTATTATTCTAGAATTCAATTTATAATAGAATTTTTTTACACTGTGAGAAACCTTAAATTTTGCTGAGGATGTCAAAACATTAAAGTTAGTCTAAATTTAAAGGGTACCCTATATTCTATGTTTTATATCATAGATACTATACTCTATATCTTATTAAAAATGAATATAAATAATAAAATAAAAAATAAACTAAAAATATATGAAAATAAAATATGAAAAATATTGAATAAAAATGAAAGAAAAATGAAAAATAAAAACAAATATGAAATGAAAAATCAAAATAAAATAAATGCATAAAAAATGTATTTAAAAATATAAAGACTTACTTTGATTTAATCTTTTTTCAAATTATTTTTTATTCTCTCCCAAGCTAACTCGTTCAGTTGGTTACATTCCTTTTAGTTTGTGGTTAGTAAGTACTAAGGTTAGTAACTTAATTTGGGTAGAAAATACTTTTTTTTGGTGTCAACCAGTGTTACAATTATTGATACTTTTGTTACGATTCATTGACGAGTGACTCTGCCTAGCAATTTATTGATTTTGTTGACATTTGGTTATTTTTTTTACCACACTGTATGAATGGATGAATGAGTGAAATATATATATATGCATATAAAAAATATATATATGTAATTAGAAATCAGTAGTCTTTATCGCATTGTGTGTCTCAATACTATGGAGAAACTTCTCTACGTTTTTTGATGATCAACACAATGTTAAAAAATCATCGTATTTTATTAAATTTAGTTTTGGATCTTCCTCAGCATTCAATATTTCAATTATTAGAATACATTGTTTTAAAATTTGAAAAATTTAAATAAAGGATTTATTAAATTAAAATTTCTAAATATCTAAAACATTTCTTAAAATAATCAAGAAGTCTACCTTTTTTATTATGAAAACTCATATATTTTCTATAAGAAGATGCTACTGAATTACAAAATTTACATAAATAAGAATTTGAAATAATGAAATATTGATAAATACTTGATTTAAATATTTATTTCATTAAATATTTTATAAAATAAGATTAATTAATAATAGTAATAATAAAAAATTGTAATATTAATTTTCTTTAATTATAAACATTAAAATTTAAAAATGCCTTTCTAATTTTTTCTGAGTATTTTATATTTTTGATATCTCATGTGCAGACCAATGTTTATGGTTTATGGTTATACATACATTTTTCAAAATATTTTTATTTATTTTATAAATAAAATGTATATTTTGAATTTTTATCTTTACAATATTGAAGTAATGTTTCTCATCAAATGATTGAATTTAAATTGCATTTTTATTCACAAATCATATTTTTTTTTTTTTTTTTTTTTTTTTTTTTTACATTTTGTGTTGAATTTCTCTTTTATTTTCTAAATAAATTTATGAGAGCCAATATGCAATAAGTTACCTTTTGAAGTCAATTTTTTTTTTCTTTTATCTCTTTTTCAACACTCAAGGCCTCAAATATACTGATTTTTTTTTCTTATTTTGAATAGTTTTTTGGTGCTGATTCTTATACTGTGTTTACAGGAGTATTTGTTAATGTGTTATAAAAGTTTATCAACTCATTATCAGATGGAATATTTTGATGAAATTTATTATTGTTTTGGAATAAAAACTTCAGTTTCAATAGATTATTTTCTACGTATAATGATGTGTGTAATAATAGTTAAAAATTACATAAAAAGCACATTTATGTTCAATTTCTGCTTTTCGACTGCTATGTAGCTGATGTTCTGTTTTGATGATATTGTTTACATTATCTTTATATCTGGTTCACATTGGAAAATTGTAATGGTCTACACATGAGAATTACAGGTTTAAAAATTTTTTTTTGACTCACCCCTATATAATGTTGGTTTTGCATATTTAGTTTGTTATTTTATTCTGTGCAATTACATGTTCCTGTATTTATTTTTAGGTATATTTTGTATTACTATGTTCCTATTTTCAATCTTTTTAATTTTATGTACTGTCATGATTGTTTATGTGTTTTCAGGAATTGTTTTGGCTAGGGTTATGGCAAGTCATTTCTAGTAATACTTTTATTTTCCAAAATTCTTGGAACTTTGGTTCTAAATCGAATTTTTTTTTTAATCTGCAATAATTAACTTCTCAATTTAAAAAAAAAAAATTTTTTTAATCATGTGATCTTTATTTAATTAAAGTTGGTAGATGGTTGAGGCAATATCTATCGTTAAAATCTCATGATTTTCCTCGTATAAATTTTCATATTTTGGTGCTTTTGGTAAGAAGCCAATAGCTCAAATTTTTTTTTTTTTTTTTTTGTTCTTTTTTTCTATTGAGGGGAGATAAATGTTATGTTATAACATCCGTACATAACATTTCCGATTCAAAATTTAAATCTAAATTTGCTTAAAATAAATATTTATATTTTATTCATTAAAGTTAACAAATCTAAAATCTAATCTCTATCTAATAATCCCATAAATATCCGTTAATTTAATCAATAATATTTACTTTTAGCAATATGCTAACTTGTTTTTATTTTTAAAGATTTGCGATGTTGTTTTCTCTCTGCAATATTTACTAAGTCCGAAATATACAAAATCTAAAGCCTTTATTTTTAATATTCATCTTTAAATCTATATTCAATCAATAAATCTATTTTTTCTTAATACTCTGGTTAAATTTCAGCAAGATTAAGCCACTATTTAGCCAGATATGTGTCATAGTATTTTTCTGAAGTTTTCTTTCTTTAAAATTACGCGCACCATTTTTTTCTACATTCCAACATCGCCATTATCCACCTGCGCGCATTTTCAGAGCATCTTGTGGAGAAACGGAAATGCCGATCTCATGAATCACCCTTTTCCACGAAATTGTAGCATCTCTTAAAATCCCGCTTATTTCTTGTTGCCACTAGATAATATTTTTCGACCTAACTCCCTCTAAGAATTTCTCTGCATTCTACTAGCAAGTTCTTTCCATTTTTCTGATTGGCTGAGCGTGCAGAGACCATACTCACTTTCGCGGGCGTGCTTGAATTCTTTCTCATTCTTGCCTGGTTCTTCATCGACGTAACACGCACAAGGATTTTAGGGAAATTGTTGCCATTGGGCCCTTGGGCCCAGCGTGCTATCCCCATTTTACGTTCTTCATTTTTTTAATCTGGAGTAATTATAACTTCATGACTAACAACTAACTTTGATAAATTATAAAATGCATTTCAATCAATTTCATGTCAGAAAAAGAACTATCTGCTACAAATAAGATGGCCATAGAAGTGACGATCCGGAGAGCATTAATGTAAGATAATTAGATAGATGTCCTGGATAATATTCCCATCCTAATCCCAAAAGGTTGCCTACTACAGTCAAGCAGCGTACCGACCATAGCATCTGATATTCCTGCATAAATCACCCATATCAATCCGTAGCGGCAATAGATAAAGAAAACTGATTTCATCATTTTACTTCAGGGTTCATACAGAGTTTGCTAAATGAAAAATAAGGACTTTGTAAGGGCTTCATTAAAAGAAAAATAAGGACTTTCTAAAGTTAAAAAAGAACAGTACACATAAATTACTTACATTAAATTTTAATTGTAAATATATAACATTAGTTGACTAGCAACTGTTTTTTAGTATCTATTTCTTTGGTCAGGGAGGAAATTTCTTCCTTTTTTCTGTTGCAGATTTTCTACAATTGTTCAATTTTATAAATAATTGAATATCTTTAGTTGATTCAGCTTTATCAGCTAATTCATTGGCCTTATTTTCTAACTCCGATACTTCTTTTTCAAGAAGCCATTATTTATTTCTTTATAAAATCTAAATCATCTTCAATTAATTTCCTTTTATTTTCTGCAGAGGAAGACTGGTGCTGTTAACCATGCTACACATATCCAGTGAAATAAAAAGACCACAATCAAACACAGATCAGCGGATTATAGAACAGATTGGCGCAATTATTTGGCGAAATATCTTCTTTGTTATACATTTCTCTATATCAAAGAAAAGGAAATTTTAGATGGTGAATACTGATTACGATTGGTATTTGTGGATACGAGGTTTCTACATCGCAATCAGAAAATAAAAGAGGCAGCTTTAATGTCCAATCAGAAATAAGAGAATTATAACAAAGAAACTTGATTTTTTTTTTCAGATTATGAATGTTTCAGGGTGAAAATTTTTTTTCGGAAATTAACATCGCATTTTTGGAAATCGGCGGCGTGGGGGAGGGGGAATTCCGCAAGTTACACACCCCTCTTGGGAAGGGGACGTGGGTTGTCCACGACCTTCAGACGAAATTGGCAATTTATCTGCGAGCAAAATCAGCGATTTATTGCGATCTTTTGTCGAAATCGGCAGTTTTTCCGCGATCTTTTGACAAAATCAATGTTCTCCCGTGTTTTTTTTATGAAATTGGCGTTTTTTTTCAACGATTTTTAGGGAAAATTTGCATTTTTTATGCGATCTTTTCTTAAAAACGGCGTTTTAGGGGTGATTCTGAGTGAAATTTTTTTTTCGGAAATTCCCATCGCATTTTCGGAAATCGGCGGGAGGGGGGCCGGTATCCGCGATCTTCAGACGAAATCGGCGTTTTCCCGAGATTTTCAGACGAAATTAGCGATTTATCTGCAATTTTTTAGCAAAATCGGCGGCTTTTCCGCGATCTCTTGACGAAATCCGTGTTCTCCTGTGTTTCTTTTTAATGAAATCGGCGTTTTTCGACGATCTTTAGACAAAATTCGCATTTTTACGCGATCTATTCTCGAAAACGTCCTTTTATCCCCGCGATCTTGACGAAATCGGCGTTTTTTTCCGTGATCTTTTGATGAAATCTGTGGGTGTTTTTTTTCTTTTTTTTTTTTTTTTAATGATTTTTTGACACAATATTTTTAAGCAATCTTGTAGAAAACGGCTTTTTTTTTCGCGATCTTTCAACGAAATCGGCGTTATATCCGCAATCTTTAGACGGAATCGACGTTTTCCCGCGGTCTTCAGACGAAATCTGCGCTAGTTGGTGAAATTGCTGTTTTTTACGCGATCCGCACAGGAAATTCGCGTTTTTCAGCGATCTTTTGACAAAGTTTGTTGATAAAAAAATTGAGGAAATTGTCGTTTTCCACGAAATATTGACGAAATGTGTGCTTTTCGGCGTCCTTTCACGAAATTTGTATTGCACAGCGATTGTTTATTCCGCGCGCAAAACAGTACAAGTTGGCAACTATGTAGAACTGATAACCCAATTTCAAATTTTCGGAAGAAGATGCCTTAAAATTTCGGAAATTTCGGATGAGAATCATCCCTAGGCGTTTTATCCCCGCGATCTTTTGATGAAATCGGCGTTTTTCCGTGATATTTTTATGAAATCGGCGTTATTTTTTTTCAATGATCTTTTGACAAAATATTTTTAAGCGATCTTTTATCGAAAACGGCATTTTTTTCCGCGATCTTTTAAAGAAATCGGCGTTATATCCGCAATCTTTAGACGAAAGCGACGTTTTCCCGCGGTCTTCAGACGAAATCACAGTTTTGTCTGCGATATTTGGTGAAATTGCCGTTTTTTCCGTGATCCACAAATGAAATTCGCGTTTTTCAGCGATCTTTTGACAAAGTTTGTTGACAAAAACATCGATGAAATCGTCTTTTTCTCACGAAATATTGACAAAACGTGTGCTATTTTAGGCGATCCTTTTACGAAATTTGCATTTCTCCGCGATTGTTTTTTCCGCGCTAAACCGTACAAGTTGTCAACTATGCGGAACTCATAACTCAATTTCAAATTTTAGGAAGAGGATGCCTTAAATGTTCGGAAATTTCGGAAGGGAATCACAACTGCAGTGTTTGGCGATTTTTTTAAAACATTTTACGGATCGCGTTCCTGTTATAAAATAAGGACTTTCAATAAAAAATAAGGACTTTAAGGATCCTTATTAAGGACTATCGAAATATAAGGAGTTTATAAGGACTTTTAAGGTCCGTGCGAACCCTGTACTTTCTGTGAACTGTATTTCACTAAGATAATCCCTGAGAAGGCGTCTACCTCTTATCCATAGTTTGGTTTGACATTGTGATTCGGACATGTGCTACATCGATGAAACGACAATAATCTATGAATTCTATTTTTTCTCCAGTATGAAAGAAATCAAACTGTTAAATTACACTCAATATTTACAGGATATTAGTTATAACCTTGCAACTAAGTATATTTGATAAGTAAAATAATCTATGAAACAAGATGAAATAGCTGAATGTATATGGTAATTGGGAATATAGTCCTCTGTCATCAGGATCCTGAACGTTGATATTCAAAATGTGTTTAAATAAAATAAATATTTGTACAAGTATAATTTTGGTTTGTGTGTTTCTCTACATGTTTGGGGTGAGTACTCTATTTTTTATATGTATTTATGTTTCAGAACTTCTGCTTCATAATAATAATTATACCTCAAGAATTAAGACTTAAATTATTAAAATTAGTCTTCATCTTATAAAAAATATAAAGTTAAATTAATCTATTTAAATTATTTCACGGCACAACGCAAGTCCACCTTACAGGCACTTTTCAATCTTTTTTGAAATCGCAACATTTTTTATCATTTTAGTATATTGGAGTTCTGCATCAGGATGAGTAAACCGATTTTACTCGCACTTGACACACCGATCGGGCAACGAAGGTCAAGCTATTTCCTTTTTTTCTTTAAGAGGCTACTTCAATCAAGCAAAAAGATAAGATTCGCTAAGGCTAATCCTATGGAAGAAATAAAAAGATGTCTCGTTTGCATTTCAATAGTTTTTTTTTTTTTTTATCATTGGATATTTGAAATAGATTTCTACAAAAATCCACTATTGACTTTTGACTTTTTCGATTTTGTTTACAGGTAGTTTTAATGAAAACACTTATTTTCGAAACCGGCTTCAATAGTGAAAGTGTCACAATGAAAAAACTTGCAAATTAAATCGAAAAGAGAAAAAAACAACCTTTGTACAGATCTACCTCAGCTGTTCAATGTAAAGAAAATCATATAAAATTATTGAAATGCAAATAAGAAATCTCTATAAATTTGTTCCATAGAATTAGCATTAGCGAGCGGGTCTTTTCACTTCATTGGAGTAATAGCCCAGTCAAATTGTCAGAAAAAAGGGCTGATAGACACAAAAATTCTGCTAGAAGATTTTATGTTTTTAAAATGTTTATGGGGATGCTAGTAACAAGAATTAGTGGTTTTCTAACAAAATATCTCGAGGCTAAATTTTGTGGAGCCAAAAAACTACAAAATTTTTTGACTTTTTTCAGTTTTTTGCCAATAACTCAAAAATTATAATTTTTTTGCGTAAAATACTCAATTACAAAAAGAAAGAGAATTAAATTCTCTATAAATTTTGTTACAAAAACGTTTTTCTAAATCCATTACTAAGAGCGCTATGGTTTTTTGAAAATGTCCTTTTTTTTAAATTTTATAAAAAGTGACCTATTTTTCGCCTCCCATCCCAAAAAACTTTTTTTCATCACTAACAATGAAAATTAAATACACCTATTGATGGATGAGAAATGAAAGTTTTAATAAAGGAAGACAGAAGAAGCACAAATTCTAGAAACCCTATAAGAAAAACAATTACAAAGGGAGGCAGGGCCAGGGATAAAAAAGGGAATGTAGATGGAAGATTGCGGCCACGTGACTTTCCCGAGTCTTAATGATTTAGATGCAAGTGTTCTTTTATAAAGATATACTCTTCTAATATGCTGCTATTCATTTTATTGTATCCCTTTTTGTGCAGTAATGAAAAATGAGTGAGCTTGACCGAAAATTGTTTCATTCGCCAAACGACTTCAAATAGTGATACTGGCATTGTGAGCCAGAAACGACTTGCCAAGCTCTTTGAACATAGCGTTCAGCATTAAAGTATAATTCATCAAAAGTAATATTCATAATGTTTTTGGAAAGTAGGAAGGAAGTTAGAATACAGGATGATTGCCGAAAAACATATGCGAATGAGAGAATGATAGCAGCATATGTCCGTCAGAGTGAAGATTCTACACAGACTATAGTTTGTCCCTCAGATCGAACACTTCTTTCAAGTTTCAAGATAATTGCTTCTTATGTGAAAAAGGTAATCCCGGTGACTTCAACGAAAAACAATAAAAAAGCCCTAAGCAAAGAGAAATTTGATTCACAAAGTAATGAAGTTAGAAGCGAAAATTACAATTTTGAAAGCTGCAGAAAAACGCGGGGATGAATGGTCCCAGAAAGTAATTGAACATATTCAGCAAGAACCTGATTAGCAGATGCGAACCGAACTTGCAGATGCATGATATCATAGTTTCTGTTGTGTAAAACTAGAACAATCTATAACCAGGGGTGCAGAAAATGCTTCTACTCCCAATATTTCCCCCAATCTGCATAAAAATTTCCCCCAAATTTTACGGTATGTTATAAGTAAATGCTGCATTACCATAGGTATAGAAAATTTATTCTTCCAGTATTTCTCAATTTATGCGTGAGTATATATAGCAAAGGCAATACTGAGTTAAAATAAAAATAAAAGAATCTAAATATTGCAGCAAATTTTTGGAAATGTTACAGCAGAGTAAGGAAAAATGTGGTGTGTGTGTGTGTGTGGGGGGGGGGGGGGGGGGGGGATCCACTTATAGCACTAATAACGTGTTTTTTTTTCGTGGTTCTTTGACAAAATTAGTAGTTGATTTGCCTTTATTTGATGAAATTTGTGGTTTTATGGTGATTTGGTGAAAGTTGTGGGAGTTTTTTATATTTTAACAAAAATTCAGGCTATTTTGCCTATTTTAACAAAATTTGCAGTTGTTTCACATTTTTTTTAACGGAAACTGTGGTTGTTTCACGATCTTTTAGCAAAACTTGAGTTTATTTCGCGATCTTTTGACAAAATTGGCGTTCTCCCATATAATCACGATTATTTCGCCCCTTTTGACAGAATTTACGGTTGTTTTGGAATATTTTGATGAAATGTGCATTTATTTTGAGAAAATTAGAGTTCATTTTGTGTTCTTTTGAGGAAAATTGCAGTTCATTTGCAACATTTTAACAAAACTTGTTTATCGCGATCTTTTGATGAAGTTTGCAGTTATTTTGGGATATTTTGACAAAATTAGTGGGTTTTTGCCTTTTTGTGACTAAATTTCAGGTTATTTTGCGATCTTGTGATGAAATTAGAGTTTTTACTGCAATTCTTGAGTAAAATTCCCAGTATTTTTATATCCGAATTTTCAGATTGATGACTTAATTTTCAAAACCGAATACCTTAAATTTTCGGAAAATTCAGAACAGAATCACCCCTGATATACGGTACATATTATTCTGAGATTGATTTTGTGAAGGTCGCCATGCATATCTTTTTCATTTGTAGGGAAATTTTTCCATCTCAAGAAACTATGGATTCCTTGTTAAAATCGAAACCAATTGCATATATTTCTGGAAAATTTCCCCGAGTAGTTAAAATTTCCCCCAATCCTAGATCGCCGGATCGGACATATTCTGCACCCCTGTCTATAACAAGAGGAGAGAAAAGAAGCGTTGACTCGCACCATCAGTTGACGAAGCCAATGACTTAAACAAGAGCTTCTTCATTTTATTTCTTAAAAGAAATTAAAAATTTCAAAATAAGAATTTCAAAATAACAGATTTCAAGTTGAGCAGGCAAAAGAAGAAGCTGATTCCATGATAGTTATCTCAGCCATTTCAAGAGCCGTATCTTTTAAAAGCGTCGTAATTGTCGTAGAAGATATTGACCTTCTCGTGATCATGACGAGCTTAAGCTATCAGCACAAAAATCTATTTTTCCAAAAGCCAGGAAGAGGTAACATCGAAACCAAATGGTTTTCAACCATGTCGTTCAAATATAATTACAACAATGTTCTTTTCACTCATGCAATCAGCAGATGCGATACAACATCCGCTCTTTTTAGGCAAAGAAAGTCAAAGTTTTGTAAAACTTTGAAAAAACATGATCAGCTTGGAGAAATAGCCTGCGTGTTCAATAAATTAGGCTCTACCCGTCAAGAAATCGTCAAGGTTGGAGAAAAATACCATACTGCACAATACAGTGGATGCATATATAATACACAGAAATTGAAAACCTTAAGTTTTCAGCTATTTGCTAAATCTGCCACAAAAAGCAAAGTTCATCTTGCAAGACTACCACAAACACAAGAGGCTGTGCAGCATCATTTTCTCCAATGTTATCATCAGTTACAAGATAGACTAGGAAACAACATCCCTCCTGAAGAATGGGATTGGGCTCACAGGTCGGACGATCTCTTTCAGCCAGTTGAAATGTGCCAAGACCCGGCACCTGAATCCTTGCTCCATGCTGTGTCATGTAGCTGTAATGAAAAATGCAGCAAAACATGTTCTTTTGATAAATTAAGACTAAAATGCTCGACAATTTGTATAACATGTAATAGGATCAACTACGAAAATGTTAACGACAATATTTATCCAGAAGGAAGGGATGTAAAAATGTCACCATAAGTATTTTTTACTTACAATCAATTAAATACCTAATAATGTTCTCCACTAAAGCTCTAAATACAAAAAAGTTACAATGTTCTTAATTTTTTACAATGTTACAATTGTAATTCATCACGATTTGTATCATGTAAATGCCTATAATTTAAATAAGTTACATTATAGAGGATAAAATAATTTAAAATTGTCAAATTTTTGTTTTTGTAATGTTTTTGTAAAGTTAGAAAAAAAAGAGTCACTTTCAGAATGCTGTAGCGCACTTAATAATGGCTTTAGAAAAACATATATAGTGAAATTTGTAGAGAATTTAATGCTCTTTCTTTTTGTAATTGAGTATAGAACGCAAAAATTTTATAATTTTTGAATTATTGGCAAAAAACTGAAAAAAGTCCAAAAACTTTGTGGTTTTTTGGCTCCACAAAATTTAGCCTCGAGATATTTTGTTGG
The DNA here is from genome assembly GCA_964019185.1 of Maratus speculifer. Taxonomy (NCBI): domain Eukaryota; kingdom Metazoa; phylum Arthropoda; class Arachnida; order Araneae; family Salticidae; genus Maratus; species Maratus speculifer. The sequence goes on from OZ025296.1 coordinate 71,128,142, forward strand.
AAAACCATTAATTCTTGTTACTAGCATCCCCATAAACAGTTTAAAAACATAAAATCTTCTAGCAGAATTTTTGCATCTATTTATGACAATTTGACTGGCCTATAACCCCCAGGGCCGTAGCTAGAAGTGAATAATAGAAGGAGCTGAAGAGATTGTAGGGAGGGGTTCATTTTTTCTCTCTCTCTCTGATGTAAAAAGTTAAATGAGTGCACATTCACAACGTAGATGCTATGTTTCTTATTAAACTGTTATAATAACTTCATTTTGTGCTTAGAAAAGTATATGATGATGAAAATTTTGAGTATATAATTGGTGCAAAATTAAACATCATGTTAGCTTCATATGTACAAATAAGATGAGGGAGTATTGAAATACTTATTTTAGTGCAATTTAGTAATGCTGAAAAACTATAAATGGGTCTCAAAACTAAATTAGTTTTTTAAACAAAATTTCATTCGAATTTTCGAAACGGAAATTTATTGAGTGACCTTGGAATCTTTTTTAGGAGGGGCTCAAAATATTTTAGAGGGGGGGGGGGGGCTGAGCCGCCCATAGCACCCCCTAAGCTACGGCCCTGGTAACCCCATAAACTTACAACTGAAGCAAATAATTGTGACAGCAGAATTATCGAGCAAGCTTTACCATTACCATGAAGTTTTCTGCCAGAATAACTAAGAATCACAACAACTGCTTTTAACTTCTCTTTGTTACAATCGACTGTAAAATATCTTGATTGTAGATTCTAAGAAATAATCGATGACTGTATCGATTGTGATTTTTTACGATGACGATTTTTCTCGATTGCTGAATTCTTGAGAATCGCCCATCACTAGTTTGATATGGCAACGACAAAGCCAAATAGAATTTTTTTAATTAATTTTATAATGTATTTAAAGGACTTTGAAAATATTCTAAAAAATAATCATAAAATTTTTTTTAACATAATTGCATACATGAAATGCATTTTTGGAAACATATAGGATTTTTATTAAGGACAAAAGTACCATTTTTTTTTCTATAAAACAATAATAAATTAATAGTTTTAAATATTGAATTAGAATTTTTCTAAGTAACTATATTATGGTTTTTTAATGAGTATAGCACAGACATTAAACATACTTAATTTTTTTTATACAAGTAATGCCTGATAAAAATCAAAACTAAAAACTTTTGTTTATTATTATTTGAAAGGAATTTAACCACATATTTTGCATGCACTAATTTATGGAACAGAAATATAGATGCAAATAAAATATTTAAGACTGCAAACAACACAAGAAGTTTGGAAAGATGTATGCTAGGCATAACTAGAAGAGAACAGAAAGAGAATAACATGGATAAGTGTCTACAGAAATTGTTTTAAAAAGTTCCCTGATTTTTACATGATTTCCCAGACTATTTATATCAGACTTCTCTGTTTTGCAAGGTTTGTAATTAAAAACCACCTTTAAGTAAATTATGCTTATATTCAATAATCTTTCCGAGCTCTTTTGTGTAACCCTGTATATCTAAATTGTGTAACTATTAGCATTTATACACAGCATATAATGTACATATACTGAGACAAACTTAAAAGCTTATATCATAATAGAAAATTGACCTAGGTTTGTGTTAAATATCAAAAACTCACACCATGACATCTTTTTAAAAATATTGATGAAAACAAAAACTACTCAAAATGTGAAAAAATAAGGTATATGAAATAGATAAATCAGTCTCACTGGAAAGATGAAGATGCAAATATTTTTGCATACAGATAAATGCTACTAATTTTTGAGTATTTTTACAAAGTTCTCTGTCTTTTCCTGGTGGATAAACCTCCCAGATTTTTCCATGAATCCATAATTCCTAGATTTTGTAAACACTCTATAAGAAATTGCGAAAGCTTTTGATATTATTCAGAGAATTACACAGCTAAATTGAAAATGAGCTGGACAAACTACAAAATAAGATAATAGATGGTGCACAAACACCCTACAGTAGTATGCCAGAGATATAAAACGATCCAGAAGACTACCTTAAGTAAGATGGAGTGACGAAATCAGAAAATTGGTTGGTATTAAATAGATGACAGGAGTACTAGTCAGGAAACAATGGAAAAATCTATAGGAGACTTACATCCAGCAGTGGATTTAAAACTGTTGCTTATGATGATGACATATCCGATATTATTTTCAAAATATGTTACTCAACATTTTTTACTAAAAATCAAAGGAAATGCTTTCTAGTAAAACTGTGACTATGCGTTACATGGCTAGAATAGTGTTCATAATGAACTACATATCTTTAGCTTAACCATAACATCATCTGCTGTTTGCTTGTTTATAAAATATTTGATTTTTCAGAACATTTGAATAATGCATAGTGCAGCAAAACAATCAATCTAAAATTCAGGGTAGGCAAAAAACAACCAAAAACAGGTTTTTTGGATTAAACTGGGTTTTTAAAAAATATTATTTCTTATTACATATACATGCAAATTTATTGATAAAAATAGACATTGTTGGATTATAAGTAGTGTAACTTCATTTTAAAATAATTTAAATTAAATATTTCAAGTGAACTTATGTAGAAAAATGAGAAAAAATAATATTTTAATTCAAACAGTATTAGCAAACAATCTTATGTTCCAAGAATAAACTGCTATACACAGTGAAGCATTGATATTTTGAAAATCTTTATAAACTATCTTTTAATTATTAATAATAAACATTTGAATGTAGTTTGATAAATATATTCTTTTCCAGAGTTATTCAAATGGTAAATTTCAAATACTTCTTGGGATTTTGCTTTTTGAATGACAATTTGAAGTCAACATTTTTGGCCATTAGATTCAGCAGATAACAGAGAAAAAAATAAGATTGTTATTATTAAAATGCTATAACTAGCACCCAATCTTCGAATACTTTCTTATTTTTATTCAAGATAACCTCCCCAATCAAGAAAAACTCTTTTACAGCTTGAGTAAAATCTTAAAGAACATTGTGTTGTGTATTAATTATGTTAAATAATCTCATTTTTTTAATTAAAATATTTTATGTTAAATATTGAATATTTTTAATCTTTTTTATTTTTGATCAATTCACATGCTTAAAGCTTTTTTCTTTAGAGCAATAGATATGTTCACCAATGCATACTGATTATAATCCTATGCATAAAATAATTACCTAAATAAACTATATCTAATGCTTATTACTGAAATAAAGTGTTAAAAGTAGAAATTATTTATGTCCAATAATCTGAAACACGTAATTAAAAAGAAAAAATTTCATTAGATTTCTTCTAATTTTTTTTTAATTGGGTGGGGGGGGGGGGGGGATGGGAGGTGGGGAACCAGTTGGTTTTAGCCATGTTTAAAACCGATTGGTTTAAATCATGAAAACCTTGCTAAAAACATGAACATTTAATGTAAATGGTTTTGGCATAGATAATGCTAACAGGGATGAAGTGGAAGGTATATGATGGTATACACCATGTCCTTCCAGATTTTTTAAGGAAAATTGCATTCCTTCTACTTCTCATAAATGCTATAGCATATACTAACTAGTGCATACCCTCTGCATACAGAATATAACCTCTGGATTTTCTATGAGTACACCACTGACTGCTAACACAGAAATTTTTTTTTATAAATTAAAGAAGAGTTTGTTAAATTAAAAAGTTTGTATTATTTACTGTAGCAATTCTTTTAAGACTTAAAATTTTTATTTGAACATATGTTATTCCCTGATATTGGTGAAGAAATTTAATTAAAATCATCAAATATTAAAATAAGCATATTAACAAAATATACAGTACAATTTTTGTGTGTGTGTGTGTGTGTTACTGGTGTTATAAGAATACATTTAAGTACAACTCACAGAATATTCACAAAAATCTAAGGAAACATATCACCAGAAGTATGTAAATTGAACAACAGTTATTAAAGGAACGCTCAAATCTTGAAATCAGGTTGTGTGTACATCTTTGTTCTTTGGCCACTGCAATATTTTGTGATTTAAATCCTAAAAATTTCCCAATCTTTATAAAAGGTCATGCTGCACTACATTGATTTTTAACCTCCTCAGTCCTGAGACAAATTTTACGTGGCACTACAAAAACCAGTTTAAAATTATTATAAAAGATCTCCAAGCATGCATTAGTTTGTATAAAGATGCTTCTAACATGCATGCATCTGTTAAAAAAGTCTAGATGTAATTTTAACTATTCTAGAAGAAATTAAATGAGTTTAAAGGGTAATTTTTAGTGTCGCCTCCAGGCGACATAAGGACTGAGGAGGTTAAAAAAAACAGAATGCTGCACACTTAAATAATAGCTTAGAGAGCCTAAAATCAAAGACTGTCAAATCATTCTGACAAGGCTAAAAATAATAGAAAAAATAAATACAATAAATCTGTTCCAAAAATAACAACTACAATAAGCTTTACAAAATCTTAATGGTTGCATGTAAACAAAAAACTGCATAAAAATTATATGTGTGCCAACATTACCTGCTCTGGTTGAACCTTCTTTTATTTTCATAGGCTTGGCCAAATTAACTTTTATTGTTCTCCCAAACAATTCAGAGTCATTCTAAAAATACAAAATTAATTTAACAAAACAAGCAATATACATAATTGATAAAATATACATTTAAATTTGAGTTAAAAAAGAAATAATAATAATACTCTTTATGAGTTGACACATTAGTTTGATCACAGAGAGGTATCTTCAGAAAACTTACAAAAGATCTCGTATTTCATACCATTAAAATACATAGAATAGCAGGTTTTAAACTTTTAGATATTACAGACTGCTTTTTGTGTTTCCTCTATTTAAAAAATCCCCAAGAATCAAGACAAGTTATTGATTTTTTTAAAACAATATTTAAGAAATGCTAAATAAACTAAAGTAATACAGGAAAACTTGCTAAAAGAGAATTTCTAGAGTTCAGAAAATTTGAACAATTTCTCTCGAGTTCCCACATAATATTTTTGTCATGACAAACAGTTTGAATTGTTGATGTTTTATTTTCTCTTTTAAATTAAACTAGACTTTAATTAGAGGACTAATGTTCAATATACTAAAATTTTACATAATTTTCATTCTTTAAACAGATTTAAAAATAATTTTTAAAAAGTTTTAAAAAATTGATCTCAAATTTCTAACAGCTATTATTTTATGAAATTTTTATTTATCTTATTTTCCACATTCAGTAGCATTTTTGGAAATAAATATAAGTAAAATTATAACCATTATTCTTGTTAATACAAACTATACATCTAAGATATCTTATATTCCAAACGTGTCAATATATCAAACCTTTCTTCAAAAAATTTCATACTTTAGACTATTGCTAATGGATTCTTAATGTCGTTTGGAGAAGATAAAGTAGTAGCTGAGGGAAAATTAAATAAATAAAAATCTTAACTTCTAATAACAGGACAACAGTTAAATGCATTGAACAAACAATCGTGAATGAATTTCAATGTAATGAATTTATGAGAGCTAAAAATAGCTTATGCTCATAAGCTAATTAATTCTACAAATCAATCACTTGGTTTATTAGCAATATTTGCAGGAAAATCAATGCCTATTAATGAGACTCAAGCAATATTACATTTACAAACATTCCACTCAGCATAAATTTAAGTTCTCTATAAATAATTTAGTAAATTTTTATTAATATTTATTATTATAAATAAAAATCAATATTATATGAATTTTAAAAAATAAACTTATATTTGAGGTATCACATAGCTATGCTTACCAGTTTTGAACTATTTATCTGATAAAGTAATCTTTAAAAAATCTATAGTAATAATAAATACAGTAGAACCCCGATAATCCGGATCGGGTTTTTCGCTTTTTTTTCAAGTTTGAGAAGCGATTGGCTAATTTCTTTAACATTAACTTGTTGCATCGTCGTATTCTGAATAATAGAACAAAAAATTTTTCGCCAATCGCTTCTCAAAGTTGAAAAAAAAATTAAAAAACCGATCCGGATTATCGGGGTTCTACTGTACTGACTTACAATCAGTCTTAAAATTCAGTATTTTAAGAAGCTTAAGATATTAATTATATTTTTATTATGTGCCACTTGACACAGACTAAAGAATAGCATGATAAAGAAAAAAATATATATATATTATTCATCATACTGTCAAAGAATTTTCAGCAACCTATGCAGTGATTCCACAAGATTATGTCTTGAAACCATTGAAAATTGAAATGCCCTAGACAAAATCAAGACTTTTGACACTTACATATACTTTGTTTCAGGTACTTTTCAATTAGTCGAGCACCAATGATATACATATATATTAATGTATATACGTACATTTATGTACATATTTACAGATATATGTCAACATTTTATGTGTAATATTTCCACATATGTGTATATTTAGATATATATGTATATATAACACTGGCGCCCAGCTAACTGAAAGGTACCAAATTAATACCTGATATTCACCTTATGGTTTTCCCAAGCTCTTTAGAATGAAGGAAAAAAATGTTTAAAAATTTTGCTTAAAATAATACAGCAACGTTTACTTTAATCCGGGTTTCGTAAATGAGTGGATGTATAGCTCAGCAATCCATCCATATTTACTTTAATCCGGGTTTCGTAAATGAGTGGATGTATAGCTCAGCAATCCATCCACAAAATGGACACTTTAAAAGAGCCAAATGTCATACAAAAAACACATAAAATCAATTTAGCATTATAGAAAGATTTAGAAATAAAAATGTGGTAAAAATTATGCATATGACCTGAAATTATACATGGCACAAGAGATGTACAGCAAAATCTTATTGCAACAAATGTCACTTTAACAAATTTTTCAATTTAACAAATGTTTTTGGATTGTTAGAAAAAGTTCTATGCTTTCTAATTATAAAAATACTCACTTTAAGAAAATTTTATATTAAAATATTTTTCAAATTGCTGACATTTCAAAAGAAAAGTGTCACTTCAGTTTTAGGAATGCCAAGTTGAAAAAAATAAATTAAAAATCTGGAACTGGAAATTTGGAACAAATCTCCCCCCCCCTCCCCCCAAATCTTTGAAATTTCAGCATATTTTGAATTTGTTTTTCGAGAGGGGGTTAAAATTGATTCCCCAATTTCAGCTACAAAAATAGTAAGCTTGTTTTTTAAAATCACAGTCAGTTGTCCTTTTTCCTTATTTATTTTGTTTGTTGTAACAAATCTAAAAATTAGACAAAAACATTTATTATTGCAGCTGTTGTTTAACTTTGAATAATGTAACATTTAGTGATAATTATCAGTGAGTATTTGTCAATTTATATGTGGAATTAGATTTTTTTCATAAAATGGCAGAAAAAAAGGGAAAGAAAACAATTTTTATTGAAAGATAAAATTAACATTATAGAAGCATTAAGTGTTGGAAGTAGGCAGGTAGATGTTGAAAAAGTGAAAGAATTTGGTATAGCTACTTTATACATTAACTACCATCGTAAAAGAAAAGGACAAATTTTAAAACTCTTTGTGTGTACTAATATGTGCCCAGACAGGAAAATACTATGACATGGAAACTATTAAATAATCAATGAAGCTGTACAGTTGATTTAAAGACATAAGACCAAAATATCAGCCCATTTCAAGAACCCTCTTTTTAAGTGGTTTAAGAGTGATAACACAATCAAATGAGCAAAATGAAAAGAAAAAAATTGTTTGCTCATAAATAACTCTGCTGGAAATTTATTTATAGCCAATTTGAAAGCAGAATTTTTGCTTCCTAACAATATTCTCATCTTACAACCTCTTGATCAAGACATAATAAAAAATGTCAAAATTCTGACACCAACTAATAGATAAAATTCTTGCAGACTCGCAATATGAAGTTTTGGATTTACAAAAGGTTAATGTGAGACAGTCATGTGACAAATGAACTGCTTGGCAAAATGTATCTTCTACCATAATTAAAAACTGTAGGAAAAAATTCATCCTTTTATGTTTAAAAAATGAACCAAAAGAAACTGCGGAGGTGTATTGAATTTTCTACCGATCTCTGGACTATAGCTACTGAATGCTTACTATTGCATAATCTGCTAATGTTTATGTTGAATGTGATGAGTTATCACATGTTCTGACCTAACTACAAATGACATTGCCGGAAACTTGATTAGAAAAGCATGTAACAGTGAAAATTATGATACTGGTGATAATCAAGTACTGAAGATTATTATTAGTGTATGATCCAAAGAAGTTCTATTGAACACTGAAACTCTTAAAACATATTTAACACAGTGAAATAATATTCTGGAAATATTTTATACAATGCTGAATAATATTGAAGATTTTGTTTTGAAAAATGCATTATCAACTGCAGTGTAATTTTTCTTTTTATATTTCTATTTAAATAGAAATAGTTACATTAACAGTAGATGTTAATGAAATTTTTTTAAAGCTTTTGGGTATGCAAGATAAATTAGGATTACTTTAAAATAATTAAAATCTTAACTCTGTGTTAGTCACACGTGTAGTTGTGATGCAGATCTTTTTCTTCTTTTAAATTTTGAACCAAATAGATTCATAATCTGTGGCTCTTATCTTCCTCCCAAAATTATCAACTTTTCACCTGCAGTTGTTCTTGAAATTACTATTGCATTCAAAACTTAGAAGATGAATATGATGGCTTGGCAGGGAAATGATCAAAACGTGGGATCATTACATGCTAGCTATTAGTGTTTTTCTTAATTTTTCAAATTTAAGGCCAATTTCTTTTTACAATACAGTGTATAAATTTATAAACTTATATACAAACATTAAAAGACAGCAACTATTCAGGAAAATTAATTATTAAAGCATTTGATTAGTCAATCTGTAGGTTACGGATTTTGGACATTGCTGACATGTAGGTTACAGATTTTTGACCTTACCATAATTAAGTTGTGCTTAGTATTTAAAAAAATTTTAACACTAAAAATGCAGTAATTGTTATATAATTGTATATATACAAATATCATACAGCATGATAGTGCTGCATAGTAGAGCTCAAAAGCATCTTTAATGTAAAAAGTCCAAAGTTTGCCTCTTAATAACTTTGGACCCAATCATTGGATCGCAACGAAATTGAAAAGGCGAAGTGTCCTACACTAGACCTCAAAGTTTACAAAAAATCATCCAGATCCACCGATTAGTTATGGAGATCCAAAACCCCTGTTTTGTCACCTTTTTCTCGTGAAACGAAAAAAACACAAATAACTAAATTATAACCCGAAACAGGAAACATTCAGCAATGTGTAATAGCTTGTTCAAAAGCTTTTAATTTAGGTATGTGCCTTTCGAAAGTTCTGTCAAAAAATATTTAATATTAAGGAAATAGCACCCATTTAAAATTTATATAATGCTAAACCTTCCGTAATTTAACATTATAGAAATCTCTCCTTTTTAATTGCTAATTCAATTATTTCTTTCGAGTTCCCACCAACTAAAAAACAGTTCAATAAATTAAAAAAAACTAAGGATAACACATGTGCTTTTTTTTATTGACCAATAAAATTCTGATTCTCCTGATAGATTTTTGAATTTCTGAAATTGACATCATTCGAAACAGAAAATACACATTTTTCATAAGCATATACATAAACTGTAACTAAATATGTGTTAAAACAACATCGCACCTTTATTTGAGTTTTTCGACGTCAAAACAGTTACTACAATACAGATATTTCAATTAAAATGAGATAATTTAGAAAAGAAAATCTTCTATATTTATAAAAATAATGATTTGAATTGAAAATAAAGCTATGAAAATCTGTGTGGTTACCTATGGTCATAAGAAAATCGGTATAGATACTGAGAAACTGCAGTGGGTCTACCATCTGGGAGAAGGTGGTTCTATCGGCAAGTTTTTTGCCAACTTGACGATATAGTGTCAAATATGGTTGCCCAGAGTTACTCGCCAAAACTGAAGCCGATTTGGCGTTACTTACAGTATTTCACCAAACTAATAATTTTAAACTAAAACTAATAATAGCTTAGATTTGTTAGTTGAAGGTGATTGAAAAAGTTCTTGAAAGGATTTGAAAAAGTTATGAAATCATATGGAAAACTGGTGGAACCAGAGAGAAAAGTAGAGCTCGATCTAAAAAAAAATGTTACAGTACAAGTGTAATGTAGATTCTGCCATTGCAGAATTCAGTTTCACCTCTGATTAAAAAAAAAAAAAATCGATAGAGGTCTTTTAGAAGGGCGACTCTGTTTAGAGTGCAATGAACTAACTTCATTTTTCTTGTGTTTATCAATATAATAGCAAACAGAACGGCGTGAAATACCCAATTGATTAGCAATTTCTCTCTGAGACATTGGAATTGTGGAATAATAAAGAGATACAATTTAACGTGCTACTTCTTCATTGACTAGATTCATCAAAAACTGATTTTTTCTTTAGTTTAAACGCTTTTTATACTCTGAGAAAAAGGAAATGCATTTTAACAATAAAATTGTATGAATGTCTCGTTTTAACAGCCAGATTACGAAACTAGTCGTTGGGGGCCACCGTAACACTTACCATCATGGATATGCATTATATAATGTGTGAAAATAAAATATGTGAAAACTATTAATAAAATGCATTGCAATTCGAAAACCAAATTTAAACATATATTTAAATATTCTTAAAATATATAGTAATGCTCCATTAATGAATTGCTGATGAACCCATTTCGACAAATTATGTAAAATATCAAACTACACAAGTAGTACCGGATTGCATAAAAGAAACATCCTTATAACTCCAAAAACAATAATCATATTAACTAACAGTTTACTGCGTCAGATTAAATGTCTCATTTCCAACAAATCTTTGAATTGAAATTTGAAGAAAATACAGGGTCATGAAAAATCGAAGAATGTGGAAGACAGGATTTCAAATATCTCGGCAACTATTAATCTGACCGACTTCGTTCTTGATGCAAAATTTGTGTGATTTTATTGTTTTTTTACATCCTTTCCTTAAAAAAAAAAAAAAAAAATCTAACATTTTTATATACATTTCACCAGAATGAATTTTTCGAGAGTCTGAAAAAAATAGTTCTGGATAATCGAGGTTACTGATATTAAATAGACTTCGTCCTATTCTTACTTACTAAGTACATACAAAATTTTAAGTCTCTATCTCCATTTGTTCATGAGATAGAGCGTTTACAGACAGACAGACAGACATACATACGGCAATTTTTTTTCTCTAAAAACATGTTTTTCGGAATCTTCAGTATCTGAAATGAGTAAATCCGTCAAATTATTTTTTTCGATGTTTCAAAACGATTGCAAGACTTACCCTATACTACGTATGATAGGTAAGTAAAGGTGGGCCACAATTTTTGACACGACACTTTTTAGCTTGTCTGAAAGAAAGAGCATCAGAGGCTAAAAAATTGGGAAATATTTTCAATACAGTTAAAAATGTGCATAGAAAAGATATAGAATCAGATGATCTGTAAAGCTCATGAAATAACCTAAATTTTTCTTAGCTGAAAATGTGGACTGATTTTTACTGGTGCCTTATATTCAGAATTTTACTATTATCACTAAAATGATTTCTGAGGAAAGTAGTCAATAAAATGTATTGTTATGTTGTCTCAAATCAGTTAAGCTCCACAACGATAAACGAATATCATATAAAAAACTGGTGCAACCAGAGAGAAAAGTAGAGCTCAATCTAAAAAAAATGTTACAGTAAAAATTGGGAAATATTTTCAATCTAAAAATGTGTGTAGAAAAGAAATGGAATCAGATGATCTGTAAAGCTCATGAAATAATCTAAATTTTTGTTAACTGAAAATGAGGACTGAGCTTTACTGGTGCCTCAACTGGTAAATCAATCAGGAAAAAAGAGGCATTTTCAACTCACTTCATATTTCAATCATCCATAACCAGTTTAAAAATTCGGGTTCATAACTATATGCTACAGGCTGATGTAAAGAAGTATGAGAACGGTTCGTTCAGTACAAAGGGTACACAGAATTCCATTCCAGCTGTTTTGATAAATGGAAGATCAATGCTCCAATTAAACTCAAAACCTTAAACAGATACGATTCAACCATATACTAAATATTTGTGTTCAGACATATTTATCTACATCAGTTCCTCAACATCCTGATTATATTAATGTTATACTTTAATTATTATTTCATGGTTTATATTTGTTTAACGTTATGGAGCTTAACTGATTTGAGACAACATAACAATACATTCTATTGACTACTTTCCTCAGTAATCATTTTGAGTGGATAATAGTATAATTCTGAATATAAGACACCAGTAAACCTCAGCCCACATTTTCACCCAACTAAAATTTGGGTTATTTCATAAGCTTTACAGATCATCTGATTCCATATCTTTTCTATGCATTTAGATTGAAAATATTTCCAAATTTTTACTGTAACATTTTTTTAGATTGAGTTCTACTTTTCTCTCTGGTTGCATCAGTTTTTCATATGATATATGGAGAAATAAAAGCAAGTTTTTTTTCTCTTGGGAGGGGGAGTAAAAATTATTTACGTATTTTTTCACAAAGTTACTTATTATTTTATATTGGTTAAAGTTTAAATCTGGTATGTGCTCATACTCAGATGGGGAGGGGGGTGCAAAACTGAACAATGAAATTTTAAGGAGGGGATTCTAGATCCTTTAATTAAAAAAGATCTCAAATGCAATAATGTTAAATAAAAAAATGTTAATAATAAAAAAAATGTTAAAAAACTGCTTTTTTAAATGTATTTTAGAGCAGTTGATTCTGTTATGTAATAATTTATTGAGATTAAAATTATTGGTGTTAAGATCGTTCTACAATTTGGACATGGAATTTAAATAATCTTTTTGAGTACATGTGCTACAAAGAAAACTTTTTAAATAAATAAGAGAAGTTTTACTATTAATTTTAAATCATACTTTTAAATTATCATGCCCGAAATTTTATAACGATTGCAGCGACTACCATTTTGTGTCGACCATGTATACATAAGTTGAGTGCAGTTCTAAGCAAGGTTATATTATTACACTTACTAAGTACACTTTATTTACACAAAACACATAATTATTTATGATAAAACATTATAATAAACATCTTATTACATATTTCAGGACATTGGATCATCTTTAAAAATAAATTTATGGAAAAAAAAAAAATAGTTTTTTCGATCACTATGCAAATTTGGACATTCCAGTTTCTTATTTGAGAAAAGTACATTTATTGCAAAAAAATTTTTTACAAAAATACACATAGGTACTTTTAAATTAAACAACAAGTTGAAAATTGTATGTGAAGTGTAGCAAAAGAGGTGTGTTCGTCTTCAGTGAAAATTAAAAATATTCAGATCTTGCTGTTATAATATGCAGTAATTCGGATACAGTATAGTGGTCGAAATCTTTTGTGTGTTCCTGTAAATACTATATGCTTTCTATTATACAGGAAGTAACTTAAATAAACTGCAGCAATGTATATCAATTTCATAAAATATGAAATAGTTTAATATAATTAAAACACACCCCCAACAATATTTCCTCGTATACCATAAACAGAGTCTTATAATATAGATGCACGCGTGCACGCCATGTGCAGAAAATTTTAAGAAAGAAACAACTTTTATTTTTGTAACTTTTTTTAGAACCAATATATATATATATATATATTTTTTTTTTTTCCTCAATTTTATGAACGATTTATTTACTGTTAACGCGACTATCGTCAAAATACATTAAAAAAAATCACGACTTTCAACAAAGAATTGTGTAAAAAACATGCAATTTCAACAAAGAATCGTGTAAAAAAACACATATTTCGACAAAATACCATGTGAAAAGCGTGAATTTCATCCAAAAGCCGTGCTAAAAACGTAAATTCCATCCATGAATCGCATAAAAAACATCAATTTCATGCATGAGTCTCGGGAAAAAAGCAAATTTCGTGCGTAAATCGCTCAAAAAAAAGAAATACGCCCAAAAATCACAAATTACGCCCATTAATCTTGTAAAAAGACGAACTACATTCATAAAGTGCATAAAAATGCAAATTACATCCCCTAAATCGTGTAAGAATGTGAATTATGTACATAAATCGCATAAAAGACAGATTACGTCCATAAATCAAAATCACTCAAAAATGCGACTTTCGTTGGCAGAAAGCACATAAATCTCAAATTATGTCTATGAATCGCATAAAAATAAATGAATTACATCCATAAATTGGGTAACAAAAGCAAATTACACCCATAAATCGCATAAAAAATGCAAATTACGTCCATAAATCGCTCAAAAAACACGAATTACGTCTATAAATCATGTAAAAAACATAAATTACACTCATAAATTGCATTAAAAAAAACATGAATTACGTTCACAAATTGATCAGGGTTGGAAAAAAACAAAAAACATGTTTTAAACGTTTAAAACGTTTTTTTCTCATTCAACAGCACAATTTCGATTAAAGTGAACAAAAATTATTAAATATAAAGAATGAAAATATTTTCAAACAGCAGTAAGGAAGAAAAAATTATATATTAAATACCAAACATTAATTAGCAATTTTATTTTCATACTAAACTAAAACATTTAATTGTTAAATTCTTTAAAAATGGTAACAAGTTTGGCAGCCTTATCAACACCCAAACGATTTTTGGTTTTGCTTTGCACAAAACCAAAAGTACAGAAAACTCTTTCTAATCCAGCAGTAGAACATACAGCTGTATGTAACTGTTTTATGATATTCATGGCATTTTTATCAATGTGTTTTTTGAGGCTTAACCACCACAATAAAGCTGTTACTTCTACTTTATTTGATTCTCCAACGGCAAATTTATGACTGGTAACTGCATCAAACATATAATCGGAGAATGGAGCTGACTTAGCTTTGAAGTTTATAATTACTGGAATTAGTTCAGGACATAATTTGGCAGCATTTTTCAGTCTCATCAAAGAAAACAATAAAAAATCTTTTTTAACAACTAAACAAATATCTATATAGTATTGCAGGATTATCTATTGATGGAAGAAAGAATTATTTATAGTATATTAAGAAGGCATTTAGCCCAGATTTTTTAATCATTATTATGTTCTCTGTGCACCAATTGCTGAATTTATTCAGAAAAAAGGAGAAATAGATCTCGTCTAGTTTCCTGAACAAGAGTTAGTATATAAAGGATACCACCTTTTTAAAAAAAGTAAATCCATAAAGGATATGCATGCTATTAACTTTTAATCTCTAATTTTGTTATAGTTTGTGTATACATTTTGATAACACAAAAATAACAGGGAGTCAAATTATGTATAAAAAAGAAGTTGTTGACTATTTTTCATTATTGGGGCAGCACAATACATTAAAAAACAAAGTAAAAAAAAAAAAAGATAAGGGGAATCTACAAGAAAAACAAAAAAAGCTATCCTACTACTAGTTAAACTGAACACTAATTGCTCTCAACTTCTGCTCATTTTTAAAAAAGCAGCAATAACCGAGATTGTGCAATCCAGATATTATGCAATCATGGTATTACATAATACTGAGCAACACAATTATAAAGAGATGACTACTAAATTCTTGGTTTTTAGACAGATAATCCACGGAAATTAAAGATAGCAGATAGTACAAAAATGAGATAGAGCAGTGGTTCCCGAACTTTCTTGGTATGACCTTTCAGTGAAAAAAAAATTTCGAGACCCACCTTTCAGTTAAAAAAAAAAAAAAAAAATTGCGACCCACCCAAGAAAAAGTTGTATATCTGTATAGCAATTTTTGTACAATCTCTATGCACTCAGCTATAATATCGAAAAATGCAAATTTTCATATGGAAGATACTTTATCAACAAAAACAAGAACTGGTAATCTCAATGTGTGTTGAATAGTAAATAACACAATAGCCAAAATACAAAGATAGTTAAAAACACGTTTAGTTATTATAAAAACATAACTTTATAAATAATGAGATTTTTGGTACTGATGTTTACTAATGTGGGAACATATATTAACATGCAGTTTGTCTCAGTACTTGTCTTTCAAAAACAGCAAAGTATAAAAACAGGGCTCGAAAATTCAAAAAATGTTGAGGTTCCCAGTTGGAAACCTACATGAAAAGTATAGGTTCCCAGATGAAAAATGTAGGTTCCCAATAAAATTTAAGTGTGAGTATTTTCACGTAATTTGCCGTTTTTTTTGACAAAATCTGCCTTTTTTTCACGATCTTTTGACAAAATCTGCCGTTTTATATAACGATATTTTAACAAAACCTACCGATTTATCGCAATAATTTAACAAAACCTGTCGTTTTTCAATGTTTTTTTTTTTTTAAATCGACATTTGCCATTTTTTCCCGATTTTTTACGAAATCTGCCTTTTTTTGCAATTTTTTAACGAAATCTGCCGTTTTTTTGCAATTTTTTAATGAAATTTGCAATGCTTCTCGCGATCTTTAGTAGAAACCTATTGTTTCTCGGTATTTTTTGAAGAAATTTGCCGTTTTTTCGCTTCATTTTTTAATGAAATTTGCCGTTTTTCCCGATTTTTGTGACGAAATTTGGGCTTTTTCCGTAATATTTTGCCGAAATTATGCATCCCACGGATCGCTCAAGAGCTATATTTTTGCGTAATTTACGCGATATAACGCGTGCGCGGCATCATTGGCGAACATGACGATTTTTTAGGTTCCCAGCCGGGAACCTGAATGAAAAAATATACATTCCCAGAACTGATTTCTGGGTTCCCCGGGATCGCTATTTTTCGAGCCCAAGCATGTTCTTATAAGCACAAAGTGTTTAATTTCATCAAGGACCTCAGAGCTCATTTAAATATTTCTGGATATTCTGTTCGTATATTAATCTAGAAGGAAATTAAGGATTTCCCCTCGAAATATTATTTCCTATTGAAATTGTCATATCTTTTTAAACAGATAAAATAAATGATATATTTTACATATTACAAATCTCGATTGTTCCGCGACCTACCAAAACAACTGCCGCAGCCCATTAGTGGGTCGCGACCCATTGATTGGGAACTGCTGAGATAGAGAAACAGAAATGCATGTTTCTAGATAGTCTTTATAAATAATTTAACACTGAAATACTGTTAATTTTGAAAATTAGATTATTAATATATTATAAAACTTTGATATTATATAAAAAATCATAATTGAGATATTAAAAAAAAAATTATGTATTTCCAATTCTAGAGGAAATAAATTTACTTTAAATACTTAATTAAAATTAAATAACCAACTTATAATTTTAATAAAATTTGAATGTCTTTTAGTATATACAGCTAATTAGAAATTTTTAATGCAATTTTATTTCATAAATTTTAATTTGTGACATTATAACAATAATCATATTTTAAACATTGTTTTAAATGTAATGTTTTAAACGAAATGTTTTAAACATAACAACCCTGCAAATCGTGTAAAAAAAAATACGAATTTCATTCATAAATTGCATAACAACAAATGCAAATTACGTTCATAAATTCCATAAAAAACGCGATGAATCGTGTAAAAAACATGAATTCGTTCATAAATCGCATAAAAAAATGCGAATTACGACCATAAATCGCTCAAAGATCACGAATTTTGTCGCCAGAAAGCTAAAAAAAAAAAAAAAGCAAATTACATCCATGAATCACATAAAAATAGCGAATTATGACCATAAATCGCATAACAAATGCGAATTACTTTCATGAATCGCATAAAAATCACTAATTACGTCCATAAATTGCTCAAAAAACTCAAACTACATTCATAAATCGCACAAAAAACGTGAATTACACCCAATTTTAAATTAACTTGCAGAAAGTTTTTGACCTAATATTGCATGCACATAAAGTTTTTGGTTTTATACAAGTCTGACCATAATGCAGTGGAATACTTTTGAGTAGCCCTGTAAATTAATAATAAATATTCTTTGTATCACAGATTGAATAGAATGTATATTTTAGTATCTACTTCATAGATTCAAGTCAATTCTATTATATTCGAAAGAATGTAACATCATTAAAATGTACTTGAAACTATTTTTCCCTATCGACCGTAGTACGATGGAATACATTTTATTGTCCCTGTAATTAAACTATACATCCGATTTTCATAAAATTTGAATCGACTCGTCAAAATTATGCAACAATTATATATTTTAAATCTGAAATGATTTGGTTGGGTAGTTTTGTCTCTCTCATATGCAGACGGACAGACTGAACGATGACTATAAGTGCTATGCATTTATATAATTATGAACTCGCATAAATATATTCAGATCTTGGTGTAATAGTATACAGTATTTCAGATACCGAAATCTTTTGTATGTCCCTGTAAATTCTATCTGATTTCTATTATACAGGATATAACTTGTAGTAATCCTCAGCAACATATATCAATATTAACAAGGTTAAATAGTTTAATACAATAAAAACACACACCAAACAATGTTCCCCCTTACCATTTTGTACTGCAATACTTTTGTGTGTCCTTGTAAATCAATAACAAATGTTCTTTGTACCATAGATTAGACAAAATGTATATTATAGTACATTCTTCATAGACGCACATCAATTTTATTATTTTCTAAAGAGAGTAAGACCATTAAAATGCACTTGAAACTTTTTTCCCGCATTGATCATAATGTATCAGAATCCTTTTGATTATCCCTGTAATTGAACTATGCATAAGATTTTCATAAAATTTGAAAAGACTTGACACAATTATGGGTCATTCCATGCCAAATCAACCAGTGACTCAACCTGACCCTTTCCGATTTCAATGAAACTGCTAGGGATCATTCTCTATGATGATATAAATTATAGCATATTTTTATTTTTTTGTTTATCGCTTTAAATTTTTATGCAATTATTTAAATTTTGAAAAATCATCATTTTTTGACTTGCATAAACATTTTCAATTTTGAATTTCTCAAGTTCTATCAAACATAGAAAATTTTATGACCACTCATTTCAAAGAGGAGTTTATAAGGTTTAATTTGATATGCAAGTCAACTATGTATAGTTAAAATAAAATTTTAAATTTTTTAAAATTTGAAAATTTTTTAGATAGTCATTTTTAAAAGTTTTGAAAAAATTGTATGTTTGTTGTAATATTATAAGCTTTAAATTCGGAAATTTTTAGAGTGGGATCTCAATGGGATCAGGAGTTATTAAATAAAAACAAACATTACCGTTAAAATAGCAATTTAATTCTGTCTATTTTGTTATTTATTTATGATTTGTATGGTAATTTTCAGCTTTTATTTCATAATTCCTGATCCCATTGAGATCCCACTCTAAAAATTTCAGAATTTAAAGCTTATAAAATTACAACAAACATAA
The DNA here is from genome assembly GCA_964019185.1 of Maratus speculifer. Lineage (NCBI taxonomy): Eukaryota > Metazoa > Arthropoda > Arachnida > Araneae > Salticidae > Maratus > Maratus speculifer. Next base: position 71,147,448 of record OZ025296.1, read on the forward strand.
AAAATTTTCAAAATTTTTAAAAATGACTATCTAAAAAATTTTCAAATTTTAAATTTTAAAAATTTTATTTATTTTAATTATACATAGTCAACTTGCATATCAAATTAAACCTTATAAACTCCTCTTTGAAATTAGTGGTCATAAAATTTTCTATGTTTGATAGAACTTGAGAAATTCAAAATTGAAAATATTTATGCAAGTCAAAAAATGATGATTTTTCAAAATTTAAATAATTAATTGTATAAAAATTTAAAGTGATAAACAAAAAATAAAAATATGCTCTAATTTATACCATCATAGAGAATGATCCCTAGCAGTTTCACTGAAATCGGAAATGGTCATGTTGAATATTGAATTTTTTTGGTTGATTTGACATGGAATGACCCTTATCTAAATATTACATATTTTTAATTTCAAATGATTTGGTTGGGTAGTTTGAGTTGTTATGTGCGGACGGACAGACAGACGAACAGATTGAATGACAGTTATAGGTGCTACATATTTACTTTTAGATAATTACGAACGCACCTAAAAATGTTTTTAAAGATAGAAAAAAGAATTTAAAGTGCTTAATGTGTTTTGCATGGAAATAATAGCTTTGTTTCAATCATTACTTTTGAACATAAAGACAAAGATAAGAAATAATAGTAAGAAAAGACAGAATTTTTTTTTCCAGAAAAGTCCTCCTAACTACAAAGAACAATAAATCAGTACTGCCATCTGTTTAACAAAATTATCAAACAATCATCCATTTCCTTTATGCATTCTTTATCATAAGAATCTCCTGGAAACAAGTTAAAACTTTTTTTTTTCTTTCTTGGTACATTGGAACGGAACAGTTAACGTTATGAATGTCCAAAATCGGCCACTTTAGCCAAAAAATAATAAGATTTTAAGATATTTATACAAAACTTTCACAATAAATTATATCAATTTTTGTCTCTGAACAGAATTAAAAACTCAGTGAAAAAAAAAATTAAAGTCAATGATGATTAAATTTTTTTACTGAAAAGCTTTAAAGTTATGATGTGTGCACTGTGCCCACTTTTTGAAAACTGCTCATCACAAAGATGCACATGCAACTAATGCAGGGTTAATGAACAAAATAAATATCTTATTTCTAAATTGTAAATTCACAATAATATACTGTATATTTATTATTGTATATTCCAGCACATAAAGTATAAGGCACACTACTATTTTGAGAGTACAGTGGAACCTGCTTAAGTGATCACCTTGGTAAAGTGGACACCTGACTAAAGTGACCACTTTTGCAAAATTTTATTTGTGCTCATGTAAAATAATATGAGAATTGTTCTGTAATGTGACCACCTGTCTATAGTGTAAAGTGACCAGATTGTCTGTCATTGTCAACGTTATTTGAACCTGTAAATGTGACCATTTATTTTTATTTTATTTTAATTTTTTTTTTTTGCATATGGAAAATTTTTAAATTAAAAGACTAAATTGACTATTTTTCAAAATTTTTATTTTCATTTATAAAAAGTACATAAATTTATCTCAAATAGTTACTGGTTTATTTTATAAAATGACCAGTTTGTATTTTATTGTATAATGATATTTACAAATGTCTAAGGTGGTATTTCTTCAGAAATGAGTAATCAGGGTTCATACTCATCAGGGGAATATGGGAAACCTGGGAAAATCAGTGGATGAATTTTAGGTTGTAAAAATCAGGGGATGAATTTTAGGTTATAAAAATCAGGGGAATCTCAGGGTATAATACAAAAAATTTCCAAAACCTGGGAAAACATGCCAAAATGACAGTCTAATCGGGGAAATTGGCGGCAATTGTTACTGTTCATGTGTTTTATTATCATATGTAATATCAAAATGTCGTTACTTGTTGATATGGAAAAATTGTGCATCCCTGGAAATATCTCAGTGGATTTTTTCTTGGAAAATGATTACAAACCCTGGTAATGTTTTTCACAGGTATATTGACAGATCATAGCTTAGGAATGCTTACGCTTGCTACTCATTGGATAACTTAGTTACAAATTAATACTATGTTTATCTAGGCGATGACTTGCAATTCTTCGGATTTGTTTTAAAAAGAGATCCTTTGTCATATGTTCGAAGAAATTCTTGGAATATACCTGCACATGTTCTTTCATTGTTCTTTTTGGAATATTAAAATAAAAAATTAACATTAAGTTTTAGTTGTATGAACTAGTTTTTTCAAGTTTTTATTTTTAATAATGTTATCATTCTTCTTAAAGTATGGAAAATAAAGAATTGAAATCTTAAAAATCTGAACAGTAAAAAGATTTTTGTTTAAAAAATAAAATAAAAATTAATTTTTTGAAAAATAATAATCAAAGAGCAACAGTCCAAAGAATTTTAAAATTTGTAAAATTTATGTAAACAATATTTTAGGAATACCTGCAATGATTTGAAGAAAATGAGTCTAAGAGTCAGAAAAATCAAAAAATGCTTTAAAAAAATCTGGCTTTTTGTAACAAATTTTTGAAGACATCGGTAATTCACAATCTGAAAATTATGACATTAGCTTTTTGAATGTTTAAAATCTTATAAATAAATTGCTTTTGAAAATGAAAAAGTGAATACTGAATTATTTATGAATTTAGACTGTGATATCTCAACATGCAATTCTTCCATTGAACATGTAAGTTTGAAGCAAGGAATTTGCAATATGTTTACAAATAAAAAAGAAAAAAGGCTGAAATAAAAGAAAATGGTAAAATTTCTGATGCAGAAATATTAAAGATTGGCAAAAAATGAAAATGTAACTAAAAAAGTAAATAACTGTCTACCAATGCTGGATTTATTTATTGAAAAAAAGTATTTTAAGCAACAAAAAATCTTTAACTTTTTTGTTGTAAATGATATTTTATGAAATTTTGTATAATTTTTTAATGAATAACTTGTTACTGCTAGTTATAGAAATTCTATCATTATGCAATTACAATCAAAATAAAATTGAGTTTTAAATGAGTGTATTTTGCACTTTGAGTAATTTAAATCAATCACTTTGGAAGTTCTTCAAATGAATTTAAAAAATAATAATATGAATAATTAATATAATTATAAAATAATAATTAATAACTATCTTTTTTATAGTACATTTTAAATCGGTAATTCAGTTATTATAATTGTTAATTAATCAGCTCGTTATTTAATGTAGTTTTTTTTTTCCGTATGTATATTTCGTTTTATTTTTTGAAATGGTATGAAATTTTAACACTCCTTATTTAAAGACACTTCATAAAGTGACCACTTCTATATAGTGACCATTTTAGCCGGTCCCAGGGGTGGTCACTTTAGGCAGTTTCCACTGTATATGTTTTTATTTCAAGCATATATTGTTGTATAACATGCATCAAGTTTTCCCCATGAAAACAAACCAGAAATACAAGCTTTTGATGTTATCTGATATGGAAAATTAAGTTTATTAGAAAATATATATTTTAAGTTTGTTTAATTATATTAATAGCTCAATGCATACATAAATATATGTACATTAAAAAATTTGGAATGTTTTTTCTTATGTTTTTAAATTAATCATTTTATATTCGGTATATAACAAACACATGAAAAAAATGAAATTTTTTTTCAAAAGTTAAAAGTGTGTGTTAAGCACCGAGATATACAGTATTTACTGACATGTTTTCATATTAACCAAAATTTATTAAATAAGTAATTGTAATATATATATTTTTTTATTCAATGTGCATGCAAATTTCATTTTGGGAAGATATCGGAATTTCACATTAATGAATTTAATCTATTGTCTTTAGAAATTTATTGCAGCGAGATATTATAGTATAATAAATAACTAATAACAATATTAGAGAAAATATTTTACTTTTTAGCTAAAATTTTATATTTTGGAGAATTTTTAAATTTTTTTATATTTATTTTCCATGAAAATTATATTAAACAATTAACAGTCCTTTTTTATAACTAAACAGGCTATTTTAATTAGTGCAAAAAGTTGTTAATTTTATAATTATTTCTGAATTTAGAAGTGTGCTTGTATAACAATATTTTGTGCAATTATGAAATTTGAAATGTGTCTGCTATGTAGTATGCACACTCCAGTCCGTTTTATTTTACATAAAAATCTTTCTAAATGAACCTATTGTTATTGGTCCTATTGCTTTCAATAGTATACATTCTCAATTTTGTATGATTTTAGATTTTTAAAAGAAAATTATTCAAATGAACCTAAAGTCAGAGACATCCCCTACACTGGGCAACATACACTTTCAAATTTGTATGATTTTATATTTTTAAACAAAAATTTATTTAAACAAATCTAGAGCCGGTCAATATGCTAAATCAATGTTAAATATGGTTTTATTCATATAAAACACACATGAATTTTGCAGAAGTAATATAAATGTCATACCATATTGTCAATCGCTGCAGCTGCTTCCTGAAATAAATATATATAACATTAAATTAGAGAAAACACATAATTCCAAATAGACAAATCCATAACAAGGTAATCTATAAAGAAAAAATCTGGAGAGGGTCAAACTGACTTTCAGAATACTAGAAAATTTTGCATGTTTAAACAAATCTGTAATCTAAAATAAGTTATTAATACTGCTGATACTGTATTCTATTGTGCTTGTTCACTTTCTCAGCTTATCCTGCAAAAACTTTTGCATATAAAAATATGAAAACTGATAGTTCTGCATGGAAATGTAAAATAAACGATCTGAAGTAGGCAGTTTTAAGGAATTGTTTTACCAGGGGTGATTCTGGGTGAATTTTTTTTTTTTTTTTTTTTTTTTTTTTTTTTTTTTTTTGAAATCGGCGCATGGAGGGTGGGGAGAGGATTTCGCGAGTTACTGCCCCCTGCGAGGGAGGTTTATCTGCAATATACAAATTTTATAGACAAAATTTGCATTTTTACTCTATCTTTTCTCGAAAACTGCGTTTTATCCACACGATCTTTTGATGAAATCGGCATTTTTTTCAATGATCTTTTGACAAAATATTTGTAAGCGATCTTTTATCGAAAACGTTTTTTCCCACGATCTTTTAATGAAATCTGCGTTATATCCGCAATCTTAAGACAAAATCGATGTTTTCCCGCAGTCTTCAGATGAAATTGGCGTTTTATATGTGATATTTGGTGAAATTGCCATTCTTTCTGCAATCCGCACAGGAAATTCGTGTTTTTCAGCACTCTTTTGACAAAGTTCGTTGACAAAAACATTGAAATAATCGTCGTTTTTCCACGAAATATTGATGAAATGTGTGCTTTTTCGGCAATCATTTCACGAAATTTGTTTTTCTCTGTGATTGTTTTTTCTGCGCACAAAACTGTACAAGTTGGCAACTATGTGGAACTGATAACCCAATTTCAAGTTTTCAGAAGAGAATGCCTTAAATTTTCAGACGAGAATCACCCCCTGTGTTTTACATATTATTAAATGTTTAAATTGGTCAACTAAATTTTATAAAATAAAAAAGAAATAGCATTAGCAATTTAATAATCTTCTGCAGCTTTATACTGGACTGAAATGTCATATCGGTTTTTAATTTGTATCCTTTTTTATTCAAAATTACACTATCTAAATAGGGATTGTATTCAAACTTTGAAAGAGAATGTCTACAGTTTTGTTGGATTTTAAAAAGCCTAAATAATATTACAGTAAGATCTCCATAGTGGACACCTATTTAACGAACGCTTTCCATATTGTAATGTATTTACTTTTTAAATTCAACAATCTAAGTTTGGCAAATATATGAATTAAGATATGTAAACAACAATTAAAAAGACATGACCTGTAATCTACACAATTCTTGACACCAAGCTGCATGGATTAGTGATCTTCCTCTATATTACTATTTATTTGAATTTACGTATACAGTTACAGTATTAAATAAAGTTTTTGGAAAGTCAAGTGGAGCCATTCCAGTTTCTTTAATGAAAAATGTTAGTAATGTAAATGAAATTAGTGTAAAATTTTTCTTTATATTTTAAACGAAATAAACAATACAAAATTACAGATGACAAATAATAGTTTTATCATCTGCCCCTAGCAAACAGATCACAGAACCAATTTTACTACCAGAGTCTAAATTTTTCTGACTAAATACTGTTCTGTTAAATTGTGATTTTTTTTTTTTTTGTTTAATCTAGTTTTAACTTTGTGAATTTGAAAATTTCATTATATTCAGTTTTTATTTACCTATTTTTTACAAGATCTTTATATAGCTTTATGCAGCATTCCTTGTCAATTGTGCATATTATAAATTTTTAATAATATGGATCATTCCACACATTGATATGTCTGTATCAAATCATTCATTATGTTACTCATTTAAAACTTATTTATTGTAATAATACCCATTTATTCATTAAAAAGTTCTTAAATCAGGAAATAAAGTTAAATTAATGTATCAAATTTAGTCCTCAAGAGAATTAAAATGTTTTTCAATGTGGGAATGCAGCAATGTTGAATTGAGACATTTTTCTCTGGGAGATTTCAATGCCCCTGGAAGGGAGGGGAGGGGGGGGGGGGTGCAAATTACACTTTTTGATTATTGGAAACACAAAATTTCAAATCTTCCAGAGTGGGAGAGCATATCATGGATCTGAGCAGAGGGAATTACCACCTGAACCTCCAGTGTTTCTTAAGTGTAAAAATCAATGTTTACATCCGAGAAGTTGTGCATTCTAAATATCTTTTAATGTATAAAAAAAATTCCACTGTTTTAGATTAGTGAAATTTTAGCTACTGCTATAATTGAAATAACGCAGTTATTTGGTTGTGGCAAAACCTTCATAGGCTTGCTCTTGCTGATTCTCTTTTCACTATCACAAAATACTTTGCTGTGAGCTATAACAGAAAAATGTAATTGCTTCAATTCCAAAATCATTCTCGTAATAGCAAAGACCTGTGTTTTTTTTTTTTTTTCTTTCTATACCGGGTTGCACTGTCATCTGTAAAGTAGTAAAGTTTCTTCACTAGCAATGCCACACATGTGTTATAGAGGGTAAATTATACAGAACATTGGAGACAGGACACAAAAAAACAGCTCTTATGTGTGTAGTGGCATGCGTGATTTAGCCAAAATATCATGGAAAAAGCTTGCATTTCACCAAAGGATTGTGGAAAGAAAAGCCAATTTCAGCAAAGAATTGCAAAAGACAATCTTTGTAAAAAGATGAAAAAACAAAATTAATTTCTTCAAAAAAAAAAAAAAAAAAAAAAAAAAAAAATTACAGAAAACCTTGGAAAATTTTGTCAAAAAATCCCCCCTCCCCCGTTAAAAAATAACAGATTCAGTCAAAAGATCGTGAAAAAAGGCCTGAATTTTGTCAAAGAATAGTGGGAAAAAATGCAAACTTCATCAAAAGATTGCAAAAAAAGACTAATTTCTTCAAAATCATGAAAAAAAAAAAAAAAAAAAAAAAAATGATAAATTTCATAATTTTTTTTTTTTTTTTAAAGCAAATTTTACCAAGTTTGTTAAAAAAAAAAAAAAAAAAAAGAAAGAGAAAGATTTTGTCAAAAGTTCACGACAAAAAAGTAAATTTCATCAGACGATCCTGAAAACACAGTAAATTTCATCAAAAGAAAGCAAAAAAACTACAAATTTCATCAATTTATTCCATTATTTATTTATAAAGGCAATAAAAAGTCAATTTGATTTTTTTTTTATTTTTAAAATTGTCTCTTTTAAAAAAAGTTAAAACATTTAAAAAATAAATTTTAATAGATTTGATTATGTTGCATACCAAATTAAAGGTAGATAAAAGAGTTTTAATATGATATGTAAAGCAAGTTTGCATCACATTTAGTTTTTGAGAAATTGACAATTATGTAATTCAAGATGTAGCAAATCTTAATGAAAAGAGCTTTAATTCTTAATAAAGTTAAAATGAAATACATTAAAATATTTTTAATGTTTCCTTTCATAACTATATAGACATTTGATAAACCAAGTTTCATCAAAATCTGAGGGGTCATGGGAGATTTTTGAAAAGAATTGATTTGACATTGAATGATTCATATCAAAAATTGCCACTGACAGGGTTTTTAACAAAAATTACAAAATCAATTAACAAAAGAGTTGTTAATTTTAGCACTAAGTTAGTATTAAGTTGCTAATTCAATTTCTGATAAAGTTTAACAATTAAAAGGGGTTATTTTACACCATTTAATATGGGCAATAAAATAATTTCCCTTGGAAGTCTACACTAAGGATTAAATTTCATTATGGTTACTATACATAATGCAGTAAAGTCCATGAAAAAAAAAAAAAAAAAAGAAAAGAAAAGAAAGAAAGAAAGATGACAGTCATACATCTTAAAACAAACCTTTATACAATGGCTCAAGCAGCATTTGTCCAGCTTCAGAATGTATTCTTGGATAGATGCTGTCAGAGCCCCATATAAAGGTTTCAAGCACACAAAGTTTATCTTTCAAAAACTTAAAAGTCATGAGGCACAAGGTTCATATGCTATTTGAATAACAAAATGCCCCGATTTTTCCAGGCCATATTTCCCACAATCATAGAAGTTCGAATATACAGCAAAAAAGAATACATTGATAGATTAATAACAATAAAATGTAAATTTACCTCTGAAAATGAAAATAACTTTATACATTTGAAATTAAAAATCTATATCATTTGATATTTAAAATATAAGAAGTATGATAGTAAATTAAAAACAATAAATAAAAAAACCACTAAAATACAATTCAGATGGATTCAAAGTAATTTTTCAGTAAAATAACTAAATTTTACATATTAAACGTTCAAATTTTTTTAGACAGTTTTGCTCATCATAATCATTTTATTTGTGTTATTTCAGAAGCAGTTTGTTGGATAAGTTTAATTTTTTTTGTCTTTTAACATTTTAAATTCAGCTATAACTTTTCTTTTTACTGTTTCTTTTTTGATCTTATTTAAATATTTGACAAACTTGTGTAGCTAAAAGATCTTTATGTTAAAAATGTGAATTTATCAAAAATTCTATTTGCAAGTGAAAAATCAGAATTTTTCTGCAGATGGACTTTGGAACTCAAGATAATTCTATCACATGATAGCATGCATACACAAAAGAAATTCCCCGACTTTTCCAGATTATAAAAAAAAAATTGTCATTTTCTCTGACATTTCCTTGTTTTCCAGCAGCATAGGAACTCTGTGTGGACCATGTTGGCACAATCGCAACAAAATGACTATTATATGCCTCCCATGTTAACAGTTATTTTGTTTTAACAATTTATTAAAAAAAGAAATAACAGTTGAAGCAATAAAAACAGTTATAAATAATAAATATAATATAATAAACTTATAAGTATAAATATCACAATAAATCGTAAATATCAACATTTATGGCAATATTTTTAAACAAAATTTTCCCCAAATTGGCAGTGGGAAAAAATTGCACTAATGTGGTGCATATATGACATCTGCGCCAGTCTTAAGATTAACTAATGGAACAATCAGTGGATAACATAATATTAAAAAGAGAAGTAACAGAGAAATAGTGTTCACTCTAGAAATAAAAAGGGCACTACTGCAGCAGAAAAGGGCACTTTTGCAAGAAAAATTTTGTTATTGCCTTTAGAAGGGAAAAAAGAAAGCAGGAAAATACATAATTTTTAACTAAGATAAATCAAATAATATTAATTTTGAATGATTTTATGATATAAAAATTAAAAATACCATTAAATTAAACCATGATTGAATAGTTTGATTTTCTTCATATTCAAGAAATGAAAAAAATTTATCATTTTTGGACACACAAATTTAGAAATACTACGGAATAAAATAAATATTTATTAAAAATCTCTGGGTAAAACCAGCGGTGCATTTTGCTACTTTTAAAAAGGGCAGGGTGCTGCGCCTTTCAAAAATGGCCTAGAATGAACACTAGAGAAAAATTATTTACTTCTGAAGATAAAAGATGGAAAAGTGAAAAATGTTCAAATAAAATATAAAGGAATATATATTTACCTCAGCAGCTTCAAATTCCACAAATGCAAATCCCCTGTGTTTTTCTAATAAAACATTAAGGAGAAAAGACATTCATTGTAATAGAAAATTCACAGCACATAGACATAATAGATTGTGGAAAACAAATCATGAAGTAATGTAAGGATAACAGAACTTTACTAATAAAGCTTTACATGTCCATATTACATAAACAATTAATACAGACAAAGGATACGAGTTTCATAGTCAAGAGGAATTTGAATGTCAATGATTTCACCAAAAGGTATAAACGCAGCATGAATAATATCTTTATTTACTTCTTCGGCAAGGCCCCCTAAGAAGAAAAGTATAGAACTCTATGTAAATAACACATAACATTTGCTACAAAACAGCTAGCTTTCCGAGATAAAATACATAAACAGTATCATTAACAGGCATTCTTTGATTCTATAGTAAAAAGATATAGAAGATTTCATGAATTAGAAAGATTTTAGGTTAAACAGCAAAATACGTGAATTATTGATTTATAAACACCAAAAATTTATTAGGTTAATAAAAAAAAGGAAAAAAACTCAAACATATTACCCACGTAAACAGTGCGTTTTGAACTGGCGGACATCTTCGCATGTTGCCAAAAATATCTTTTACAAAGAATATTTCTTTATCCGACACGGTGAGGATAGATCATGGGCGTGTTCAGCGCAACTTACCGGTCACTTACCGGTTACTTACCGATTGCAGACAAGTACAAAATGAAAATCAAGGCGAAGTATGATGTCAGCTACAATTCAACAGGATAGTTTTCATTGGTGCCACAATTCGCTTTCGTATTGCCCTACAATCGATTGGTAACATTGGTTACTTTGATAAGTTGCGCTGAACACGCCCCATGAAAAGAGTACTTGGTTAAAATCATTGTCCGATCGGAATTTTTCAATTTTTAATACATTGGGGCTCAGTGGTGCCAACTTTTGAAAAATATTGGGTGAACTCAAAAAAAAAAAAAATTTGAACAAATAAAAAAAAAATATTGGGTGGGGTCAATTAATAATGGGTGGAGGGAGATATCAAATTATAGGGTAGGCTCGTGCCCCATGGGCCCATATAAGTTGGCGCCACTGTTGGGATTAATGCAATTTGAAAAAGGGATTTGTCAAAATTTGCACCCCAGGGGAGCGCAGTGTTGAATCAAGAGGGTGGCCCAGGCGGGACATCCCCCCCCGGAAAATTAGAGATTTTGGATTTTCAATGGTCAAAAAATTAATTCCCCCCCCCCCGGAACTCTGTAATGTCCTTACCGGAGCTTCAGAAGGTCAGAGGTTCCTCCCGGAGAAAATTGTCTGAATTCAACACTGGGGGAGGGGGGGATTTCTGTGACTCCGGGGAAGCAACAATGTTCTGGGTGGGGGGGGGGAATTCTCCTTTTAAACCTTTGAAAACACAGACTCAAATCTTCCGGTGGGATGGAAAATGTAGTCAATCCAAAAACTTTCTTCTATTTCATACGTACATTTTAATGTTTCAAAAATTAGTTACACATGTTAATACCCCCCTCCCCCTTTAATATTATTAATTCAATACTATTCCAATTTTGATTTTATCTTAAATTTCTGCTTCAGTCAATTAATCGAAGTAAAAACGTGTTAATGTGGATCATAATATTTATTGAAATCAATAGTTTTCCCTTAATCTGTTATCATCAGCTGTTTATAAATAGCCAATCTAGCAGGACGCGAGTTTCCGTCTCGGCACGAGCAGATGGACAATATTCTATAGAACTATTGGCAGATCATTTTCAAATTCAGGGAGGATCAGCTTGCCATATTAGAAGAAAAAAAAAAAAAAAAAAAAAAAAAAAAAAAACATGCACAAAAAATTATTTAAGTTCTATGCATAATTTCATACACTTTTTGATGGTAAAATAATGAAATGTCGCAGACATTGCGATTATAGCGCTCTCTTCCGGGATTTATTTCAAATTCGGGGAGAGCCTGCTGGCCATAGCCAAATACTTACACAAAAATTTTGGTTCAATTCTATACATAATTTCATAAACTTGTCGGTGGTAAAATAATGAAAATGGCACAAAAATATTGCAACGTCCCCTTCCGATGAATTTTTTTAAGATTCAAGAAGTACCAACTAGTTATAGCCAAACACTTACACAAAAAAATTGGTTCATTTATGCATAATTTCATACACTTTTTACGTGGTACAATATTGAAAATGGCGCAAAAATCGCTATTGCAACTTCCCCTTCCGGCAGAATATTACAAAATTAAAGGAGGACCTGCTTGTCACAGAAAAAAGCATTCACAAATTTTTTTTTAATTTTATGCATATCTTCATACATTTTTCGATGGTAGAATGGCGACATACGGACACACAGACACACACACACAGGCAGACAAACATTTTGTAAAAACATGAATTTTGGAATCTCTGACCCCTAAAATGTGTAAATCCTTCGAAAACCGGAAGTCGAAAAAAATTTCGATTACAATACTTTTTCTATCGAAGATAGAAGAAAGTAAAAATTGTCTTATTGGGATATTCAGCGAGCAAATTTTTTAGTCTTGGTTTTTTGGTGTTTAATTTTTTATTATTTTTATTCTATTTATTTATTATCATTATTGTTACATTTTTTTGCACCATTTAAAAAGAATATATATATATATATATATATATATTATTCTTTTTGTTGAGTTGCGGGTTGACTTCAAATAGACTTTACGGTTTCGGGTCGAACAGCACTCGACGCGCGCAGGGCTCTATTTCTAAAAATCTGAATTTAATATATATATATATATATATATATATATATATATATATATATATGTATATATATATAAGTTTTTTTTTATATTCAGATTATTAGAAATAGAGCCCTGAGCGCGTCGAGTGGTGTTCGACCCGAAACCGTAAAGTCTATTTGAAGTCAACCCGCAACCCGACAAAATAATTCGGACATCGATCTGCCAGTGGCGTAGCTACATTTTTTGGCGCCCGGGGCAGGAAAAATTTTTGCGCCCCCCCCCTTTCCACATAAATAAAAAATAACCGCATTATTATTATTTTTTTTAAAGTTTTCTTTTTTTTTCTTTTTTTTTTTTGTTTGCAGAAAAAGGCAGTTTCACTCTTCCTTGTTTTTAAGGATTTAGCTAATTTTACACAAACACACGAAACTAAAATGCATGGAATCCGATTGTAGAAGATTTATAGCTTTTATCAATAATGAATTTGAATGTGAATTTCAAAAAATTACCAGAACTTTCATTGATATGAATATAATGTTTTAAGCATACAAGAGTGGTAACAATGAAAATAAATTTTCAAAAACCACATTTGCTAAAACTCCTAAATTACACCAAATTATGAAAAATCCCCTGTTTGAAAACAGCAGCCTCTCTACAATTTCAAATAACTATGCTTATCCATTTTTTAGGATAGAAGAGAAACCAGAAAATTGTTCTTGAATCATTTTATCAAGACCGAACGATTGTACGAGAAATAAACATGCATTGTAATTTATTATAAGTCCATCAATTGAAACAGGATGGCGGATAGAGATGTTCAACGAATTTGATCGAGATCTTAATAAACTTTTAACATATGCTCAATCACACCCAAATAGGTATATAAATATGAGAACAGTCCATAACAATGATCAGATACCTAAATATACTAGATAGATAGATAGATAAAAAGGATAAAGATTTAAAACCCTCTTAAAATTAAAAATTTAAATTAAATTTCAAAAATTTAAATTTAAATCTTTAAATTAATTTTCCTAACTTTAAATTTTGTATACTATAAAGTATGTTTTACCACTTATAACTTTATTTCCCAGCATAGCATTTATTACGTTCACCACTAAAATCAGAGACTAACTTAATATAAAAAATGCTGATGTTTGGACAATTCTCAGATGTGCGGGTCTTAACTACAGGTCAGTCAAGACCTTAACCAATTAAACTAAATATTTCTCTCAAATTGATACCTCCACCCTTAACCAGTGGCGCAGCCAGAATTCGGCTCTGGGGGGGGGGGGGTTGAGTTGCTTCAGGGGTGGTTCTGGTAGAAATTTTATTTTGGAAATTGGCGGGGGGGAGATTCCGCGAGTTACCCCCCCCCCCCCTTTAAGAGGGTTTATCCGCGATCTTCAGACAAAATGGGCGTTTTCCCGCGACCTTCAGACGAAATCAGCGATTTATTTGCGATATTTTAGCAAAATCGGCGATTTATTGTGATCTTTCGTCAAAATCGGCGGTTTTCCGCGATTTTTGGACGAAATCGGCGTTTTCCGCGACCTCTAGACGAAATCAGCGATTTACTGCAATCTTTTGTCGAAATCGGCGGTTTTTCCGCGATCTTTTGACGAAATCGGTGTTTTTTAGTGTTTTTTTTTATGAAATCGGCATTTTTTTTACGATCTTTAGACAAAATTTGCAATTTTACGCGATCTTTTCTTGAAAACGGCGTTTTATCCCCGCGGTCTTTCGACGAAATCGGCATTTTTTCCGTGATCTTTTGATGAAAGTGACCTTTTTTTTCAATGATCTTTTGACAAAATATTTTTAAGCAATCTTTTATCGTCAAGGGCGGTTTTCACCCGATTTTTTAACGAAATCGTTATTATATCAGAAATTTTTAGATGAAATCGACGTTTTCCCCGCGGTCTTCAGACGAAATCAGCGTTTTATCTGCGATATTTGGCGAAATTGCCGTTTTCTCTGCGATCCGCACAGGAAATTCGCGTTTTTCGGCGATCTTTTGACAAAGTTCATTGACAAAAACATTGACAAAATTGTCACTTTTTCACAAAATATTAACGAAATGTGTGCTTTTTCGGCGATCCTTTCATGAAATTTGCATTTTTCCGCGATTGTTTTATCCGCGCGCAAAACCGTTGGCAACTGTGAGAATCGTCTTCTGAAAGATTTTATCAAAGAATGAAGAACATTTCTCAGTTACATAGCTTTTTAATCATGATATCTACTTGCCTGAATCTAGGAAAAAGAGTTATCGGAAAAAAGTGACAAACTACAAAAGCGGAAAAAAATGACACGGAAAAAAAGTTACCGGAAAAAAGGGATAAGATAAAAATGTTACCGGAAAAAAAGTGACAAGGAATTGATTTTGGGGATTTATTGACTAAGTATGAAAGGGGGGGGAGGTCGGGGGTCGGCTTTTAATTTAAGTGAGTGTTTTTTTCATGCTGAATTAACGTCTTCGATTCAATTTTTAGATATACCTTCATACTGACAAGATGCTTGCCTGATTAGTTTTGGGAATGGACGATTACCCCCTCCCCTCCGCCCTAAATAAGATAAATGGTTTTTAAGCAGAATTATCCAACGTGTTATTTCAAACAATTTTGGATATAGGTTCTTTCTGACGAGGCTTATATATAGTATTGTGGTGTCGCGCCCTGAGTTTCTCTTTACTAAGTTGGTTTATTTGTTAAGTTCATCAATAACACATTTTTAATTCCTCAAGTTCTTTATTAGAACCATAAACCAATTATTAGAAAAATAAATAAAACGACATTACAACTACATAGGAGCTTCACTCCAATATTACATTTCGCTTAGCACGTCTAAGCCATCTTACATCAAGGTACTTTCTTGTACATTACCAGCACATGTGTCTCTTCCAACTACTTACCTTCCCTCTCGATGCGCAATAATCCCAGTGTCCCCCTCAGCTCATTGCCACTAGACCAGTGCAATTATTTTCTAGGCATATCCCTTGAGGTCAATAGAACCTCTTCTTAACAGCTTTTGAATGAAGATACTTTCAACTATGCATACTTTTTCAGAATAAGACTTCGCTATCTATCTTCTGCCACGATTAAAGTTGTCAGTACGTCGTCACAGTATATAATGCCTGAAGAATTTTGGGAGTTTAATGGTTAAATATAGAGGGTGCATGGGGGATAACCTCTCTTAAATTAAATAAATAGTTTTTTACGCAGAATTATCCGATTTGCTTCAAATTTTGAATGTTGATTCATTAAGATAAAGGGTATCCCTGATTAGTTATGGGGTTCTTTTGCTAATTAAAAAGGGGGGGCCACGATTATCTCCCCCCCTTAAGTTAGATAAATTATTTTTTATGCACAATTATCCAATGTATTTCAAATTTTGGCTGTAGGTTCTTTCTCATAAAGTGAATCCCTGAATAGTTTTAAGTGTTTGTTTATATCCTCAATAGCTGTTTGCATTTAAAATTGTGATTTATGTTGCTGCAGAGCATTTTTTAGTATTCTATAAATATCGTAACAAAGAAAAAATATCCTGTTTTTCTTAAAATCGTTTTTTTCCCTTTTAATTTAAATTTGTTTTTATTTTTTTAAGCGTTCAAACCTGAAGATCTATCAAGAACTACAGGTTTTTAAACAATTAACTTTCTAATTACTAACATAAGCTAGTGATAAAAAAAAAACTATTTTTATTACTACAAATTAATGAATTCACTAGTTCGTTCGTGACATACAATATAGTTTGTACATTAAAGTTTTCTAACATATATTTTTTATGTTTTATATTATATTTTGTGATGCGTAATATGGGACATTAATTAGTAAAAATCCAGTTTTAAATGATAAATATTTGGCGTAAATTAAAATGACAATTACAACAAATGAATTAGTATATTACTTTTTTCACAAATAAAAAAAATAAATAAACCAGCTTTAAATGCAAAATGAATGGAAATTAATCATTATAAGAAAAAAGGTAAAATGTGTTATAATGTTTTCTGACATAATAGTTTTCAATCATTAAATTAAAAAATAAAGAAAAATTGTTTTTATTTATTATTTGCGTTTAATTGCATTCAACTCGCTTTTTTATGTTACTTGAATATTTTTGCGTCAAACCTTTACCGGGAAATCCCCTGATCGACAAATTTCCTAAGAGACTAGCCGCCTGCGATATCTACCGGACATCCCCCTCCGTCGAATGGGAAAAGCAAGCTTCTTTCCCCGAAAGAGTTTCCTGAAGGGACTGCTGCATCCCTCCCTATTTTAACTACATTCATTAGCTTATACGCCTTACCATAAGGAAACTACATCCAAAATTGAAGCAAATCGGATAATTCTGCGTAAAAAGCCATTTATGTAATTTAAGTGGGGTTATCCCCAGTTCCCCCCCTCTATAATTAGCCATTAAGCCTTTAAAACATAGGTTCCCAACGGGGGCGGTACCGCCCCCCAGTGGGCGCTGGAGCCTTCCAGGGGGGCGGTAGCGGATCTAGAGAAAAATGGGGGGCGTTAGGACAGTCGAGGGGGGCGGTCATGGCATACCCAGGGCCTGATTACTACGGGGCACTTTCACATCAGTAAAATGTTATAGAAATGTTTGCCTTGTTTAAACTCACTTTTCATTCAAAATTACTGTCATGAATAAGAAAATTTTTTCTATTTCTTTTTCCTGATGGGAATATGCCCAGTTGATAATCAGGCCTTGGGCATATATACTTATTTAAAAACTAATATAATGAAAATAGTTGATCTCCTCTACATTGCCCAGTCCTAAACAAAAACCTTCATTGTAACTTTGAATGGAAATCGATACAGACGAATTTAAATCTGAGGGGGGGGGGGATTGAATTTATTTTACTAATGTCTAAAAATGGCCGTGGAACTTGAAGAAGGGCTATGAGTCGAATTAATCATTATTAATTTAAAGATTGTGGAGGAAAAAATCGCGATAATTGGCTGGCTATAAGTTTTAAACATTATTATTTTTTCATTAACCTGTATATCGAAAAATTCTGAAGTATGTCTACATATGTCTGGATATAGATTTTTAAACAAACCCGTGATTTGCATCAATTCAAAAATTTTTTATATAGTTATGTATAGGTGTGTATAGTTTTAGTGAAAATGATAAAAATTGTTATGTCTATAAATTTGTTCAAAAGTAAATTTTTTTAAACTTATATAGGGAAAATTTTTATACAATAATTTCCGGAGTATAATCCGCGGATCAAGCAATTATTTTTTACCCAGAAAAATTTTAAATTAAAATGTAATTTCGTAGATCGTGGTAAATATTTGGCTTAAATTAGTAAATAAAATTTCTGGATCGAAAAGGAGTTGTTTTATCTGCGGATTATATGCCGGAAATTATGGTAATTCAAAATATCTTAATCGAAAAAGAAATGTCAGCAGTACAGTATTGAGTATTTGAAATATGTTTCTAGGCACTCTCCTACAAACCAATCGTTACTTATGTGCCTTAATTTGTTTTTTATTTTTATTTTTTTCAAATGAAACCATGAAGCCTTTTAAACTACAAGAGTATTTGAATAAATGCGTGCTGATAGAAAAGACAAAAATATATCCTATTTTTACTTCCTTCCATCTTTACAAAAAGAAACTATTAGATTCGTGAAAATTTTCGAGTTCCGGATTGTGACGGATTTACAGGTTTTAGGGGGTCAGAGATTCCAAAAACATGTTTTTACAAAATTTCTGTCTGTTAGCTTATTTATTTGGTTTATAGGCGCTCTATCTCAACAACCAAAGCACGGAATTTATAAAAAAGCTATATTCAGGTATTCTCTGTTACAAATTGATGCTGATTAGTTTTGGTGTAAATCACTCAACAGGTGGCGCTGCTATGCTGCTTTTTTTCACAATTTCCACAACAGCTTTGTCTAAAGAATTACTGCATAGATTTTCACCAAACTTTTGATTTGATTATTCCTTAGCATGAATAGATGCAATTTACATTTCATTGAAAATCTCGCTACAGGTGGTGCTTTCCTGCTGTCTTTTTCACATTTCTGGAACAGCTGTATCTCAAAAATTAATGCACGAATTTTCAAATTTCGTATTCAAATCGAATCATCAAATTTCGTATTCAATTTTACCTTGATAAATATTATTTCTGATTATGTTTTGGTGCAAATCGCATGATAGGTGGCGCTTTTATTCTGCATTTTTCTCGATAGTCGCAGAAGTCCTATTTCAAGAACTAATGTACGGAATTCCATACCATTAGAATCCTTACAATGGATATAGGTTGCCATTTAATTTTGATACTGTCATAGCGAATTTTGAAGTATTAACATGTATAGGATAGAAAAAAGTTTTGGAATTGTCACATCTGATCAGTTCAAAGACTGGAAAAAAAAATTAAATTAGTTGACTATATCAAACTTTTTTAAGTCATCTTCTAAACAAGAAGTGGACGGACTACGAGCCTCTTATATCATTATAATTTTAATAACAAAAGTATTAAAATTGCACACAGTCGGCGAAAAATTAATCTTGCTGGTAGTCAGAGAGATAATAAAAACTGTTTTTCATCATAAGAAACCATCTGATATCAACAGAAAAAATCCTGAGTAATAATTTGATTCAAAGAGGAATAGATGGCATTGAAATATCATTATGATGTTAATTAAAGGCCTGCAAATTTTCCATTCTGCTCCATGGATCACTGTTACCAAATAACAAAAGCTCATAAAAGAAAAAAAAAACTCGAGTTTTTATTTGCTAAAAATTTGGAAACTGAAACAAAGAGAGAATCGATATTTAATTTCACAAAGTTAGTCCAAGAGAAATAATTTTTTTTATCATAATAGTTTGTTATTTGCTACTGATGTTGCTCGACCAACGATGGGACATCAGGAGGGTTTCATTAACACATTTTAAACAAGCAGTACTAAATGTACTCTGTACATTCCGTTACACATCATCAGCAATAGCTTTAAAATAATTGGAATGAACACCTGTATATGTCGCTTCATTACATTATTAGAGCAGTCAATAGGAATAGAAGCAATTCATTAAAATGACAGGATATTTTGCCAACTTTATAGTGAAAATTATTTCACAAGAAAATGAAGCAATTGTTTTACTTTGTAGTGCAGTTGTCACTATCACTTTGTATCAGACTTGCAATTGAATTCAATCGATTGCTGCTGCACACAAAACTTCGTTGTCTCTGAAAAGTATTTGTCTGAGTCGTTTTTTGATATATTTAATTTAATATTACACTTAACTAAAAACAGTGGTGCAAAAATACGCTAAAACCGGATCGCATTGAAAAATGACATCGATTATGTGACAGACCTCTAGAATCATTAATTAAATAAATTTAAATATTCTAAATATTTATAATAAAGCATACGATGATTGCAAGATGATAAGTTGAATTTATTTACAAAAAAAAAAAAAAAAAAAAAACTTTCATGTCTGTTTCTGTGGGTGAACTTCTTTTGCTCAAAAGCAATCTAAGTAGAAGAAAAGTCAGTCAAATTGATACATTACTCGCAGTCCGTGAAAACAAGAATATTTACTTACTTACTTTCAACGCTTGGACCGCTCTTCATGAAGTTTTCTCAGAGCGATTCCAAGATATATATACATGATTTTACCGAGTTGCTTTTAGATCCTTTCGCAAATGCAGCTACAGCACTATTATCATGTTTGGAGAAGGAAATCATGTAACTCGCAGCAAACGAGAACTATAAGTAAAATTCAGAAATGGATACCAAGACATCTAACTTCAAAAACCTACAGCTCTCTAACCTGGATTGTAAGGGAGAATACATAAAATTTTAGTTGTTTTTCTTTCAGATTTGGCTGAAAGTGGGTTCCGTGTAGCAGCAAATTTATAGTTTAAGAAAAGGAACATGCATCTTTGAACATGACAATTGTGACCGATGTTGAAGAAATTGAAACCTGATATGAAAAAATTGTTAAAACTCAAATAGCTCGACTATTTCGTTATTATTTAAAGATTCTTATTGTTTTTGTGTTTATTTTTCAATTTTTATAAAACATTTTTTTACTACAGCAATTTCCGGCGTATAATCGACGGATCAATCAATTCTTTTTCGACCCAGAAGTTTTATTTAGTAATTGAAAGCAAATATTTACTGCGATCTAAAAATTTACATTTTATTTCAAAAATTTTCTGAGACAAAAACTGATTGCTTGATCCGCGGATTATACGCCAGAAATTACGGTACATTTTATATTCGTTTTAATTAATTTCTATTTTGATTAATAGATTGACAGACAGATAAAATATTATTTTAACATTTTGTATAATTAACTATTATAGAAGAGGGGGGGGGGGGCGTTGGAATTTTTTTCTCTTGTAAAGGGGGCGGTGGACCAGAAAAGGTTGGGAATCTATGCTTTAAAACTATTTAGGGATCCACTTTATGAGAAAAAAATCTATATCAAAAATTTGAAACACATCGGATAATTATGCATAAAAAACAATTTATCTAATTTAAGGGGGGGGATAATCGTCCATTTTCCTATTTATAATAAGCAAAAGAACCTCATAACTAATCCGGAATACGCTTGATCATAAAGAAGCTACATCCAAAATTTGAAGCAAATCGGATAATTCTGCATAAAAACTATTTATTTAATTTAAGGGAAGTTATCCTCATTTTTGCCTTTATACTTAGCCATTAAACCCTTAAAACTATTCAGGGATTCACCTTATAAGAAAGAACCTACATTTAAAATTTGAAATACATCGGTTAAAACAACGATTTGCATAAAATCGATTTATCTAATTTGAGGGGGAAATAATTGCTTGCCGCCCCCCTTTATAATAAGGAAAATAACCCCGTAACTAATCAGAGATGCGTTTTATCATTATGAATCTATGTCCAAAATTCGAAGCATATCGGATAATTCTGCGTGAAAAGCCATTTATTTAATTTAAGAGGGGTTATCCCCCGTCCACTCTCCCCTTTATACTAACTCATTAAACTCTTAAAACTACTCAGGGTTTCACCTTATCAGAAAGAATCTCTATCTAAAATTTGAAATACATCGGATAATTTTGCATAAAAACCGATCTATCTAATTTGTGGGGGGAGGGGGTTAATTGACCATCCTTCCTTTATAATAAGCAAAAGAACCCTATAACTAATCAGAGATACATCTTATCATAATGAACCTATGTCCGAAATTCCAAATGAATCGGATAAAATATTGATTTAATTTGAGAGGTTACGGATGGGGGGGGGGGGGGGTTATCATATGTCCAAAAACTGAACCAAAACAGTTAATTCAGCACAAAAAACCCATTTACCTAAATTAAGAGCCTCCCCCTGATCCCTTTTAAATACTTAACCAATGAATCCTCAAAATCAATAATGAATTCCCAAAATCAATAATAATTTCCCAAAATCAATTCTATATCCCTTTTTTTTCCGGTAACATTTTTTTCGCTTTTGTAATCATGTCACCTTTTTTCCAATACCTGTTTTTCAGGTAACTTTTTTTCTGTTTACCCACTTGCCTATTTCGGGCGTTTTTTAAATAAGAATTAATATTAATTTAAAAAATTGTCTGAAAGTAGCCCCTTTAAAGTAGTAGTAAGTAGAAAGTAGTTAGAAATTTGGCGCCCCCTAAATCTCTGCGCCCTCGGCGACCGCCCTCCCCTCCCCCTTTCGCACGGCGCTGTTAATATCTTTCCAGAAACATAAATATAAACGAATTATATACTTTCCAAACATACCTGGATTTCAAGAATGCTTGAAGGAATTCGAAAGATTAAAAAAAAATGATCTCTTATATCCATCTTTTTTCATAATTTCTTCTCTGAAGAGGATTTAATATCCTTCGTAGCGAAACGCACAATAAAAAATACCTTAGCACTACAGCAACTAACAACACAATGTTTGTGGAATTAAGTCTATCCTTCAAAGCATACGAGCATGTGTTTTTTCTGGAATTCGAAAGTCCAGTCCCGTTTCCAAAAAAAAAAAAAAAGAGCAAGAAACAGATGCAACTAATTAAGCCCTCCCCCCCCCAGTTGTGCAGTATTGAAAAACCCGAGACGGCATTGGCAGCGACAGGAAATGACCATACCTTTTTAGCCTTCGGCTGATTTCCAATAGCATAAATGAATGCCGGCCTTTTCCGAAATTGAGTGACCAGTTTTCGATACTGATACCTTTGCTATGTGCTTTCCCTATTTTTCAAAGAAAATTCATTACTGCCGCTTAAACGAGTCAAATTTTTAAATAAAATTTGATTCAATAAAGCGGCAGATTTCGAAAACAAAACTAAAAAAATTCAAACTTTATTTCTTTTTTATGATTCGGTTCATAAAAGTGGCAATTTTTGTATTTTTGTCATGGCTCTGGGGGAGGGGGTTAACCCCCAAATCCCCCCCCCCCCTCGCTGCGCCACTGCTTTAATCCTTTCCGGCGCAGACAAATTCTGTTCGTAAAATGAGAAATTGTTGACTGACACCGGATCTTACGAAAGACTTTTTTAGAAATTAAGAACTCCCTGATTTAAATTGTCATTGTAAAACTAAAATTTTACTAAAATATTAATAGTTTGGAAGTTTGGAATTAAAACTAGTTGTGCTCGGAGTGGACACACAGCGCCGGATATAGGGTTAACTGGAAAATATTCAAGCCCCAACATATTAGTAAAAACTTGTGCAAAAATGATTAGATTTTGCATATTCGAGATTTTTGCATAACCTAGGACCTTGCAGTGGCGTAGCTACGTTTTTTTGGGGAAGTGAAAAAATTTGCGCTCCCCCTTCCCCCTTCTCCGTAAATTAAAAATATATGTACTATTTTTCTCTAAGAAGAAACAAAGTAGTCTTTTTGGCTTGAACCAAGAGGGAAAGGCATCTTCACTTTCACTTGTTTTTAAGGATTCGGTTAATTTTACTCAAACACACGAAACTAAAATGCATAGAGCCAGATAACAGAAGATTTCTAGTTTTCTTCAAAACTGAATTTGAATGGGAATTTGAAAAACTTAGTGGTGCTTTCAGGGATATGTTTATGTTATTTTAGGCGTGTGGAAGTAGCTAGAGGAAAAAAACACATTTGCTAAAACTCCTTAATTATGATACGCCCGATCATGACAATAAAGTCTCCTGATTTAAAACTGCAATCACCTTAGAATTTCAAATTGTTATTCTCATCCATTTTTATAGATAGATTCGAAAACAAAAAAAAGGATCTTGAATAATCCTTATAATAATTCAAGATGTCCAAGAATTTGTTTGAGATCTTATTAAAACCTTAACATATGCTCAATCCCATCCAAATCTATACTAATATTATAAAGAAGAAAGATTTGATTGTTTGTTTGTTTGAACTGAATAGGCTCTGAAACAACTTGACGGATTTGAAAAATTCTTTCACCGTTCGAAAGCTACACTATTTCCGGTGAACATAGGCTATATTATATTTAAATAAATATATAAATAAATAAAAGGATTTTTATTAAAATACCAATAATGTAATCCAAAGTGTAGAAAAATGACCTTAAAATTACCTTACATCGCGTCCGCTGCGAATAACTATTGATTATAATCTATATACATAAAACAAAGTCGGGTTCTTTATACCATTTATAACTCAAGAACGGATGGATCGATTTTTATGAAATTTTGTATGAAGGTATCTGAGACCTTAGTTTAACATATAGGCTATTTTTTACCCGACTATCTAAAAGGAGGGTACTGTTTTTAGTAGTTAAATTTAATGGGATGAAGTAGTAGTAACAATTTGCAGTGTCAGTAGTGGCACGGGACTGGGAAACTTGCTGTTCCCGTAGCAAAGCGAGGGCGGGCTGCTAGTCTGTTTATAAACACAAGCGCAGTCGCATGACAATGATCAGATTTCTATATAGAGAGATTGCATACTATATAAATAATGTGTTATGAAATTATAAGACCAGTTTAATTTTGAAAATTCTGAAGTAAATAAAGGTTCCAATTATAGTTTAAACATATAAGATATAAAAGTATAACATATTTGTTAAAATTAATTCGGAATAGTTTTGAATAATGCAATAAATAAGTATGTTAACAAAAATATAAGCAATGATTAAAAAATAACAAATTTCAAAATTAACTATATAACATTATAAGACTATTATAAAATTATAACATTATAACATTAATTATAACATTAAGAATTATAACATTATAAGACTATTATAAAAATTATAAGACTCCAAATTATAAGACTATTTGTCTAAAAACAAAAATAATATGTAAATTAATACGATATTGGTCCTCCATTTTTTCTTATAATCTCAAACACCCCGTTTTTTATAAAAGTGACCAGATGATTAACTACAGATTCAGAAATATTGTGCCGGTATCAGTCGATAATTTCTTATTTTACTAACAGATTTTGCCCTTGCCGGAAAAGGTTAAGCGTTCATCCACAAGAGTTCCCTCCCTTTATTTACATTTTAAAGTATAATTTTCAAAACATGCACTTTTTACCGCCACTATCCAACTTTTAAGCTCCTTTTTTTGAAGGATTCTACGGACTAGATTTCAAAAGACATTGATTCATGAAAATTATCTAACGATTTTTTTGAAGTTTTTAGCTCCATCTTCATGTGCAGGGAGTAGGGGCGTAGCTACTGGGGGGGGGGGGGCGTAGGGGGGCGTCTCGCCCCCCCCCCCCCCCCCCCCCCCCCCCCCCAATGTCGGCAACTTGGATGACAGTCGGCAAATTCTAGGTAATCACTATCAATCGATACAAGTGTAAAACACCCGATTTTTTTTCCAATTTTACATGTTTTTACTTAAAGCATACATTAAAAAACACCAATCCTTAGCATTTTTCTAAAGAATTTCTTCCAAAATTCCGAAGTTTGCCTCACAATTTTTCGACTTCACGTGACTGCTGAAAATAAATTGAGAAAAAATTCGGGAAAGACTAGTCTTTCTGAGAATCCGCAGTAAATTAGTAGAGTTCTAGTTGATCAATTAGCATTAAAGATGATGACGACTTCAGTGAATATATTCATATTACTCGTCTGCATTTACTTAACCCACGAGTGGCAACAATCATATCTCGGCGAATATATATACCGTGCAAAAAAGACTGTTTATTGGACGAATTGAAAGTTGAGTAAAAATGTTCTTCATTCCTATTGGACAGGAAAACCACTACGCAGGCAATCACCTCATTGAGTTTGTGGCTAAAATTCTAGGATTAGACAGAACTCGATTATCATATTGAAATGCAACTGATCTGCCAAAGTCATAACTTGGTGGAAACTACTCGCAAAAACTCTATTTTAATGGTTAATTGGTAGGTTTATCACTGTGTTTTCCTGCTCCCAGTCGTTTATGTTTTTCATATCTTAGGGTACAAGATAGAGACTTGCACGAGTCCCGGCTTGATCAGAGACCAGTAAATGGTCCGGCGAAATAAAGACAATTTTCAAACGGACCGGGTCGGCAAAATTAAGACATTTTTATAAACGGGCTAATAAACGAAATATACGGGGCGTGGCAGCAAAAAAAAAAAAAAATAAATAAATAAATAAATAAAAATAAATAAATAAATAAATAAACGGAGCAGCCAGGCAGGTAAAAAAAAATTAATTAGCGGGCCTGCCATCCCGATATAAAAAAGTAAGCAGAACTGGTAAAGTATTGGCTAGTTTCAATGAATATGAATTTCGTCAGAATTCACGTTTCATGTTCGTCATGAACCAATGCTAGTTTGACAAATCAATACAGAAATGTAGCATGTCCACTGTAGAGATCAGCATCAGGCATAATGTCTAAGCTGAGGTTTTTTTTTTTTTTTTTTTTTTTTTTTTTTTTTTCAGACTCGTGCAATGCTGAAACCAAGCTTGTTTTTTTCTCAATAAAGTCGAGATAAACTGGAACTATACTTAATTGTTCTCAGGATGTATTGTGCAGGCAATATGTTTTGTAAAATATTAAAAAACGATAATGTTTTGTTAAAGTAATCTTTGAAAATTTATCGTAAGGTGATCAAATATATTGCTAAACAACTCATTTTTAAACTAACTTCTGTAAAGGCTTAAAAGTGACAAGCGGCTTCGGGTTTTTCTCCTTTTCCATGATGTCGTAACTGGAAATTCGTTTCAAAAAGCTTTTTTTAACACTATTTTATCAAAGATGCATTGCTTTTACCAAAAAATGAATAACGTCATTCGATTAAATAGTTTCTAAATGAGAACACCTTCCAAGCTTATGCATTTCCGAAAAGAAATGAATTCAGAAGTATGTCAAAAAATAACTCTTTTGTTTTGGGAAACATCTTAATAAATTTCCGGAGAAATATTTTCACAAATCTACTTTTTAAAAGGCAGCTTCAAAGGTATTTTAAACTACATTATTATTATTATTATTATTATTATTATTATTATTATTATTATTATTATTATTATTATTATTATTATTATTATTTGATGAATCCTTATTTGAATGTTGAAACGTCTAGGAAAAGTAGTCATTAATGTTGCTTTTATGTACTTTCTGTCGGGCGTAATTATAAGATATACCGTATGTTTATTATATAAATATATATGCAATATTCTTAAAGGAATCTTAATAGTAGTTAAGACAAAATTTTGAATAAAAAAAAAATAGAAATTGAACTGGGTCAGATCGTGCAGGGCGGAGCCGTGTACTATAAATATAAACGACAAACTCTCTTAAGAAGTCAACCACAAAATAGCTCAAGTTGAGCTGAAATCCACTCATCTCAATGTTGAAAGGCAACTTCTCAAAAAAGAGTTGAAATAACTCGAGTTTTAACCAATTTAAATGAAGTTGAGCTATTTAAATAACCAATTTAGATCAAGAAAATTTAATCGTTTAAAAAACAACTCTTTTATAATAGAAAAAATTACAGCTCTTTCATGAGAAGCCAAATCAGCTCTTTTGTTTTAAGAGTGAATATAAACAGACCAAACTTTAAATTTTCGCATAGGATAGGCCAGTCCAAGATAACTATCGTTCGAGCCAAAAAGACAAAATTCCAACTCGGTCCGATTGAATTTCTACAAAATACCGATTTTTACTTGTACGGAGAAGTTCTGTTTAAAAAAAATACCTTAGAATGTTTCTAATGTTTATAACCTTCATTTATATAGAAGTGCCGTAGTTTATGTTTTTAATGAATCTCTGTGTGTTTTATGTGTAAATGTTTTAGTTATACTTAATACTAATTATCCGTATTCCATGTAATCGAGATATAAATATATAAAAAATAGTATACAGTAAAATCTTCTAAAACGGAACGGAAAGGGAAAAAATCGTTATAGATACGTTTCCTTCTTAGCAGGTATAAAAATGTATTATATTTTTCCCTCACATATTACTGCATTCATTGAATATGGATGAAACGTAACTTTCGATTTAAACAATATTCCGTCATAGGCAAGTACCTTCTTATACATTTTAATGAGCTTAGAAATCTACGATTCTTTAAAAATATTTTTTTTACATTTAATAATGCGATTTTAAATTATGTGCTTTTTTTTTTCAAAAATTATTGGGTCAGGCCAAATTTTACTGACTTTTCAATAGACCTGGCCACACCGAGACAATGATTTTCATATATAGTGGCTCAAAACTGGAACTAAATATTTTGGCCCGTGAAAACTAAGAAGAAGGAAATCAGTCCCGGCTCGGTACGGAAAAAATAAGTTAGGCCCGGCCCGATCCGATCCTTCAAGAATAAAGTAGGTCCCTATCCCAGTCCGGCCCAGGAGGAGTATAAGTAATATTAAAATTAATTTAATTAAAATAAATTTTCCTTTAATCCTTTTTAATATAAATATAAATAAGTTGGCTGTAAATAAATTGCAAGGAACATCTTACTAAAATTTTCAACTTGTTTAATTAATCTGAATTTGAATTTCTGGCAGGACTGTCAGCTAAAATTACACAAATTTTCATTAATATCAAAATACTTAACTAGAATATTTGTAGCAATGTAACGTAATGGGTGGTATAATATGTCCATCTTTAAATCTACCTTATAGTCTCCTCAATAAGAGTAAAATTTTCGGTGTTCTAAAGGGAAAAATTTAATCTCGGTGGTTTAATAATGTTGAATTTTATATTGAACATACAGGGTGTCTTAAAATGAATTAACTGATTTAAAAATTCAATAACTTGCAAACGGTCGCAGCTATTTAAAAAATATTTACAGAATGGTTAGGAAATATGTGAGAAGTGTTTTTTACAGTGGTTCTAGACTTTAGTTTAAAATTGGAGAAATACATGACAATGCTTAGCAATGGGTGCTAAACTGGGGGCCGATATTTTGTTTCTGTTCACACTTAGTCCTTTTGCGATAGAATGAGATTAAATATGGAGTGACTCTGAGTTGCCAATGTATTTTGTTATTAGGAGTCTACTGCAAATATTTAATCTCATTCTTTCCCATCAGTATTGAGAAGAGATGCCAAAAGGTCTAAGATTTAGCGCCTATTGCTAATAGTACCATCTATCTCAGCTATTTTAAATTAAAATCGAGAATCGCGGTAAAAAACTTATATTCTTACGTAACATTCTTGTAGGAATTTAATTTTACAGCTACCACAATTTGCAAGTTACTGAATTTTGAAATCAATCAATTTTAGGACATCCGGTTGGTGCTTGAATACAAATACAGAAACATACTTTTAAAGATATATACATATATAGTACATATACATACGTATACATATATATACATATATAGATATATACATATTTTAAGTTAGTCGGCAAAATCGTCATTTACGCCCCCCTAATGAATTCTACTTAAATACGCCCCTGGCAGGGAGAGTATTCTTATTTTGGTTTCTATGGATCCAATTTCTACTGTTTTTTTTCTCATTCAACTTGGTTTTCGAATGTTTTACAGTTTATATTTCTATCTTCCACCGCCAGGGGTATTTTTATCTAAGATTTCATGGGACTGATTTTAACGGAATTTTTTTTCAACTCACTTTACGATTATCTCCATATGTTCTTGCACATGCGCAGCACGCCTTCTACACGGTGACATGACATAGGTAGTGCGCGTCCGTTCCGGAGATTCATTTTGAAAGTGATCAATTGAATGCTGGTTAGAGATGCGTGCATACTACACCCATTCTGCGCTGCCAAACACACAGGAGACCCATCCCACAGGGTCATTTTGAAAGATATTTATATAAATTTAAATAGAGGTTTTAATCATTCGTGGTTCTTTTGGAAAAATCGACGGTCGGGTCAGCTAGATACAAATGAAAAATGTTCTTGATATCAGAAATGTGATTTGAAATCACCAATAGTCTTTTGATTTCTTTACTTCAGACTAGACAGTTAAAAGCCTTCATCAGCGATTGCCAATTATGAATCTCTATTCGTCGTTCCTACCCTATTCGCTATTCCACCCATTTTCACCGAATTTCTTTAAAACATTCACACACATACAAAAAAGGAAAAGTCAACAATTCTTTTTCATTTTCAAAATATGTGAAATAATTTCGGTTTAAAGCTCCTCTGAATTTGGCGCCCCTATTTAATCATTTTTCGCCTCAATTCAGAAACATAATTATCTTCGGTACCGATTGTGTTGAGCAATACCAATTATTTACAGAAATATTTCCTTTCTTCATTATTTAGATACTAGCAGGCTATGCCCGCTGCGCTGGTCCATTTTTCCAAACAAATCTTGACTCAAACAAATGGTGATTTGAAATTTCTTTTTTAAAGCAGTGTAGACCATCACCTAGAATGTCCTTCCGCAATGCTGAAAACGATGCCAGTGCCAATGTCATTGCGATATTGCACTATTGTATGCCTTGGACAAAATTTGGGTAATTAAGTACCATCTCTCTTATTTGATCATTTATAGTAGTGTTTGATATGAAAATGAGACCGTTGTGACAGCAGGAATCAAAATGTTCTTTACTCATCACATTATTTTGTCAGAAAGCATTGCAATGATTATCAAACTATTAATTTACAAATAGCACATTATCATTTGTTAGTTCTTAAACTCCCGAATCTGAACTTGCACTATGTGCAGATCTTCTAGCCTAAATACAATCTCATTACATGTTGCATTACATTTTTTAATAACCATCCTCTTCTGGCAACTCTACTACAGTTTTCTATCTGCATTGGTCTGTTCCAGCAAAATACATAACAAAAAAATATAAAAAAGAGTGTTTAACTTATATATTTATTAGAACAATGAAGCATAAAAGGTGTGTTTTAAAGCTGAATTATTTGTGTAAAATTAAAATTACATCAGTTTCACTGCCTCTTCATTTTTTAAACCAGTTGCAGGGCTGCCACAGGCGCAGGGCCGTAGCTAGAATTGTACGATAGGGGGGGCTCAGGGCAATATAGGGGGGGGCTCATGGGAATGTAGGGGGGCTCATATTTTTTTGTTCTCTCTCTAATGCAGAAAGATAAATTAGTGCTTATTCACATTGTAGGTACTATGTTTCTCATTAAACTGTTGTAATAACTTCATTTTATGCTAAGAAAAGTATATGATGATTAAAATTTTGAATGTATAACTGGTGCAAAATTAAACATCCTGTTAGCTTCATATGTATCAATAGGATGAGGGAATGTTGAAACACGTATTTTAGATACAATTTAGTAACTCTGAAAATCTGTGAAAGGGTCTCAAAACTAAATTAGATGTTTGAACAGAATTTTATTTGAATTTTCGGAACATTTAGTGACCTTGGAACTTTTCCAGGGGGGGCTCAAAATATTTTAGGGGGGGGGGGCTGAGCCGTACATAGCGCCCCCTTAGCTACGGCCCTGCACAGGCGACTATTTTTATATTCCGTTCGCACCACTATTTTTCTAATAGAAATTTCAAAATAAATTTTTCTTGCAAGTGTTGTCAAAGTGTATGTTAAGGATTTCTGTTTAAAGAAAGTGGTGCCAGTTAAAGTTAAAAAATAGTCGCCTGTGGCAACCCTGCAGTTGCAAACATGTAGCTGTTAAATCGGGAATAATCTTGATGCTAAATTTTGTAGAAAAATAAACCTTCAGCTTGTAATAAATTCCATTATGATTTTTGGCGTCAAACATTAATATTGCTTATAACGATAACAAATGTATCAGACTTATTTCGTGTTTATTGCCAAATGAAAGTTAAGTTTAGAATCATCTATTATTGGCCTTTAATCTTATATCTTGGCGATATTTTTTTTCCGACGGGTTAATGAAGTAGTACAGTAGACTCCCTCAAATCCGCACAGCTTGGGACTAGAGGTTTTGCAGATTTTAGAAATTTGCGGATTTCTGGTCATTGCTTTGTTTACATTTTTTAAAAAGTAATTTGAATGTAATTAATAATGAAATCAAAAGTATAATGAATGCTTACAATATGCTAAAATATTAAAATAAGTAATAAACTAAAATAATAAAAATTTAGATAGTTTAAAAATGATAAAAATTCTAAAAGCAAAGGTCAAATTAATAAACAATGTACAATTAAATATTCATTATAAAGATGAAATGTGTTTTCCCTAAATTATTCAATGAAACTTGTGTCATAAAGGTACATTTCTAAGTCACATCAAGATCATAAAATAATGAAGCTTTATTTCAGGTTTAGCCAGACATAATAACTAAAAAAGCTTGATTAATAGATAAATATATTTGGTAAGATTGTGATTACCAGTGATATCAGCAATGTCTTTATTTTTTCAGAAATAAATTATTCTTTCTTCGTGAAAAAAACATGAATTCAATAACCTTAACAAAAATTACAAATTGAAAAATACATGGAATTGATATAAAACTAAAAAAGTCAAATTTTGCACCTACATCTGAACTGAATGTTTCATTGTTTACATCCGTAAAATATGTACGGATTTTAGAGAGTTGCGGATTTCTGGTTTGCGGATTTGAGGGAGTCTACTGTCTTTAATAGTTAATTTTTGATAAAATTCTGTTGATAGGGCTTAATGTTATTTAAAACTGCAACATAAACATCATAAAAAAATTTCTACTGTCGGTATTTAATGTATATTTTTTTCTTAGCCAATTTTAAAGTATTTTTTTTTAACCTGAATGATTGATAAATTAATTGCAAATATTTTTTTTTTAATTCTATATCATTGATATTCCGAATATTTTTCCTGCACATTGCAATTATTGTTTTTTTAGGGATAGTAAAATAACTATAGATGAAAAATACATAATAAGGCTAAAACACCGAATTAACGACAACTTGGCGAATACCTCTACGGAGACTTGAAAAGTACGCCAGTTCTGTCAACTTAAATATCCAGATAGAATTTCAATAAATAATAGGTTCTACTTTATTATTCTATAGATCAATTTCGCCAAATTATACATATTGCAAAACGATTCACCATATTATACAAACGAATATAACTTTTATTTTAAATAACCAAAGAATCAATAAATCACTAAAATATTAATAGAAATACAAATAAAACGTCGAATGAAAAAGTAGTTAATGACGAAACAAACGCATGTAACATGTTTAATTTCAAATGAATGTGGCATTTACGATTATCCATTATTGCCATTTAATCTTGTTTTGGAGGCAGTTTTTTGGTCGATGGGATGATCAAGTAGTGCCAAATAATATAAAAAAATATAAATAATAATATAGCCAATAATATTTTGGTCAGGTGTCATTTATGGATCACGCTGGTGCGATTGCAACAAAATTGTGATTTCATGGATTGCGTGGTAATCTGGTTGTTGTTGTTTGTTTACTAATAAACTTTGTTTC
This sequence comes from Maratus speculifer, assembly GCA_964019185.1. Lineage (NCBI taxonomy): Eukaryota > Metazoa > Arthropoda > Arachnida > Araneae > Salticidae > Maratus > Maratus speculifer. The sequence continues at coordinate 71,180,931 of OZ025296.1, forward strand.
TTTACCTTTATTTTTTTTTCTTTATTGTTTTGTTCTATAATTATTAATTAAACTTCACTTATTTATTACTGTTTCTTTTTTAAAATAATGGAAAATAATTAAAAATAATATAACATGTAACTGGTATTTGAAAACGCACTGTTTGCCAAACTGATGTCAGATTTAAAAAAAAAAACGCGCCAAGGTGATGCGTATATAAAAATGGAAAAATGTTTATAATAATGTAAACAAAAAAGTAAACAAATAATTAAAAAATTGCCTTTTCGATTTAAAAAAAAAATAACGCCAAGCAGTCGTTAATTCTGTAGTTGCATCAATAGTAAAATTTCTTTTCTTCGTTTGTTTCATAATGAAAATCCACAAATTTAATAATCTCAAATAAAATAATCTGACAAATTTTCTATGATCTCGTTGATGATCTAGAAATCGCCTTAATACATAAACAAAACGGCAAAGATGTCATATGTGCCGAGTTTGGCGCGATAATTTTTATGCGAATTTGGCGGAAACATTGTTTTCGAATACCAGTTACATGTGTATATTTAAATTATTTTCTATTATTTAAATAGTAATAAAAATTTATGAAAAAAGTTTAATTAATAAGTATATAACAAAACAATTTATGCAATTTATAAAGTAAATAAACATTTTATTTATAAATAAATGTTAATAGTCGTGTTAATATATCTCAGACAAAATAATGCCAATTTAAAATCCATTAGTTACCTCTGTGATATATAATATCTGTGCCAGTAAAACTTTCAATAATATAGTAAATATGCTATTTGGCGGTGCTCAATTATTGAAGATTAGTCGAATATCATATTAAATATTATATAACACAGGAAAAATATGAAGAAAATTGAAGAAGAAATGGCTAATTAAAACAGACTTGTAAAATATTTTGGCACAAATGCCTTATGTGCACCACATTTGTGCATTTTTTTCTTTTTTACGCCAATTTGGCGAAAATTTCGTTTTAAAATATCAGTTGCATATATATTTTTAATTGTTTTCTATTTTTTTAAAAAGGAAATAAAAATAAATAAATAATGTTTTGTTAATAATTATAAAATAAAATAATTTACATCATTTAAAATAATAAATAAGAGTAAATAGTTTATTAATAAATATACAATAGCCGAGCTACCACATGAACATAAAATCGACGTTTTGTTGCAATCGCGCCAATGTGGTGCATATATGACATCTGCGCCTTTTTTTTTCAGCAGGCAATTTTTATTTCAAAATGTTGAATTTATCGATAGTAATAACGCGAAATTGCATAAATTTCATTTAAATTGCATAGATTTCCTTGTTCAGTTTGTAAATTTTAAAACTAATTTTCCCTGGAAGAGAATTTGACAAAATGGCGCAAAAAAAGTATGTTTGTTGATTACAATTTTCAAAATTGCGGTGAAAAACTTTTGAAAAAGAATGACATTATTTTACAATATATAGTATATGTGTGACAGAATTTCACACTAAAGCTAAAATTTAAATATTTGATTACAATTTTTAAAATATTATCTTATGTTTATTGAATTTACAATTGAATACTAAAATATACTCCAAAAATTATCTTCTTAAAAAAAAAAAAAAAAAAAAAAAAAAAAAAAAAAAAAACAACATTATTGCTACCTAATGTTAGACATATGCATTTTTGGCTTAATTTTTTGCCGACAAAAGTAAAAAAAAAAATCTCAAAGAAACACATATATAACTCACAATTACTTTTATAATTAGATCTGCCTTTTTCTGGAGTAAGTTATATACTATCGAAATTTGATAAAAAAGAGAAAGAAAATAATAAAAAGGAAAATAAATATCGTTCAAAATTCATTTAATCAAATTTTCAAGTTATTTTTTTTTATTCTAACGCAAGGATAAGTCGCCAAAGGTTGCATCAAATGTAATATTTCACGTTAAGTTATTTTTTAAGCGTTACAAATATTTCTTTTATTTTTAAGATAAATATTTTTTTATAATATCATGCCTCATTAAATGGTTTTTCTTTATTATTATTATTATTATCAATAGTTATTTTCTGCTTTTATTTGCAAGATATTTGTAATATTTCTAACAGATATATCATTTTTATTAATTTGTTTAGTAATGATAATTTTCGCCAAAAAATAACTACTGGCAACCCTTTCATCAAAAATAACCGAAAAATACAAAATTTATAACCAAAAATCATACTTATCCCTGTATATTTGAATGACAAACCTCCGCAAAAATATTTCCTATCGAATGATACAATCGGCAAAAAAATCCAGCGGATAGTTTTTGAAAACACTCGTGTGGAAGTTTCAGAACTTTTGCTTTATAATATACTAGCAGGCTAAGCCCGCTGCGCTGGTCTATTTTTCGAAACAAAACATGAATCAAACAAAATATTGAATATGATTGTGTTTTTAAAGCAACTTCACCTCGAATGCTCTTTCACATTTCTGAAAATCATAAAAAACGCCATTGTATTTACAGATAGAAAATCAACGATTATAAATGCACTAAAAATGCCTTAAAAGTTAGCAAACAGCTGTTTCGAATCTACTGTCGAGATTCTTCATCAGTGCAAAACTCAGCGAGCTAGAAAAAACAAAACTGAGCCAAAAATAAAAGCAACAACAATGGAATCAACACCCGTTGACGCCAATATATATTAAAATAATAATAAAATATTATGTTGTTGTATCAGTTTATGCATTCGATAAAATTCGGGTTTTTAAGAAAAAAATATTTCAGTTGACCATTTATTGTAGAGTTTGATAGATAAATGAGGCAATTTTGAAAAGAGCAATTTAAATATTGTCTATTCACCATACTTCTAAAATAGCGAGCATTATGATCGCAGAGATTGACCATTGAATTTAAACAATTTTCAAATGATTCATTTTCATTTGATAGTTTTTTAACTCTAAACCTCTCAACTTGAGGATATGGGTACCTGTGGAAACCTTAATACATCCTCTATCAATATTATACTATATTTCGCAACGTATATCTGCTCTTGACAAATCTATTACAGTGTTCCTTTTTTGGAATGTAGCAGAATAAATAAAGTTAAATAAAGTTTTCCTTAGAAAAATAAGGTGAATGTTTTTTGAATGTGTGAAACTCATTTTTTGATACAGATGCCAAACGTTGGTGTGATTGAAACAAAAAGAACATTTTATGCCTCTTATGGTAATCTAGCTTTGTTTTTAATTTATTATTGAACTATTTATTTACTTTCATTTGCATTTTAAAATGATACAAAATGTTATGCTCTATACATAGAAAAGTAAAATAGAAAATAGAAATGTATCTGTAATTTGAAAACGATGTTTCCGTTAAAGTGGCGCCAGAAATGTATCACGCCAAGTGGTGCATATATGACATTTGTGCCTCTTTCTTACAACAGGGGTGTGTGCATTTGCACCTAAATTTAGTTATTGTTAGCTCTATTTTTGTAATATTAACTGAAGTTTGTACAATGTACGGCACTACTTGATTATTCTGCCGAGAAAAAAATTAATAGCAGATTATAGGAATAAATGTCAATAATCGATGATCGTAAGTATGATAGCAATTGATATTACACGTGATACACGTATTTTTTTTTTACGTCATAAGTGCTTTTTAATTCGACTTTTAATTTGTATTTTTTTAAATGTTTATTGTTCTTTCGTTATTTAAAATGAATGTATGTAAATTTGAATAGTTTGTCGAAACTGGCCGACGTGTTAATCAAGTAGCTCTCAATTTACATTTGAAAATATCATATTTCATAAAAAAAACTCCGGAACAAACCCGGATTTGCTAGATTTCCTTCCAATACCAATGCGGCAAAATTCTCGTTTTAGAATTCGCGTTTGAAATGAAATAGACGCCCTCTCGCGGACAAAGTCTGAAACGAAATAGAACTGATACCGTGAGCATGAAATCAGTGTTTAAAAGGCCGATAAATAAATAAACAGTTCTATAACGCGTGCAACGTTGGGTTCTTTGTATTAAAATTATCTAAAATCAAAATTTTATACACAAAGTTTAGATCTATAATATAAAAAAGTACATTTGACTTACTCTTGGCAAAATAATATGACAGCAACACAATGCTTGCATGCTTCAGCTTCTCTAAAGCAATTACTAGATTTTCCAGCATCTAGAAATTCTAAAATTCTCGATATTTGTAATTTATCTCCCATAATTAAATAAAAAAGATAAAAAACTGCACTTAAAAAGCTCTTTAAATGGGTTTCGCTGCTACAGCATGGAACAAACAGCACTGCGTAAACAAACGATTATCAGGTCTATACAACGCCACCTTTCGGTCATTACAAACGCGAATAGCGAAGAAATGTGCATTTTTAAAAATTGTTTTCGTTATTTTAAAACGAAAATATTAATAAATAAAAAAAAGTTACTATAGCACAAAACAATTTATAGAATTTCTAAAAAGAAATTGAAAGTAAATAAACAATTTATTAATACAGAAGCAACTATTGCTGGGTTAACATATCAGGCAAAATAACACCGTTTTGGCGATAGTCAGGTACCTCAGTGTGTATATAATATCTGTGCCAAACATGTTTTTTAAAAACAATAATCGTTATTTACACAGCATGTTTAAATACTGTAGTATAGTGAAAAAAATGTATACATGACATATACGCACCAGATTGGCGCGTTTTTTTTTTTTTTTTTTTTTTTTTTTTTTTTTTTTTTTTCTTCCTGATGCCGATTCGCAGAAAATTTTGTTTTCAAATACCAGTTACATACATAGTTTACAATTACTTTCTGTTATTTTAAATAGAAAATAACAATACATTTTAAAAAGTTTAGTTAATAATTATAAAATAAAACTATTTATATCCTTTAAAAAATAAAATAAAATAAAATAAAAATTTATTAATAAATAAACAACAGCCAGGTTACCAAATGAGGCATAAAATCGCCATTTTGTTGCAGTCGCGCAAATGTGGCGCATATATGACAAATGTGCCTAGATTAAAATAGTTTATATAATTGAAAAAAAAAAAGAAAAAAAAGTACTTCTAGGTTATCCCGTCGACCATTTTCGCCAAACTAATAGCCAAGTTATATTTGTTGACATAATTTTTATTTTAAATAACGAAAGAACAAATAAATTAGTGACACATGAATAAAAACAGAGTTAAAAAAGTGAATTTAAAACCACTTGATGACGTTTTAAATATGTGTATCGTGTTTAATGTGACATTCACAATCATCCATTATTGGTATTTAATCTTATAATTTGGCGTCAGATTTTTGGTCGACGGGATAACCTAGAAGTACCGAAAAAAATTGTAAATAGACAATTTATTAATAAATAGACAATAACATCCGGGTTGCCATATCAAGCAAAATAATGACACTTTGTCGTCAGTTAATTACCCAGATGTATATATATGGTATTGGCGTAAGAGACAAATCGCACCAATGTCGTGGCGTATGAGATATCTATGCCCAAAAAATTTTTAAAAGTTGCAGTTAAATTATTTTACAATATCTATGTATGTGGAAAGACGTTTACCCTAAAATTTAAATATTATTCATTTTTGTGGTATTAACTGCTATGTTTGTATTTAAGTTAAATATATAAAATTTTCCTAAAAATGCTTTCACTCTTTAAAAGAGAGAGAGAGAAAAAAAAAATAGTTCTTGCGAACATCGCTCCGTCTTGTGATTTTTTTGGTTTAGAATTGCATTGATTGGCGACAAAAGTAGATTGAAACACCCAATTGAACAAACAACATACAAATAACAAATAGAGCCTTTTTTTAAAAAATAATTCTGCGAGTTTCTTCTGTAAAACACATAACGGGAAAATTAGATTTAAAAATATTTTTAAAAAAAGAAAGAAAAAAAATACTTATGTTTTACCTAATGAAATTTTTGAGATGTTTTCTTTTAATCTGGCTCGAAAGAAATAAATAGCCAAATATTGTGCCACTTCAAAACTTTCTTTTACATTGAGTTACTTTTTAAATATTATAAATATTCTTTTTTTTTTTTCGTTAAAGATAAATATTTTCCTTTCATTATATTATTCTGCATTAAACGGATTTTTTTTCTTTTTATCATTATTTATTTTAAATGAATGAATTAACAGGTTTTTTTTCGAAATGTTTATATGATTTTCCATTAGAGAAAGCATTTCATTTCTTTTTTGAAATATAATTATAGCCAAAAAATTAGTTGTTGCAACCCTTCCGTCAAAAATAACCGAAAAATACGAAATTTAGTACGAAAAATCAGAGTTATCCCTGTATATTTGTGTCATAAACCTCCGCAAAAATATTTCCTATCGAATGATATAATTTGCAAAAAGATCCATCGGGTAGTTTTTGAAAACACTCGTTTGGAAGTTTCAGAACTTCTGCTTTATAATATACTAGCAGGCTATGCCCGTTGCGCTGGTCAATATTTCAAAATCAACCGTCGATGAAACGAACTGGTGAATTTAAATTTGTATTTTAAACAATTTCGTCCTCCAGCAGCACCTTACTCATTTTTTAAAACGATTTAGACACCATTAAGATATTAAATTATCTTAAACTTTGGACAAAATCCAGCTATTAAGAAGTAACTATTTTAGTTTATTACTAACAGTCAAGGGCGGATCTGGAGAGTCCTCAAGGGGGGGGGGGGGCGATTTTAGAAATTTGGAGATTCGACTTTAATGCGTAGGTCGGGGCTAATTTTTTCACTGCGGGTCACGTTGCTTTTATTTTTCGCTGCGGGTCGGGTCTGGGCTCGGCTGACTTCTAGTTTTTGCTGTGGGTCGGGTCTGGGTCCGGTTGACTTCTAGTTTTTGCTGTGGGTCGGGTCTGGGTTCGGTTGACTTCCAGTTTTTGCTGTGGGTCGGGTTTGGGTCCGGTTGACTCTTTTCTTTTGCTGCTGGTCGGGTTAACTAATGTTTATGTTGTGAATCACATTAGCAGGATTAGCAGGTGTTTTTATTCAGAAAGTATGGCGTAATCCATTTTTTGATAAGCAGTTTAAGAAAATACTGTAAAAATTATCGTTTTGAATAGAATTTCTGGAAGATAGAAAAATCCGCAATCATTTGAAGTGCGAAGAGAAAATTGCGCTCGGGGCAAAGCAAAATGTGGCGCCCCCTCCCTCCGACCCAATGTTTTCTTGCAACAGGCCAAAAATTGCGCTGGTAGCATAAATTTGGCGTCCCCTAAATTTCCACGCCCGGGCCGACCGCATCCTCCCCCCCCCCCTTTCGCACGGCACTGCATATTGTCTGTCCTACACATCTTGAGAACAATTAAGTCTAGTTACAGCCCTGCTCGTCTGTATGTAGAAAAACAATGCAAGCCTGATCTCGGGCCGGTACGAGCCTGCTAATATATATATACACTATATTGCCATTGATTATTGGACACTTCCGATTTTAGACATTTTGTTAAATATCTAGAAAAATACATGAGGAATCATCTCGAAACTCTTAGTGTATAAATATAATAGTATAAGTCATACATCTCCGTGAAGATTTTTTCCCGAAACTCCATAGGGGACCGTCAACAAATTAAAAAGGGGTTGTATCCGTATATTCATTGATTAGTGTCAATATAGAATACACAATACGGGATGTACTACTACATTTGGATAAAATCCCTCATTTTTTTTGCTTCATTTTGGAAACAACGGATTTTGTCCTTTTTCTATATACGATTACTTTCAGAATTTTCAAGCTATGATTTTGACACTTTTACAAAAGTTGCTCTATACTTTTAGCTAACATAATATGCAAATGAAATTTTGATATCATTGACGCATGCGCAGTAAAAAATTATTTAGTAAACCAACTCATTTTGTATATAATTTTCATTATTTTTAAATTCTGATTACAGGGTACTATGTACAATGTTGTTTGTCATATTTTTTGAAAAAAATATTATTTTATATTAAGAACTCTGAAAATTATAAGGGAAAAACTTGGAAAAATTTGGGACCATTTTTATAAAAACCTTAATTACTCTGCGAGTATGCATGCTATTTGCATAAAAATGAACAAAGTGTATTACAATAAGGCATTCAATCATAATCTAGAGTTTGAGCGCTTTTGCTACATTAGTTTTGACAGGGTTATTCAAAAGATATTCATTCTTTTTTAATTTGTTGACGGTCCCCTATGGAGTTTCGGTTAAAAATCTTCACGGAAATGTATGACGTATACTATTATATTTATACACTAAGAGTTTCGAGATGATTCCTCGTGTATTTTTCTAGATATTTAGTAAAATGTCTAAAATCGCAAGTGTCTAATAATCAATGGCCATATAGTGTATATATATATATTAAACCCGGGTTACACACAATATAATTCTCCGATGCTGATCTCTACACTGTAAAAGTTAGATTTCTGTATTGATGTTGCCAAACTAGTTTCGATTGATGACGCACATTTATACTTATTCTCATTAAACCCATATAATTGAAAATAGCTCATATTTTAACGTTCCTGCTTAAATCTTTACAAAGGGCCAGTAAGCCCGCATTTTTTTTTTTTTTTATAATGGGCTTGGCCCATGTGGCTCTTCAATTTTTTTGCCGGCTCGTCCCGTTTATTTTGTTTATTGGCCTGGCCTGTTGGAAAAATTATTCTAATTTTGCTGGCCCGTTAGAAAATTCGGAACCATTTCGCCGACTCGGACAGGCCCGGGCACATGCATACGTCTAGGCTGGGTCGGACACTTACCGAAATTTAACATTAATTCCGAGCCGAACCCCGACCAGGGAAATTTTGGTCAGTGCGGACTAGAGATAAATTTGGGCTCTCATTACACAGCCCGGTCCCGCCTGAGGCAGAAACATTTTGCGGCATCAAGAGCAAAACCCGATAATGAAATTATACAGTAGAAAATATTGCATAATACTTATAAAAAATGTTCCAAAAGTAATTACAATTTTAAAGCTATTTTTTATATTAAAGAAATGTTAAGCTGTTAAACGAAAAATTAAATCTTATACTATAATGCGAGCAAAAATTGTGTGTGTGTGTGTGTGTGGGTAAATTTTATCTCAAAAACGGCTCTAACGATTTTCGCAAAAATTTGGATTTTACCATTTTCGGGCACGAGAAGGCCATTGGGCTAGGTCACGTGTTCGAGAAAATTCGATTATTGGGTCATTTTGGGTCACAATGGGTCAGGATCAAGCTATTTATATCTAGAGAACGGCTGGATCGATTTTAAGGAAATTTTGTATCCAATCGTTTTTTGGCACGCGAAAACAATTGAGCTGGGTCACATGTTCGAAAAATTTTGATTAGTGGGTCATTTTTGGGTCATTGTGGGTCAAGCCATTTTTATTTAAAAAACGGCTCTAACGATTTCGACCAAATTTTATATTTTATCGTTTTGGATTACAAGAAGACCATTGGATTAGGTAACATGTTCGAGAAAATTCGGTTAGTGGGTCATTCTTGGGGTCATTGTGGGTCATGCTATTTTTATCTAGAGATTTTCTCACGCAATTTTGACTAAAAATTGCATTCTATGGTTTTCGAGCACGAGAAAAACATTGGGCTAGGTTACATGCTCGAAAAAAAATTTTAATGGGTCATATTGTGTCATTAAGGATCTGGGTCAAGCTATTTATATTTAAAGAACGGCGTGATGGATTATAACGAAATTTTGTATGTAGCAGTTTTTTGACGTGAGAAAACTAATGGGCTAACTCACATGTTTGAGAGATTTCGACTATGAGGGTCATTTGTGGGTCATGATGAGTCATAATGGGTCATGGTCAAGCTATATCTAAATAACAGGTGGATCGATTTTAACGAAATTTTGTATGCAACATTTTTTTGGCACGATAAAATCATTGGACTAGGTTACATGTTCGGAAAATTTCAATTAATGGGTCATTTTGGGTCATTAAGAGTCTGGGTCAAGCTATTTATATTTAAAGAACGGCGTGATGGATTATAACGAAATTTTGTATGTAACAGTTTTTTGACATGAGAAAACTAATGGACTAAATCACATGTTTGAGAGATTTCGACTATGAGGGTAATTTCTGGGTCATGATGGGTCATAATGGATCATGGTCAAGCTATATCTAAAGAACAGGTGGATCGATTTTAATGAAATTTTGTGTGCAACATTTTTTTGGCACGATAAAATCATTGGACTAGGTTACATGTTCGAAAAATTTCGATTAAGGGGTCATTTTGGATCATAAAGGGTCTGGGTCAAGCTATATATAATTAAAGAACGGCAGGATCAATTTTAACGAAATTCTGTACATAACAATTTTTAGAAATGAGAAAACTAATGGACTAAGTCACATATTCGAGAGCTTTCGATTATAAGGGTCATTTGTGGGTCTTAATGGGTCACGGTCAAGCTATATCTAAAGAATGGTTGGGTCGATTTTAACGAAATTTTGTATACAACATATTTTTGGCATGAGAAAATCATTGGGGTAGGTCACATGTTCGAGAAATTTCGATTAGTGGGCCACTTTTGGGTCATTCTAATTTTATCTAGACAACGTTTCGCGCAATTTTGACTAAATTTTGTATTGTATCGTTTTCAGGCACAAGAAAATCACTGGGTTATGACAGATTTTTGAGAAAATTCGATCAATGGGTCATTTTGGTTCATAAGGGGTCAGGGTCAAACTAACTATATCTAACAAACGGCTCAATCGATTTTATCTAAATTTTGTATCTAATGTTTTTCGGCATGCTAAAACTAATGAGCTAGGCAACACGTTCGAGAGATTTCGATTATAAGGGTCATTTGTAGGTCATGATGGGTCATGCTAATTTTATATAGAAAATGGTACTCACAATTTTGACTATATTTTGTATTATACCGTTTTTGAGCAAGAGAAAACCATTTGGCTTGGACACATACTCGCGAAAATTCGATTAGTGGGTCATTTTGGGTCTTAAAGAGCTAGGGTCATTCTAACTATATATAACAACGACTCAATCAATTTTACCTAAATTTTGAAACAAAACGTTTTTTGTCACGAGAAGACTATTGGGCTGAGTCGCATGTTAAACAAAATTATATTAGTGGTTCATTTCGCTTCATTGCTGAATGCTGCCAAACTAATTTTACCTAAAAAATGGCTTAAACGATTTTGATTCAATTTTATATTCTACTGTTTTTGATTACCTGAAGACGATTGAGCTATGTCACATGCTTGATCAAATTTGATTCGTGGCTCATTTTGGGTATTACGGGTCAGGGTCGCGAGAATATGGCAAAAGCCTATAACTTGGTGATATTTGACAAAATATTGGCGACATATGGCCAAAAAATCGACTATAAAAATTACGAAAACCAAAACACGTATTTGGAGCCAAATGAAAGAATGCCTCCAAATTTGGCTATATCTAGCAAAAAATATTGTCTTTCAGAATGTAAAGAATTTTTTTATACATTCTTAAGAGGATTCGAGATGCATGGTTAAACCAATCAGAGTCGAGCTAAAAAAGTGATTTAGATCGATGTCCTTTTGTTGTAAATTTTAAAATAAAGTAAAATTTATAAACATGCGCATAAAAACATAGTTTTCTTATTGATTGTTTTTCTAAATAATACTATTATAAACATGTTTTACAGTAATAATACAGAGTTAATGATACAGTGAAAATACTATATCGAGTTGAACACAAAGTTAATTTTGACCGAGCTAAGCTCGGTCTCCCCTGCTAGTTTAATATTATCAAAAGAACAGTTTGATGTAAAATAAAAATATACTTTACGCATAAAAGGATTCTCATGTTGTCTCTGTTTTAGTAAAAAAATATTATGGACAATGGGCATGTTAATGAAGTGTGTTTCATGTGTGTGGAACCTGTAGAAAATACTGTCTATTATCTGTCAAATCGAACAGCATTTTTAAATTTTCTGTAAAAAATGCACATTTTTAACTATAACCATTTCATTCTTCATAACAAGCCTTTGTTATAGCATAACCCAAAAAATAACCTCAAATTAAAAATTTTAAAGTTCAACACTTTTTTAGGAACAGAGGAAACACTACTCGATCGCAAGAATATGGTAAATACATTTACTTACCGCTACGGCATCAGCAGAGATCCCAAAAGAAATGGTAATTACTACAGTTATTTTTATATGAAAAGCGATTACGACTTGTATACGTTGCATACACTAGAAATTTAAATTATTCGGTAACCGCAAAATAAAATCAAAAGAAAATATTCTTTTCGCGTTACTTGTCTAAATAATAATAATAATAAAAGATCCAATTGCAAAATAATCTCTGCCACAAACAAAAATCGAACTAAACACAAATTCATTATTCCCGCCTTTTTTCGTAGGCGCCAGATTGGCGGTCGTCGGCAATGCTTGAACATAAATCTACAGATGTAGATAATTGCTTTTTGTTGTTGTTGTTGTTTTTTTTTTTATAGCATTCAAATACTAAAATAAAAAAAGAAATTGTGCCTCTTTTTCATTTTTATCAAAATAGCAAGACGTTGATTTGAAAAGGAATAAATACTAATTTTTAAAAGGAAAAAAATTTTTTTTAATTTTCCTATTCATCAATAAATAAAATTTTCAGATTTCAGAAAAAATGAGTCCGAATCAGTAGACCAGCATAAAAACAAAACACGATGTCGTATCGGACGCGAGCTAAGTCTGAACCTGTGTCATCTCTAATGCAGACATCTAAGAAGAATGACTCCAGGCCAGACTCGATCTGGAAGAAAAATAAGTCAGACCCAATCCAAATCAGCAGAAAAATAATGATCATGATAGTATCAAATTAATGACGGCCGAGTTCTGAATGCGGTAAGACCAGACACAGTCCGAGCCTCGCGAACTTAAAAAGGCGCGGCCCGGGGGGGGGGGCGCTGAATTCGAGTTAGGATCTGAATCATTTCTTACAAGGATGCATGTATTTTTGGGAAAAGTTTATTGCCCAAGAAGTGAAGACGATCGCCCCCTCAGACCCGCCATTGGGCCCGACCCAAATCTGCAGAAAAATAATGATCACGATACTGCCCGGTTCTGAAAGAGAGAAGACCTTACCCAGCCCGAGCCTCGCGAAATTAAAAAGGCGCGGCCCGCCCCGGACTCGAGTTAGGCTTCAATTCATTTCCTGCGAGGATGCATGTCTTTTTAGGAAACTTTTATTAGCCCAAGGGGGAGGGAGATCGCCCTTTCGCCCTGAAAAATGTCAAGGCGCATTTTCCTTGAATCCGCCAATGGCGGATCTAAGGGGGGCGATCGCCCTTTCGCCCCCCCCCCCCCTAGATCCGCCATTGCTTCTCCTTTCTTATGGTCTGGTTCGATCTTAGGCCCGCCACACACTAGTGAAACATTGGACGAAAAAACGTGCGACATGCGACAATTTCACCCTGATAACAAAGAAAAAACCGGTTTGACTGCGTCATGTTGCACGATTTTTGACGCATGTCTCCTTAGTGTGTGGCGGCCTTAGACCGAGCGTTTACCTCAAGGAAGAACGAAATCCATGCCAGGCCGCCCTGAAAAGAAAAGTGTGGCTCGATCCCGCTCTACAGGAAAAAGTAAGACTCGATCCGCCCCGGTTCTGAAAGTGTAAAGACCTGACCCAGTTCCGTGACTTAAAAATGGCGCGGCCCCGGCGCTTAAACTCAGACTTAAACTCGAGACCGGCGCGGCCCGGGTCGGGCCGCGCCGGTCTCGAGTTTAAGTCCGATCCTTTTTTCGTGCGGGCATCTTTTTCAGACCCTTTACTGGGCTCAAGGGGGGGGCGATCGCCCCATCGCCCCCCCCTTAGATCCGCCATTGCTAACAGTGCACATTTGGAAGCGAAATGAGACCATTATGGCAACAGGATTTAAAACTTTATCTGAACCCTTATCTGAAGAAATATTAATTATTACAGTCGTTACCATGGTACGACTTCTTAAAAAAATTTTCATAACTTTTCATTATGTGAAACCAGGAACCCAAATCTACTCCCTCCTAAAAACTTTATACATGTACTAAATTTTGCCCGCGCGATAAAAGGCACAAATATGCAAGAATCATCTTTAAACTCGTCAAATACATTGAGATGGTTAATATCTCAGTGGGGATTGCAAATGAGCAAAATCGGCTCAAGGGGATGATAATTGGGAAGAATTCAAAAATTTGAATACCACCTTAACATGGCTTTGACAAAACCAGCTCTTACAAAACAATGGCAGGAGAAAAAATAAACATTTTTCGTTACAGCAATTGCTAACGATAAAAAAAAAAAAAAAAAAAAAAAAAAAAAAAAAACATTAAAATTTTCACTATAACAATTACTTTATTATTGCAAAATTTCCTCCTGAAAAATGAAAAAAAAATATTTGATCTTTCGTATTTAAGTATTTTCTCTTTAATTATTTAAGATAAAATTATGTAAATTTGTATGATTTGGCGAACAGTTTGGCGAAATTGGTTGACGTGATAATCAAATAATAGCCAATTTACACTTTTCATGTTTCACAAAAGATCCCTACACAGACATCATATACGAAATAGGTTTAGCACGATTTTCTTGCAGCTCTACTGTGGCGAAATCCTTGTTTTAGAGTGCCAAAGAAATTTACATATTATTTTATTATCTTCTATCATTTTAAACAGGAATTAACAATAAATAAAAAAGTAACTGTAGAACAAAACAACTAATATCATTTCAAAAAAGAAAATGAAAGTAAATAAACAACTTATCAATAGATAAACAACTATAGCTGGGTTACCATATAAGGCAAATAATGCCATTTTGGCGCCAGTGAGATACCTCGATGAGTATATGACCAAATCTGTGACAAAATTTTCCTATTTGGAAAAAACTGTAATCGGTATTTAGGAACTATTTTGATATACCCCCCCCCCCCAAATCGTAAATTTGGCGACTTTTTTTTTCTCGCCAAGCAAAATACCCATTAAGTTAAATTAAGTTAAATACAAAAAATAAAATTAATTAAAATTAAGTTAAATACATTAATTAAAAATACATTAATTAAAAAAATAAATTAATTAAAAATACATTAATTAAAATTAAGTTAAATACAAAAAAGGAATACCTAAAAAATACAATGCATACATAAAAAATACAAATGAAGGAATGAAGCTGAGTAACAGCAAACCTAAAAGGTCCGTAGGAAAAGTGCGTAGGGAGTGCCAGATTTGGCGCGTAATTTTTTTTTTTTTTTGGGGGGGGGGTATATTAAGGTAGCACCGGTATTTATACTGAATTTTTCCTACTTATGTATAGTGAAAAAACTTTGGCACAGATGTCATGTACGCACTACATTGGGGCAATTTTTTTCTGACGCCAATTTGGAGAAAACTTCGTTTTTAATTGCCAATTTCATACATATTTTTTAATTATTTTCTATTATTTAAAAAAATTTAATAAATAAAAAAGTTTAATTAATATCTATAGAACAAAATGGTTTATAATATTTTAAAAAACAAAATGAAAGTTAAATAGTTTATTAATAAATAAACAACTATAATTGGTTTACCATGTGAGGCATAAAATCACCATTTTGTTGCAATCGTGCGAATGTGGTGCGCATATGACATTTGCGCCAAAATTTTAAAAGTTGCAATTAAATTATTTTACAGTTTGGATGAGGAAGACATTTATACTAAAATTTAAACATTATACGCATTTTTTTTTTTTTTTTTTTGCTATAACTGCTATTTATATAGCTACATTTAAACACAAAAAATTACTGTAAAATGCTCTCACACATTTAAAAGAGAGTGAGAGAATTTAGTTTTTACGAACATCGCTGCGGCTTATGCCTTCTTGGCATAAAATCGCATTGTTTGATGACAAAAGTAAATTCAAACACCCAAATAAACAAATAACATACAATTAACAGATAAAACCATTTTTAAAAGTAATGCTGCTATTTCCTCCCGTAAGACACATAACAGTAGAATTAGATTTTAAAAATATTTTTTTTTTTTTTAAATAGAAAAATGTTATTTACGTTATCTAATAAAATATTTAAAATACATATTTTTTTTAGCCTGGCGCGAAAGTGATAAATAGTCAAATATTGATTGAAGAAATATTGAAGAGGAAATTGTTAATTAAAAAAGACTTGTAAATTTTATTCAGCAGGAATTTTTTGTTTCAAAATGTTTAATTTTTCAATAGTAATAACGCATAATTGCATAAATTTTCTTTGAATTCCAAAATTTTTTCTTCAGTACTAATTGGTCATACCGTCGACCAATTTCGCCAAATTATTAGCCAGATTATATAGATTAGCATAATTTTTTATTTAAATAACGAAAAACAGATTAGCAGAGCATATATAAAAGTAGAAATAAAATGTCGAATTAAAAATCACTTGATGACATAATTAATATTTATGTTATGCTTAATGTCAAGAGAATGTGACATTTACGATCATCCATTACTGAGATTTAATCTTGGAATTTGGCGGTAGATTTTTAATCGACGGAATAACCTTTCCTTCTTCAGTTTCTAAATTTTAAAACTATAATTTTTTCAGTAAGTGAAATTGACGAAATGGCGCAAGAAAAATTAAATTAGCAATAAAAAACATTTGCAAAAAGAAATAAAAGGATTATATTCGTTGATCGCATTCTTCAAAATTAAGGTGAAAAACTTTTGAAAAAGTATGACATTATTTTACAATATACAGGGTGTTTCAGTTAAACGTTTCAGAACTCCTAAGAGGGGTAGAGTGCATCCTGACGACTCGAAATCATATAGCATTGCGGGGTCAGAAATGCTTTCCCGACGCATTTGGTCAACCTAGATGTAAAATTTGGTCAACAGAGGATCGGACATGGTGGTTACGTGTGTTGGCCTGCTCGGCCACCCAACCTATGATGTCTTGATTTTTATTTCTGGGGTCATATGAAAACACTGGTTTATGACACCCCTGTCGAAAATGCTGAAGAGCTGGTTGCAAGAATCACAGTAGCTGCGGGAGAAATTCGAGGTAATGCAGGAGTATTCGAGAATGTTCGGATTTTCATGCGCCGGAGATGTGAGGTGTGCATTGTATTCGATGGCAGACATTTCGAACACTTACTTTGACCCCTGTACCTTTTGCTTTTTTACA
Source organism: Maratus speculifer (assembly GCA_964019185.1). Taxonomy (NCBI): domain Eukaryota; kingdom Metazoa; phylum Arthropoda; class Arachnida; order Araneae; family Salticidae; genus Maratus; species Maratus speculifer. Next base: position 71,198,014 of record OZ025296.1, read on the forward strand.
TGTATTAATAAAACAATTTTTCACTTACGGTGTCTTTACTTTACGGTGCTTCTGTGTACATCACCGCTTCAGGAAAGCATTTTCGACCCCACATTGCTATATGATTTCGAGTCGTCAGGCTGCATGCTACCTCTCTTAGGAGTTCTGAGACGTTTAACTGAAACACCCTGAATATGTGTGGCAAAAATTCATACTAAAGCTAAAATTTAAATATTTGATTAAAATTTTTTAAATATTAACTCATATCTATATAATTTACGATTGAATATTAAAATATACTCTAAAAATTATCTTCACTTGAAAAAAAAAAAAAAAAAAATTATTGCGACCATTAAGAACCTAAGTCAGGCATTAAGTCAGTAGTGCATTTTCGGCTTCAAAACACATTCTTTGGCGACAAAAGCAAGATGAAAATTGTATAGAAACGAATAGTAACTCACAATTTACAGTGTCTTTTACAATCAGATCTGCTTTTTTTTGCTGTAAATTATATTATACGAAAATTCGATAATAAAGAGAAAGAAAATAATAAAAAAGGAAATAACTATCATTCAAAATTCATTTAATCAATTTCTGAAATTCATGTTTTTATTCTAACACCAGGGATAAGTCGCCAAAAGTTGAACCAATTGTTATATTTCGCGTTAATTTATTTTTTAAGCATTACAAATATTTTTTTCATTTTCAAGATAAATATATTTTTATAATATTACGCCTCATTTAAGCGGTCTTTCTTTATTATTATTAATATTATCAGTAGTTACTTTCTGCTATTATTTGCAAGATATTTGTAATATTTCTAATAGATACAGCCATTTTAATTCTTTTAGCAATTATAATTTTCGCTAAAAACAGCTACTGGCAACCCTTTTGTCAAAAATAACCGAAAATACGAAATTTACTACGAAAAATCAGAGTTATCCCTGTAAATTTGAATCATAAACCTTCGGAAAAATATTTCCTATCGAATGATACAATCTGCAAAAAAATCCATCGGGTAGTTTTTGAAAACACCCGTTTGGAAGTTTCAGAACTTCTGCTTTATAATATATATGATATGATATGATAACAAAATATTATACTAAAGAAAACATTAACACAAAACAAAAGAAAATAAAAGTCAATACTTTTTGTTTATTGTTAAAATATATAAAATAGTCTCGGTTTAAACTTTTCTCAATTTGGCGCCCCTTAGCCTCGGCGCCCGGGGCGGACGCCCCCTTGTTCCCCCGTAGCTACGCCACTGCGATCTGCAACCCGACCCGAATGCATCAAAATAACTTTCGGCGACCAGAAACCCAAAATGGGAAATGAAAGGAAAGTAAATAATGTTTTAATGCAATTGTGAAAATTAATCAACAATTATATAACAATACTAGGGGGGCCCCGCCCCCCTGCTCGCTATGCTCGCCAGCCCCCCGCGTAATCGCTTCGCGATTCCAAATTATTGGTTACCCCTGCTTGCTGCGCTCGCCAATACCCCATGGTATGAATAAGCAGTTGCAGACCTTTCAAATGGTGTGTCACATGACTGGTGTTGTAAAGAAATTAAAAATGTGTCCCCCTGGGGGGCAGAGTGGGAGGAGACACAAAAGACATCAATAATATGAATAAGCAGCTGCAGACCTCTCAAATGATATGTCACACGACTGGTGTTGTAAAGAAATTAAAAATATGCCCCCCTGGGGAGGCAGAGTGGGGTTGACACACAAGACATCTATAAAATGAATAAACAGTTGCAGACCTTTCAAATGATGTGTCACACAATTGGTGTTGTAAAGAAATTATAAAATGCGCCCCCTCTGAGGGCAGAGGGGGGGGTTACACACAAGATATCCATAATATGAATAAACAGTTGCAGACCTCTCAAATGATGTGTCACACAATTGATGTTGTAAAGAAATTAAAAATGTGCCCCGCTGGGGGGGGGCAGATTGGGGGATGACACACAACACATCCATAATATGAATAAGCAGTTGCAGACCTTTCAAATCTTGTGTAACACGACTGGTGTTGTAAAGAAATTAAAAATGTGTCCCCCCTGGGGAGCAGAATGGGGGATAACACACAAGACAACCATTATATGAATAAGCAGTTGCAAACCTCTCAAATGATGTATCAAACGACTGGTGTTGTAAAGAAATTAAAAATTTGGCGAAATATTACAGTTATCGCCAAGTTGGCGTCACTTTTGACAACTAATTTTTGGTCGCCAAATTTGGCGATATATCGCCAAGTTGGCGATAAACTTGGCTATTGTTGGCGATGGTAACCTTTTCTCTCCTTATGGTAACCCATACGGCAATGCATAGACGAAGCCCTTTCCTGATTGGTCTATTCGACTCATGGAAGGAGTGGACAACCCGGATTCATTAGTTCCGGAAATCTTCCACATCAGCATCATTCCAGGAGTCATTCCTTTTAAGGCTAGTTTTTTTTTACTATAGAAGGACTAGTTGGATGTGCCAATTCCAAAACTTTCTTCTATCTCATTACATGTATCTTAATATTTCAAACAGTAGGTACACATGTTAAAACTTTATTATTTACACGTTAATACTGCATATGTATTAATACAATACTATACGAACTTTGATTTTCATCTTAAATTTTTGCGTCAGTTAATTAATCGGAGTGAAAACGAGTTAATGTGGATCATGATATTTATTAAAATCAACAGTTTTCTCTTATTCTGTAATTACGAGCTGTTTGCAAATAGCCGGCTTAGCAGGATGCGATTTTCCTAATCTGCAGGAGCCGATGGACAATAGAATGACAAAGAATCGAGAAAATGATACAAAAAGCGCTATCACAATGATCTCCTTCGGAATATTTTCAAATTCAAGGAATATCTGCTGGCTATAGCCAAGCACATACAAAAAAAATTTTGTTCAATTCTGTACATAAAGTTATACACTTTTCGGTGGCACAACATTGAAAATGGCACAAAAATCGCTGTTACAGTGCCCCCTTCTGATTGAATATTTCATAATTGAAGGAGGACCTGCTTGACACAGCCAAAAACACACACAAAAAAATTGTTCAATTCTAAAGCATATCTTCATACACTGTTCGATGGTACTATGGTGACATACGGACGGACACACACAGACAGACAGGCATTTTCTAAAAATCTGTTTTTTGGAATCTCTGACCTCTAAAACGTGTAAATTCGTCAAAAACCGGAAGTCGAAAAAAATTTCGATTAACTTCTATTGAAGATTCGGCCGGGTCAAATTTTATTGATATTTTTACTAGATTGGCCAGAGCCGTGCCGATCCAATAATTTTATATGAGCTGTATTGGAACTAGAGACTGGAAATTTTTGCTTGCTCAGACCTGAAAAAGAATGCAGTCTAGATCCGATTTGGTCTGTACATAAATCCAGTCCCGGCCCATCTCGCTCCGAAAATATTAATCCACAAATTAACCTCGGGCGAGTGTCGAGAAAAAATATTGGGCTGGGCCCATGAAGGCCCTTACATCGAATAATTTTGTAAAAAGAAATTTGATAATAAAATTCTAATCCTTCTATAGTAAAAAAAAACTAGCCTTAAAAGGAATGACTCCTGGAATGATGCTGATGTGGAAGATTTCCGGAACTAACGAATCCGGGTTGTCCACTCCTTCCATGAGTCGAATAGACCAATCAGGAAAGGGCTCCGTCTATGCATCGCCATATGGGTTACCATAAAGAGAGGAAAGGTTACCATCGCCAACAATCGCCAAGTTTGTCGCCAACTTGGCGATATATCGCCAAATTTGGCGACCAAAATTAGCTGTCAAAAGTGACCCCAACTTGGCGATAACTGTAATATTTCGCCAAGTTTTTTATTTATTTACACCACCAGTCGTTTGATACATCATTTGAGAGGTTTGCAACTGCTTATTCATATAATGGATGTCTTGTGTGTTATCCCCCATTCTGCTCTCCACGGGGGGCACATTTTTATTTTCTTTACAACACCAGTCGTGTTACACAAAATTTGAAAGGTCTGCAACTGCTTATTCATATTATGGATGTCTTGTGTGTCACCCCCCCACTCTGCTCTCCCCAGGGGGGGGCGGTCACATTTTTAATTTCTTTACACCAGTTGAGTGACACATCATTTGAAAGGTCTGCAACTGCTTATTCATATTATGGATGTGTTGTGTGTCATCCCCCACTCTGCTCCCCAGGGGGGCATATTTTTAATTTCTTTACAACACCAGTCGTGTGACATCATTTGAGAGGTCTGCAGCTGCTTATTCATATTATGGATGTCTTTTGTGTCGCCTCCCACTCTGCCCTCCAGGGGGGCACATTTTTAATTTCTTTACAACACCAGTCGTGTGACACATCATTTGAAAGGTCTGCAACTGCTTATTCATACCATTGGTTATTGGCGAGCGCAGCAAGCAGGGGTAGACAATAATTTGGAATCGCGAAGCGATTACGCGGGGGGTTGGCGAGGATAGCGAGCAGGGGGGCGGGGCCCCCCTAGTATTAAACAAAAAAGTTTTTAATAAATTTTTCTCATTTTTATAGATGAGTTTCAGTTGAACGTGTCCATTTGAAATTTTTTGAGTTCGAGCGTGAACATGACTCATTTTTGAGAAATTGAGTTTGAGTTTGAATTAGTTCGGGTTTTTATTTTTATTTTATTTTTTATTTATTTTTATTTTATTTCATTTTTTTCTTTTTGTGAGCATGCCAACATTGTCAGATTGCATATTTTATCCGAAGTTGCAATGATGGCAGGAAATGCATTTTTAGGTGTGTTCGTAATTATGTAAATACGTAGCACCTATAGTTGTCGTTCAGTCCGTCCGTCTGTCCGACCATCCGCATATAACAACGCAAAAACTACCCAACCGAATCGTTTGAAATTTAAAATATATAAGTATTACATAACTTTGTCGAGTCATTTCAAATTTTATGAAAATGGGATGCATAAATCAATTACAGGGACAATCAAAAGTATTCCATATCATTAAGGTCAGTGGAGTAAAAAGTTTCAAATGCATTTTAATCGTTTGAAATTTAAAATACACAATTATTACATAATTTTGTCGAGTTATTTAAAATTTTATCAAAATCGGATGCATAGTTCAATTACAGATATACAATCAAAAGTATTCCGTTACATTACCGTCAATGGGGAAAAATGTTTCAAATGCATTTTAATGTGTTACACTCATTCGAACATAATAAAAGTGATATGCATCTATAAAGTACATCTTATAATATACATTTTGCATAATCTGTGGTGCAAAGAACATTTGTTATTGATTTACAAGGCCACACAAAAGTACTCCATTACATAATGGTGTGGCGTCCATCTTGCGCGGTCAGTAAAACGTGTTTCTCGCAGGATGCGATTGATAGTAGTGATGGGCGATTCTGGAAATTTTGAGAATCGATTAAAATCGATATCGTATAAAACAACATCGATCATAATAAGAATCGATTTCTCAGTTCTAGAATCGATACTAGAATCGATATTTCGATATTTAGGTTCACACAGAGAAGATCCAAATTACTAATTCCAAAACTTAGACAATCAGCAGGACCGTAATTACCGCCTCCCACCACCCCATCCCCATTTAGGGAGGCATAGAATTAAGCTATTGCAGATTTTAGAGTCGGATAATAAGAATTTTAAAAGAATTTTAGCCCAAAATTTAAAATGATTGTCACTTATGGTTTTCAGTTACGCAAAAACTTTGACAAATTTAAGAGACATAACTCAACTAATAACAACACTGAGTAACTTGGCATTAAACCGAGCATAAAGAGTGCCAAGAGCGTGTAACTAGGATGGGGAACAAAGAGAATAGACAAAAAAAAAAAACTTTTTTTTTTTAATGCCAACCAAATGTTACACGAGATAGTTTGGAAGAACATAAAATATGCCCCATTCCCAAGGGGTCAGGTAACCCCCACTCTTGACGGAAAGGCGACCATAGCCCAAATGTATCTTTTGTCGAATTTTCAAAATTAGGATTTACAATAAAACAGAACGAGAATTGTACATTTTAAAAATTGCATGCATACTTTGAACGGCCCATTTAGTAAAGATTAGCGAGGAAGGGGAGGGGGGCGAGGGATTAGAACGAACGAACTTGAAAAAAAAAAAAAAATAATTAACTAATAACCCAAATAACTGAGCTTCTAAACAAAAATATAGTGTTTAACTTAGTGTTGAATTCTTGGGGTGGCCCGCGGGGAACATGCACTCTTTGAAACTATAAAAAGTGCCAAGAGCATGTAACTAGGTGGAGAGAGGGGTAGTAACAGAAAAAAACGAGGAGATAAAAGCTTTATAAAGATATGTTACATGAGATGGTGTGGAAGAAACAAAAAATATGCCCCCCACCCAGGGGGGCAAGGTGAATCCCAAACGGACAGAAGGGCGACCCCGGCCCAAATGTATCTTTTGTTGAGGTTTCAAAATATGGATTTATAACAAAATAGAACGAGGATTAGACTTTTTTTAAATCGCAGTCATAATTTGAACGAACCTGTAAGTTAACATTGGTGAGGAAGGGGGGGGGGGAGTAGAACGGGCGAACATGAAAAAAAAAAATAGTGGCACTCTGACAGTGCCGATAGAAGTGAAACCTTGAACAATTACGTGTGCATTTTTGAATCGTTAGGATGTATAATTTTGAATCGCCAGGAAATACTTTTAAATGAATAAAAAAAGGTTCTATAATATTAAAAAAAATATTAGTGTCTAAAAAAAAAAAAAAAAAAAAAAAAAAAAAAAAAAAAAAAAAAAAAAAAAAAACGCGATACCATATGTCCAGCTATTGTAGTTAACTCACTATAACTACTTTCATACATTTTAAAACGCGATAAATACACCAACCAAATTTAGACAATACTATCGATACCTCAATCCTTATCCAAATAAATCATTTTGTTTTAATGCCTGTTACAATATCTGCAGATTACTTTTTGAATTATTCAAATCGGACATTCCATTCAAAAGATATTACGAATTTAAAGATGACAATCTAAAGAAATAATAGCGCTGCTGAGTACTCGGTGGCCAAAAAGCTTAGGGATTATGTGTGCAATCAAACGATTGCGGGTTCGTACCCCAGTTTCGCTGATATGTATCAATGTTTTTTTTTTTGAAGAAGAAGAAGTTTGAAAAATTAAAATTTTAATACATTATGGGTCCGTAATGTGACCTGAAATGATGGGAGAAAATTTCTTTTGCTAGATTTGTAATGTATGAAGCATAAGCTTTCAATGGACATATTGTATCAACAAAAAACCCCTCTGCCCCCCCCCCCCCCAAAAAAAGGTCCTATAGGGAAAACCGGGAAAATGGAAAAGCAAAAAGAACGGCGAGAAATGGTTAGCTATACTAGAATTTTTCTCATCACTGTAATTCCTATAGAAGCAAAGTTATAGCCTTTTAAAGATTAAAATGAAGTGAAGAAATAAGCAAAATTAGGTGAGTGATCGACAGGGGGGGGGGGGGAGAGAATCCACAGCTCTGGGGGTGCCATGTAGCTTAAACTTTTAAGTTAAAAATGGTAGAAAATTAAATGAGCGAAATTTTAAGGTGTATATTGGGGGAGGGTGCAAGCCCACCCCCCTAAAATTTTTTTTTGTTTCTTTTGAAGAAACAAAAAAATATGCCCTCCGGCGGGGCGCAGATAAACCCCAAACGGGCGGAAAGGCGACTTTTCATTTATCTTTTGTCAAGGATTTAAAATGTGGATCTAAAATAAAATAGACCGAGAATTGGACATTTTTAAAACTATGCATATTTCGAACGGCCCTGTAAGTTAAAACTGACGTGAAAGGGGGGATTAGAAGAGACAAACGTAAAAAATAAAACATAATAAACTAATACTTCAAATAACTGGACATCTAAAAATAAATATAACGATTTAACCTAGTGTCGAATTAATGGGGTGGCCCGCAGGGGATTATCCCCCCCCCCCAGAAGTTATGAGATTTTATGCTTTTTAATGCACAAATTGCGATTCCCCAGTGGTGACCATCCCCCTCCAAACCTAATGACGCAAATCCCCCCCCCGCCGCAAAAAAACCCTTCATACTTTAACATTCCCCCCCCCCAAACATAATACAAATTGTAAATTATATTCTACCTATAATCTACTGCACATTCAAGAGATAGCGAAATGAGAATAGCAGAATGAGCTAATATTGCCCTTATCTAGAATTTAAAGAAAGAAAACATAGGAACATTACTGGAATTAAATTTTGAAATATTAAAAAATTAAAAATCTCCCCCCCCCCCAAAAAAAAGTACTTTTTCTCAAATTCCCCCCCCCCCAAAAAAAAAAAAAACTAAATTGTATGACGCATCTTGCGTCACCAAACCCCTCTCTGGGCACCCGTGCACAAATTGCGATTCCCCCTCTCTTACAGAGCTCTAAAACATGATGCCTTTCTCCGGAGTCGCAGAAAAATACTTGCATTCAACACTGATTTAGCCTAGAAAGAAAAAAAAATCGAAATCGAATCTAAAGATCGACATCGAATCTAAAGATCGACATCGAATCTAAAGATCGACATCGAATCTAAAGATCGAAATCGAATCTAAGATCGACATCGAATCTAAAGATCGACATCGAATCTAAAGACCGATCTTACGGGCAGAATCGATTTTACAGTTTTACTTTCTTTTGTAACTTTACAAGAAGAGAGTATTAGATTCGTGAAAAATTTTGACTTCCCGTTTTTGATGGATTTATATATTTTAGAAGGTTTTTAACACGATTTCATGTTTTTTAAGAAATATCTGTCTGTGTGTGTCTGTCACTCTGTGCGTCTGTATACGACAAAAATTTCTGACCGTTCTATCTGAAGAACAAATGCACGGAATTCCACAAAACTTTAGATTTAGTTTGACCTTGATATAAACTGAATCTAATTAATTTTTGGTGCATATAGCCTAACAGGTGGCGCTGCTATACTGCATTTTTTGCGATTTGCGCAACAGCTATATCTGATAAACGAATGAACGGATTTTCATCACATTTTAGATCCAGTTAGTCCTTGACATGAATTTATGTTTTCTGCATTTTGATGTATATAGCTTCTCAGATGGCGCTGCTATACTGAATTTTTCACAATTTCCACTCAGCGCCATATGAAAGGGGGGGGGAGGCGAAAGGAAGCGGTCGTTCCGAGCACGGAAATTTAGGGGGCGCCAAATTTTTACTACTAACATCACTTCTAGCCTATCACAAGAAAAAGTTAATGGGGGGGGGGGAGGGCTAAATTGGAACTTTGAACCGGGCGCAGTTCTCTTTTCGCACGCCCCTGTTTCCATTTTAGCTTTATCTCAAGAACTAATGCACGGACTTTCATAAAAATTTAGATTCAATTAGTCCTTGATATTATTTGATGCTAATTACATTTTGGTGGAAATCGCTTAAGAGATGGCGCTGCTATACTGCATTATTCATGATTAACGCAATAGCGCTATCTCAAGAACGAATTTTCATCAAAATTCAGATTCAGTAAATCTCTGACATAGATTAGTGTTATTTAGTTCTTGGTGTAAATTGCCCAGCAGGTGACGCTGATATGCTGCATTTTTTAGCTCACAGGCTATCATAGCCTGAGAACTTATGTGCCCGTCCGTTCTGTATGTTCGTGCGTAACGCGATAACTCATGATAAAAATATCGGATCCACTTGAAATTTTGTATATAGGTATATCCTGATAAGGCGCTTCCCTGATTAGTTTTTGGAGTTCATTCGATATGTATAAGGGGGAACGGGGGTCTCACGCCCCTCCCCTTAATGGATATAAATGGGTTTTTCATGCCGAATTAACAGATTTTGTCCAAAATTTAGATATAGGATCATTCTGATGAGGCGATTCCGTGATTATTATTATGTTTTCATTGAATAAGTATAAACAGGGGGAACGGGGGGCTCATGCCCCCTTCTTTAATTGATATAAACGGGATTTTCATGCAGAATTAACAGTTTTCGTTCAAAATTTAGATATAAGATCATTCGGATGAGGCGATACCGTGGCTGTTATTAGGAGTTCATTGAATAAGTATAAACAGGGGGAACGGGGGGCTCACGCCCCTCCCCTTAATTGATATAAACGGGTGTTTCATGCAGAATTAACAGTTTTTGTCCAAAATTTAGATATATTATCATTCTGATGAGGCGATTCCGTGACTGTTATTATGTGTTCATTGAATAAGTATAAATAGGGGGAACGGGGGGCTCATGCCCCCCCCTTAATTGATATAAACGGGATTTTCATGCAGAATTAACAGTTTTCGTTCAAAATTTAGATATAGGATCATTCTGATGAGGCGAGTCCGTGGCTGTTATTAGGTGTTCATTGAATAAGTATAAACAGGGGGAACGGGGGTTCTAATGCCCCTCCTCTTAATTTGCATAAATGGATTTTTCAATCAGAATTGTCAGATTTCGTTCAAATCTCTGAATAGTTTTGGAAGTTTAATGGTTAAGTATAAAAGAGAGGAATAACTCCTCTTAAATTATATAAATGCTAAATGGGTTTTTATTAAGAATTATCCGATTTGCTCTGAATTTTGGATATAGATTTTTTAATATGATAAAGCATGTACTTGATAGTTTAGAAGTTCAATGATTAAGTATAAAAAAGGAGAAAGGGGAGAGCTGTTTCCCCTTCTTAATTTTTTTTTTCGAACGGAATTAACGAAAATACAAGGCTGTAATGTACAATTAGTATGCGTAGCCTGTGAGCTCAATGCCATCAGTTTAACTGGGCAATATTCTTTTTATTATGATTTCGCAATAGCTGTATCTCGCGCTTTCATGGATTTTCATCAAAATTCAGATTCACCTGGTACTTAATAAAAATTGATCCCGATCAATTTTTGGTGTACATCACTAAAAAAAAAAAACGCTATTTTGCAAGGGGGGGGGGGGCGGGTTCTGAGGTTTCTTTAATTCTTCTATCTTAGAAACTAATACATTGAAATTTTGGAATTGGCACATCCGTCTATTTTATCTTCGACTTTTGAAGGAAAATGAAAATTATATTACCTTCAGAGAAATCGATTAAAAATTTTAAAGTATCGATTAAATCGAGTTGGCCGTAGTATCGATTAAATCGATTTAAAAAATCGAAATCGCCCATCACTAATTGATAGTATAAGCTCAATATAGAGACGGCTCTTAAGGAGAGCTTGGACAGCGCATGCGCCTGTTGTCGGCTCCCTCTTCATTTGGCGTTCAGCGGCAACTCCTCGCCAACGCGCTGAAAATGAATTGAGCGGGGGTTTTCTTTATGCTGATGTAAACACATCAATTCTAAAAATATGTGTGTGTGTGTGTGTGAGGGGGGGGGGTTCGGTTTCGGGGGTTATTTCGTGAAGAAAAAGAGAGAGGGGGATGAAAATCAGTGTTTATGTTGTGAAAAAAAAAAAAAAAAAATGGGGAAAAATTGGATTTAATTTTTATTATGTCGTTTGATTCATGCAAACATTTCAATCAACATTAGTCATATAGTTAGTTAGCATAATGTTTTATTTCGTCCGTCTGTATCAGTGCTATTAAAATAAAAATAATTCTTTTAATTTTATGATAAAAAAGTTCATCCATTCAAACGGTAAATTAATTAGAATCAATTTGTATTATGTTATAAAAAGAAGCGGGGGGGGGGGGGAAACATAATCAATTTTTATTATGTAATTTGATTCCTTTTAATCATCGTTAATCATGTTATTTAATATAATGTTTTATTTATTTCATCAATTTGTATCAGTGTAGTATATTTAAAAATACTTAATTTAATTTTATAATATAAGGTTTGAAAATTATTGTACATTACTAATTACTGTTAATTAATTTATTAATAATTGTAAATTAAATTTTTAAATACAGTATGTAATTATTTGTAACGGTATATTTCTTTTAAAGGGAAAATTTCTTAGCACTTTTATCTAATATATTGTGAATATTATGTGTTCATAAGCCTTTTTTTTTATTGTTTAAGTTATAAAAAATTCAAATATTTTTCTACGGTTTCTAGCTTCAATACCCATTTTCGTTTTTGTTTTGTTTATTTATTCTTATTATTTTAAACTTAATTCTTTCAAAATAATTATCCTTAAAGCAAATAAAACGTATTCTCTTTATCAAATACTGGATATTTTCAATCTGTTCCACTCCATTTTTGAAGATGAAATAAGAAATTTGAATGGTAATTTTATGTGATAAAATACAATTAAAAGTTTTTTGTTTGCATGATATATTATTAATATTTTTTATTAGCAACATTTATCTTGATTCAAACAAGTGTTATTTCATCATTTATTTTATTTTATTTTATTTTATTTTATTTTTTTTTGGGGGGGGGTGCATATATATAGAGAGTAATAGTTTATTAAATGTTGGTACATTTTAAAAATTGGTTTTAAACATCAATTTTGTAAGGAAATTTTGAAGTTCCTGGAAACATCAATAGAATTATCTAAAAAAATAATTTACTATTTTTAATTTTAACTTTTAAAATGGTGAAATAAATAAATATTATGCTTTGTTACTTTTCTGAAATCTAAAATCAGGACACTTATAAAAAATATACTTAAAAATAAATTCAATTAATGGAAATATTATGCCTTTAATAATTACAATAATGATCAAAAAGACTTATAATACTCGTCTTACATCTCGAAACTTACTGCTATTTTTTTAAATTCTTTTTAATCAGTTTCTTATTGCTATTTTTTTTAAATTCTTTTCAATCAGTTTCTTATCTTAACTCTTGTAGTGACATAAAACATGTCAGGTAAAAAAACTGCTTTAAATTATAATTTTTGATGAGCAACCATGGTTTGGTTTGGTTTTATTTTGTGTCGGCCGATTATCTACTCGAGGGATATAAGCCCAGGGAGGAGTGCCTTTCGTGGGGGTCTTTATAAGGTAACCTAACCCTTAGTTATGCAAGGCTCGAAGAAAACCACGAAAACTCCGAACGGTTAGGTCGACGGTCGCGATTGGGTTCGAACTCAGCACCTGCCGTTTACCAATTGAGAGGTCAGAACCTCACCTCTCGGCCACTGGTGGGGCACGAGCAGCCATGACTAATGTCAAATAAAAATTACAAATTGAAAGTCTTCTCTACAAACACCACTCCCACGATAACACACTACAACAATCTAATTTTCAACAGTTTTCTTTAGAACCTTATTTTTTCTTTGTAGCACATAAAATTTTATTAGGTGTAACTGACACCCTTTTAAAAATCTTTCTAATCAATAATTCTCAATGACAATTTTTTTTTACAGTCTCTGTTACGGGATGTACAACACCTCCCGAGGGAGATTTGGAATTTTATTCTTATTAATTAATTATTTTAAAGTGAAATTTGTCTTGTAACTATTCAAATGCTTTGCCCCCCCCCCCCCCCCAAATCACTTTTTTTCTGAGCTTCAAATTTATCTTAATTGAACATTGGAAATATTTAAATTTATTACAATTCCTAAATTGTTATTATGCTTAGATTTTTTTATTCACCATTCTCTTATCAATTATAACATGTAAAGAGAAAAAACGAGATCTTAAAATATTTATTTTAAAACAAAATTGCTAAAAAAAATTTTTTTCATTAATTATATAAGTCATATTTTTATCTTGTAAATTTTAAAAAGACATATGCATATAAATTTTGCAAATTTTTGATTAGATTTAGAAAACACGAAGGTCAGGTCTAATATTCAATTTTAATAATATCATAATTAAGTATATTTTAATTTTTGCATTAATACAAAACCAACTAAAATTGTTACATCGAAACGTAACATATATAACTACAGATTTTCTCGAATAAATTTTTTATTTCGCAATAGTAGTAGTCCAATTCATCCATTAACTTTCTGTTTTCATATTCACCCGGAGCCCTCTCTACCAGATATTTAAATAGATAGCCAAGCAAGCGATAAATAGCCAAATACAGTAACCCTACTGCGGGAGCCCTCTCTATATTGAGACGCTAGTGCGATTGATCTAGCCTTTTTTTCGGCGGATAAGACGCTCGCTTACTGACCGTGGGTTCTCCAGTTCGAACCCTGGCTGGGCACGTCATTTGCATTGGTGACCTCGGACAAACGAACACACTTCACCACCTTCGCTCTAGTCCAACAGATGGCAGCACTGAAAACACCCCCAGCATCCAAAGCCTGCGAAACGCTCGCAGCACGAAAGCCTCTGTAACGCTCAGAGCACACGACCAAAGCCTGTGTAACGCTCACAGAAAGCAAAGCCTGCCACGCCGCGCATCATAGAGGGGTCACACGTGCAATCGGCGGCAGCACGACAACGACAACGCATCTGGCACGCGCCAGCGCAACACGCGTGCATATCGCTCGTCCAACATCAACGCGACGTTCTTCTCACTGGGGGTGGAGTACTGCGGCGTCCATCTTGCGCGGTCAGTAAAACGAGTTTCTCACAGGATGCGATTGAGCTAGCCTTTTGCTCAGCGGATAAGACACTCGCTTACTGACCGCAGGGTTCTCCAGTTCGAACCCTGCCTGGGCACATCATCTGCAATGGTATAGGGAGAATAGTGTTTGGTGCGCATTTTAATTGTAATTAACTATTTACATTTTATGAGATTGATATATGAGAATGATATTTTTAAAACTTCGTTATCGTACGAACGCACCTCATTTGCTACGCTTCACGTGCAATTTCCAACTAGTTAATTATTATATACGTCTTTAACTATATCTATGGAAACTATATGGTTTGTATAAATACTGTAGTTGATATACAGAGCTACACAAAAGAATTCGTAAAGATTACTGAGTATGAGCATAAATTGCTTAAAGGTGGTTTTCAAATGAGTTATGCATTTTTACGATGAACTGTATTTAGTTTACTAAGAAATATTTATAGAATATAGATAAAATGACATACAGGGCCACACAAAGAATTGGATACATGGCATGGCCGTCTATGGATGATAATTTCTGGAAATGTTATTTTAGTAGTTTTAAGAATGTTTTTGTTTGAATTAATTTTTACCTAAATAGTAACATATAATAAAGATACTAGATAAATTACAGGACTGAATTATTTAAGTTCTTTTTAATCTATTAGTAAAAATTGCTAAAAGTAAAATTTAAACCTGTTATGATTTTTCTAGCTAAACTAAATTTTCGCATTATATAGAATGTATATCACCCTATAGATCAAATACAGTACTGTTCAAAGGAATTAGAATTCATATCTGGCTACTGACAGTAACTACTGAAATAAGTTTTTCAAACGTTTTACCTATTTTCCAAAATGTTTATTTGGTTATCTTAGTTAACTTATTTTTCTAAATAAAGAAGTCTTGTTAAAGATTTCAGGAAGTGTGGCAAAGAGTTTATAATCTATGCTTGACGCATGATTTTTCTTTCTAGTTAATCATAATTAATAAGGGTTATCTGAACTTGGTGTGAAAATTGCCATTTTGCCATTTCTCCCCTCTATCTGCACGCGAATTCTATTTAAATGCACTATTCGCGTTTGAAATGAAATAGACGCCCTCTCGTGGACAAAGTCTGAAACGAAATAGAACTGATACCGTGAGCATCTTCCGCTGAAATCAGTGTTTAAAAGGCCGATAAATAAAAAAAAGTTCTATAAATAATAAATAAATAAATAAATAAACAGTTCTATAACGCATGCAACGTTGGGTTCTTTGTATTAAAATTATCTAAAATCAAAATTTTATACACAAAGTTTAGATCTATAATATTAAAAAGTACATTTGACTTACTCATGGCAAAATAACATGACAGCAACACAATGCTTGCATGATTCGCTTGCTCCAGCTTTGCAAGAGCAAGAAAATTTTTTTTATTTTCAAATTTTTGTTTTCCTTTACTAGCAAACCTGAAATAATATGGGGGTTTCCTTTTGCTTGGCTTGTTTGTAAACACGAGCCTACAATCTCTATTTCTTCTTCTTTGCATTCTTTAATGCCGCACATTACTAATCTCTTTGAATCAATAATTGCTTCAGCTTCTCTAAAGCAATTACTAGATTTTCCGGCATCTAGAAATTCTAAAATTGTCGATATTTGTAATTTATCTCCCATAATTAAATAAAAAAGATAAAAAACTGCACTTTAAATAGCTCTTTAAACGGGTTTCGCTATGCTACAGATTGGAACAAACAGCACTACGTAAACAAACGATTATCAGGTCTATACAACGCCACCTTTCGGTCATTACAAACGCGAATTAGTATTTTTTATGTAAAAATGCTTTTCCGGGTTGTTAGCGAACAAATTAAAAAATATATGCATTAAATATAAAAAAAATCTAATACAGTTTTCAATAATAAAATTTTTTTAATCTATATTTTATTGGAGAGATGGATATTACCTGTATATTTCGTTTTCAACGAAAGAAGTTTCAGTGAGTTAAAATTCATTAAAATATATTAGACCAGGAGACGGCAGCACAGACAATCACCTCTTCTAGTTCATGGCTGAAACTCCAGAATGAGTTAAAACTTGATTCACATATTAAAATGCAATCGCTCTTCCAGGTTATACCTTGGTGAAAAACATCTGAAAATCCGATTTTAATGATTCACTTGCATACTTATCATTGTGTTTTCTTGACCCAGTCCTCCATGTTTTCATACCTTTCGGTGCAAGAAAGCTCAATGGTAAACCTACGAGTCAACCGCTAAAATCAGGTTTTCAAGGGTTTTCACCAAGATATAACATGGCAGACCGATTGAATTTTAATATGTGAATAAAGTTTTAACTAATTCTTAAATTTAAGCCATGAACTCGTTGAGATAATTGTCAGTGCTACCGCCTTCTGGGCTATATATGTGAGGAATTAAAAAGAAAGAGCAGCGATTAACAAATTTAATTGTTATAAATCTTAAATATGAAATAGTTAGTGCTTCATTATGATCATAAATTAATTTCTGAAGCAAAGAAAATTCTTACAATTTTTATGAATAGATAACTATGATACGTTTTCTGTGATTTTTATATTGCATAACTCATTTATACTATGAGATTAGAAAATAATGTTAAATGTAATATGTACAACAGGCTGTTATAGAAAACAACTTTCATAATAAAAATGTATGGATGAGAATTGTGTTTCACTGTAATTATCTCCTGTTCTTATTTACTCATGTATTCTTTTTAAAATATTCGTGAGGAAAAAGCCTGCCAATTTACTACCTTGCCCCAGGAGAAATTTAATCTCGTTTCGTCACTGACTACGGTTACAAATAAGAGACGAATTGAATAGACCAGAATTAATGCCTGTACGGTTTGAGTTGAATTTTGTGGAACTAATTCATGTGCAGTAACTTGGCTAATGCATTATCTAATTTTTTATTAATTCATTTAGGTGATAATTGCTATTAAAAATAAACAGGACCCAGTTTTTACTCCAATCGTTCGTTTTCTGCACTGATTATATTTAAGGCTACAGACACACGCTTGTTTTGCCCAGGGCAACTGAATTCTTGGAAATCCTTTGTATAGAACCCTTCTGTGGTTTATTCATAATAGAAAGAGGGGAGATCTACAATGGTTTAAGAGATAAGGAGCTTGACCCCTACTTGACGGAAAGGTTCTTGTTTCACAGGACATCAGTTCCTTTCCTTTAAAAGTCATTAAAAATAAAGAAAACCGTGTTGCCACAATAAAGGATGCCAATACTAATAAGAATTAATAAGTACGTACAGTAGAACCCCGCTAATTCGGACCCCGTTTATCCGGATCAGTCTGGTCAGTTTTTTTTTTCTTTCTTTTAAAGTTTGCGAAGCGATCGGCAAAATTTTGATAATATTAATTCATTTCATTTTCATATTCTGAATAGAAAAGGCTTTTCTGAAACATTTTCGGAAGAATACCTTAATCTTTTTCATTTAATCTTTTGATGTTACCTTTCAAAGAAACAACAATGCCTCATTTAAAGTCTGCAAGCAGGTTGTTGAGAGGATTCTCCGGATGTCATGGATTAATTTGTGGTCTACAAATTGTGATTTCTTGAATAACAAGCAAGCTTGAAACATAAGGGAATATAGGCGAGAATGAAAGGGGAATTACACATGAAAATTTTGTAAGCATGTAAAAGAAAAAACAAGACCGTGTAGCCCGCAAAAGTTATACAAAACTGGCACAGCAGAAGATTTTATAATTACAAAATAATCATTTTTACTGTATGTAAATATTCAGTATGATTAATATAAAGGAAATTTTCTGTAAGTATGTTTTATTTATTTTTTTTCTCATTCTCCGGATAATCCGGATTGGGTCTGGTCCCAATTAATCCGAATTATCGGGGTTTTACTGTATGTTCGTTTTCACCTTAAAAACAACTTTCTCGAATTGTTGCATTGCGAAATCTTTCAAGAATACCGGCCAAATTATCGTGGGTGGACTATACTTATCAAACCAATTATAAAACGTACTTTATTAATACATATGAGAGTGGGAGATAGGGAAATATAACAAAGAAAGTCCACCCCCATTCCTTTTGAATGTAAATTCGCTTTTAAGATTCTGCAGAGCGGTTAAACCACCTTAAAAAATAATAACTTTGAAAGCACATGCTGGGTCACACACACAAAAAGGTATACCTTCGACCTTTTAAAAGACGATTCGTGAGAACAGAGGTGTTTTTTGTGCAAAATTTTCTAAAAGAATCCCACTGTGATTTTATTCGGATATAAAACTGAAATTCGATTGAAGTCAGGACAAGCTGTTCTTTGTTAATACCTTCACATTGATGGGGGGTTTCTTAGGTAGGCATGTGATTCACAAGACGTGCGTCAGCTCAGGAGAATCTTTTATAAATGTGTGTACAAAAAATTGCTGTCTCTGAAGTACAAATAATGTAAGACACTTTTTTACAAATTGAAAAATGAAACCGAGTTACTGAGTTAGTTATATTAATGTAAGTTGATTCGCACAATCGTTCGAACTGTCCAGTGAATAAATTTACTAAAAAAAAGTTAATTAATATTAATATTGGAAATGGAAAAGAATTATTTAAAATTTTTTGTCATGGATATTGCAATCTATCTAGCTATATTATATAGATCAAACATATCTGTGCGTAACGCATACGTCATTTTGCGAACGGCAACACTTTGAACTTTGAAATGAAATTTCGGTTTTTCAATTTTTGCAACTGCAAATTTTTAAACTTCTAAACATCCCACAGTTTCAATTTTTATACCATCGTATAGGGAAAAAATGTGCTTTTAAATGTAATTTGTTTCATTATTTTTTGTAGTTATTAATACCGCTTTTGTAGTGGCAACAAAAGCCGTTCATTTCTATTAAAAAGTGGGGAAAAAACAGATTATTGTATTTTTTCGTTGCCATTTTTTTATAAAATGTGAAAAAAATTGAAATTAAACTGCGTGCTATGTCGAAAATATCCCACTTATAAGTTATAAAACCCGGTGAATCTTAGTTTTATTTCGTTTTTATTTATCAACTAGCAAAAGCCGTGCTTTGTTTGGATTCGCGAAGCATTATTTCATAAGATAAATATTTGAATGTAACAAAATTTTTCATATTATTTTTGCCATTATTCCATAATGTCTTGTGGGAAATTAATAACTTGCCCACTGTATCCAAGTTGACCACTTTTAATCTGATAAACAATAATAATTTGATTCAATTAAATTATTCTTCAATCCATTAAAATATTCTTAAATTATTCTTCAATCTCAATTATTCTCCAATCTTTCGATTCGGATACCAAACTTAAGAAACTTAACAAAATATTCACTTTAAATACCAAATATAAGAATTAACTTTACTTGTTTACGATTCTTTTGCTGCCAGTTTACCAAAGTAAATACCTTAATAAATAAATCACAATGTAATTCTTTTAAAATCCGTAAGTATAAACTACGTGAATAATTTTGACAGAATAATGAAAATATATTTTATTTAATATATTAATCATTATTCTATCTATAATTACTTATCCCATGGTTCATTTTCCTTCTTAAAATTAAAAGATACGGGTTCAAATTTTTATTTGCAAAAATGAGTCTATAATAGAAAAACATGTAGAATAAATTAATTATTAAAATAATATTTTTTTAAGGGTTATTCTGTAAAAAAAATAACAATGTGCAAATCTACAAATCATAATTTATTCTTGTGTTTAATTTCAAATCAAAATACTGAATAGTTTTTTTATAAAGTGTACGACAAAGTGTAACTTGAGTGGCCTAGTAGAGGATTCGCTTCGCTCATCCTAATTAAATGATTTTTAGTTTATTACAAACTTGCTTTACATCCGATATAACACTTTCTCTTTACAAAAAATATATTTTAAAGAATAGTCGTGTGAATTATTTTCTCCGCTTTTTCTTATAATATATAAAAACAGCTGAAAGAATGCAAATTTATTAATTCACGTGTAAAATCTTTTTCCGAAATTTCTAGAAATACCAATGAATGATTTCTAATAAAACATGAAGCTATTAAAAACAACCAAATGAAGGCATATGAAACTCTAGGTACCCAATTTGCTTCTTTATTTATTTTTTTATTTTATTTATTTATTTATTTATTTATTTTTATTTTTATTTTTTTTTGCCAATTTAAGGATTTGTATTATTTTTTTTATCACTGACATTCATAATATTTTTAAGAATTATATCCTCTTTTGATTTTAAAAACCATTGCGAATTATTAATGATTCAGCATTTTAAATAATTTCGTTTAAACCTTTTTTTCGCTTTCAAATTAAAAAAAAAAAAAAAAAAAAAAAAAAAAAAAAAATTATATCCCCCCCCCCCGCTAATATTTTTTTTAAGTTTTGGATTTTCCAAAAAAATTGGAATTTTGGATTTTATTTAAATAATTTGATTTGAACATTTTTAATTTGGCTGAAATAAAAAACGTCCCTTTATAATTATTTTAAAATTAAATTTATTGGTGCTACCATCTATGCAAGAATTTAATGATCATAAATTAAAATTTGGATTTATTAATTAAAAGATAAGTCGTTTTGAAAGGAATATTAAATGAAAACCCCTGTTTATAGCTCTAATTGGCCGATCCTGTATTAAATGAACCTGAAATAAAAAAATATATCCATATATCTATGTCTCACTATCTCTCTCTATATATATACAGGTTGTATCTAAACTCTTGGGCAAAATTTTAAGTGGTGATAGTACACATCAAGACAAACAATATTAAACAGGAAACTAAGGGTCCCAAACGTCTTCCGAAGGAGACAGGCGCCATTAAAATTTAGGATCCAAAATTTCAACTGATTATAAAAAACGGGAAAATTGATCGATTCGTTTGGGGTTTTCACTAAAACTATTGTTTATGTCCGTATTGTCTTCAAAATAAATTATAAAGATAAATTAAAAAAAATTCCGATAGAAGGCGCTTTAGACTTTGAAGCAAAGTACAACTATTTTTTACCGTTATTTTTTGCATCTCATTAATTTTTTTTTTTAGAAGCTTAGACACAAACTTAAATTTTGAGTAGAAAATCTGAATCGCAGGGAGTGGTTAAGTAGCGCAAACTGAACTGTGTTCAATGAGGGTGGGAAGGTTAAAATTTCAAATGATTATAAAAAACGGAAAAATTGGTTGATTCGTTTGCGGATTTCACTAAAACTTTTCTTTACGTCAGTATTTCCTTGAAAATAAATTTTAAAGATAAATTTAAAAAAATTCCGATCCCGTTGGAGGGCATCCTAATTTTAGAGTAACCAGCAACTATTTTTAACCGTTAGTTTTTGTATCTAATTAAATGGTTGTTGAAGATTAGACTTAAATTTTGAGCTATACATCTGGATAGTTGTGAGTTATTAAGTAGCGCAAAATTGGGGGAGGGTAACATTTCAACTCCTGAACACAGTTCAGTTTGCGCTTCTTAACCCCTCCAAACGTTTCAGAATTTGAACTCAAAATTTAAATCTAAGCTTTTCCAAGCATTTAATTAGATACAAAAAATTACAGTTAAAAATAGTTGTTTGTTACTTTAAAGTTTAAGGTGCTCTCTAGCGGAATTTTTTGGAATTTATCTTTAAAATTTATTTTCAAGAAAATAATGACATAAAGAATAGATTTAGGGCAAACCTCAAACGAATCGACAAAGTTTTCCGTTTTTATAATCATTTGAAATTTGAATTTCCCACCCTTATTGAACACAGTTCAGTTTACGCTATTCAACTACTCCCAATGATTCAGATTTTCAGCTCAGAATTTAAGTTTGTGTCCAAGCTTCTAAAAAATTTTAATGAGGTGAAAAAAATAACTGTATAAAATAGTTGTTCGTTACTCCAAAGTCTAAAGCGCCCTCTATCGGCATTTTTTGGAATTTATCTTTATAATTTATTTTCAAGACAATACTGACATAAAGAATAGTTTTAGTGAAAACCGCAAATCAATTGACCAATTTTCCCATTTTTTATAATCATTTGTAATTTGAACCTCCCCACCCCCACTAAACACAGTTCAGTTTGCGTTACTTAACCACTCCCAAAGATTCAGATTTTCAGCTCAAAATGTAAGTTATGTCTAAGCTTCTAAAAAAAAATTAACGAGATGCCAAAAATAACGCTAAAAATTAGTTCTTCGTTACTCCGAAGTCTAAAGCGCCCTCTAACGGCATTTTTTGAAATTTATCTTTATAATTTACTTTCAAGACAATACTGACGTAAAGAATAGTTTTAGGGAAAATTACAAATCAATTGACCGATTTTTCCGTTTTTTGTGATTATTTGAAATTTTGGACCCTAAACTTTAATGGCGACTATCTCCTTCGGAAAACGTCTGGAACCCTTGGTTTCCTATTTAATATTGTTTGTTTTGATATGTACTATTACCCATTAAAGTTTTGCCCAAGAGTTTTGAAACCCCCTGAATATTATTTTTATTAAATCGTTCTTCTTGTAAACATTTGTCTTCATTCTTTTTAAACTTTTTATCATTATAATATAATTACATTATTTCCACTAATTTCGTAACATTTTTGTTTAATATTTTTAATAATAGTTATCTTTATTTAAATTAAAAATTAAATATATATATTTGATTTCTGATATTAATTTCCTTACAATATTCCGTTAACTGTGATCTCTTAACTGTTAGCGAAATGAGATAGCAAATATGAATTTAATTTTTTTCCCCACATGTTGGCGATTGTATAATGTAAGCTTTCTCTCTTTGCTAATTCTATTATTATTGGTTTAATATATATCTAGCATTTTTCATTGAATTAAAATTTGCATTTACGATTAATTGGGTAATTTAGAAATCATTTTTAGGTTTATCCTGATTTTTAATCAGAAATTAATGGTAATTATTGTGTCTATTTGGCACTAACCTTGACAACGAGCCAAGTACCACATTTCCAACACTTTGTAACTGTTCCAATATTACCAATTTCTCCTTCCTTGCTTTAGTTTGTTATTTTATGGGTTATTCTATATTCATATTCTATATACCGGGTGTCCAGTAAATGACTGACCCATTTTAAAATTATATAACAAAAAAACGGTTTGAGATAAAAATGCGCGGTTTGCGGTATTGTTATTAGAATATCAATAAATTTTTAATACGCACTTCCTTCAAATAGTTCTAATTCCAGCCAAAAGATGGCGCTGGTGGCATCAGACTGTAGAAATACAGCCTGTTTTCTTGTTCTGAAGCTGATGATCTTTCCGGCTCATTTTTCCGAGTCGAATCTGAGTCAAAATGTTGAATCGACTCTCCACTCCCAGACTGCAGAAATAGGATTTGTTGATTGAAACGAGATTTAAAATAACATTTATGATTGAACTAGGTTTATTGTAACAACCTATGTCTATTGTAACCTCCTCAGACAAATATCAGGGGGAACTACAAAAACTAGTTTAAAATTACTGTAAAACATCTCCAAAGGTGTGTCAATCTATGAATAAATATTTATGACAAGCAAACATTCGTGAAAGAAACTTAGAAATATTTTTAACAATTCTAGAAAAATTTAAATTAATTTAAAGGATGTTCTTTAGTGTTTCAAAATTCTCTTCGGAATATGTTATTTTAACAGCTTAACTGATACGCTTTTTTACGTACAATGATATGAAAATATGGGATAAACGCCGCTTTTTTAAACCTAAAATAATCGTAATATTTAATTTAAATATTTCTTCTATTAAATAGTATGAAATTGCATTTAAAATTTTTAGTAGTGTCAGAAAGCTTTAAGTGATGGAAGAAGCACGCTATTATTGCCGGTACGTTGTACGGGCAAATATAAAAATATATTTGCGTGAATATGATTTATTATCTTTTTAAAATTATGTAGAAAAAATACCAATGTTCAATTTATTTTTCCATATTAATATTTATAAAATTGAAGTAAAATAAGTAGACATTCAGTTTTATCTAAAATATCTATGGCCCCACCAGTGGGCGATAGGTTCTGACGTCTCAACTGGTAGACGGCAGTGCTGGGTTTGAACCCAATCGCGTCTGTCGGCATAACCGTTCGGAGTTTTCCGTGGTTTTCTTCGAACCTTAGATTTTCTTGTGTAAATACGGGTAGGTGCCCTTAGAAAGACCCCCCCACACAGGGCATCCCACCCCTTTCTGACTTATATCCCACGTGTACATAATAAATTAAACCAAACTAAAATATCTATATGCAATTTTATGGCAAATCATTTTTACGGAAACTTTTTACTGAAATAAAGTTTCGTTTCTTTTTGTTCTAGTTTTGTTCTTTTTTTTAAATATTGCATGAGACAAAAGCTGTTGAAAACATTTCAGAAGCCAACGCAGTATTCACTGTCCCGATCCTTTCTTTCATTTACTATCTCCCGATTCAATATTTTTCTCCTGTTGGATTCGATGAGTTGAAATACGAATCGGTTTTACAAGCCTAGATTACAACTTTTGAAGCTATATTTGTGTAATGCAATACCGAATAACAGTAAAAAAAGCAATGAACATGAAATTGATGCTCTTAGCACAATGTCATGTTTAAATTTTTAGGGATTTGCTTCATCTACACTGTAAATAGAAGAGGTTATTACAATGCTGATTTAAACGCCAGTTGAGACGTCAGAACTTATCGCCTACTGGTGAGGCCATAGATATTTTAGATAAAACTGAATGTCTACTTATTTTAGTTCAATTTTATAAATATAAATATTGAAAAATAAATTGAACATTGGTATTTTTTTTATACATAATTTTAAAAAGATAATAAATCATTCTTTTAATAATATTTCTTATTTGAAATCAGATACAGGAGATATTTTCAGAATGTTTTTTTCTCGTTCTTTTCCTCATACCGGGGGAAAAGAACGAGATTACATATTTCCCTCCTATATCGGGGGGGGGCGGCGAAATATATTTCAGGATCTATGATGCTTTTTGTAATGAAGTTTTGAAGAGGGATGACTTAGAGGCTATAAAAAAAGATACGTCTTCTTTTTTTCTTTTTAAATATCCGTCCATTTTAGCGTAGATACGTTTGCTGCCGTGGGGGGTGGCGAGGTGTGTGCAAAAGACATCTTAAAATCTCTCACGGCTTTCGTAATAAAATTTTTGGATACGTTAAATGACAAAATATCAATATAAAGTAGGGATGAATTCGGTTTTCGGAAAAATTAATAATATTTTGTTGTAGGCAGATTTTTGCCTTAGCAGGTAGTTTTGCATGTTTCTTTCTACTTCGGGATCAATAAATTTTTATGTTTAAGACAAGATTTGTTGTAGACGGATTCCTTTATATTAAGATTTAGAAAATTTTAATCTGCCGATTTATAAGTTTTCTTAGACAGGAGACTTGGCAACGCTATTTGCATACCATTGTTTTAAATTTTTAACTGATTTTCCCGTACAACGTACCGGCAATAATAGTGTGCTTCTTCCATCACTTAAAGCTTTCTGACACTACTAAAAATTTTAAATGCAATTTCATACTATTTAATAGAAGAAATGTTTAAATTAAATATTACGATTATTTTAGGTTTAAAAAAGCGGCGTTTATCCCATATTTTCATTTCATTGTACGTAAAAAAGCGTATCAGTTAAGCTGTTAAAATAACATATTCCGAAGAGAATTTTGAAACACTAAAGAACATCCTTTAAATTAATTTAAAATTTTCTAGAATTGTTAAAAATATTTCTAAGTTTCTGTAACAAATGTTTGCTTGTCATAAATATTTATTCATAGATTGACACACCTTTGGAGATGTTTTACAGTAATTTTAAACTAGTTTTTGTAGTTCCCCCTGATATTTGTCGAGGAGGTTACAATAGACATAGGTTGTTACAATAGACCTAGTTCAATCTTAAATGTTATTTTAAATCTCGTTTCAATCAACAAATCCTATTTCTGCAGTCTGGGAGTGGAGAGTCGATTCAACATTTCGACTCAGATTCGACTCGGAAAAATGAGCCGGAAAGATCATCAGCTTACGAACAAGAAAACAGGCTGTATTTCTACAGTCTGATGCCGCCAGCGCCATCTTTTGGCCGAAATTAGAACTATTTGAAGGAAGTGCGTATTAAAAATTTTTTGATATTCTAATAACAATACCGCAAACCGCGCATTTTTATATCAAACCGTTTTTTTGTTATTTAATTTTAAAATGGGTCAGTTATTTACTGGACACCCGGTATATGTATACATATATACACGGTGTGCGAAAAGTCTGGAAATGACCGAATAACTCGAGAAATACATATGAGATTGAAAAACGTAAATATACGTGTTAAATATTTTGAAATAAGCTACTCTGTGATACCAAATTTGACCTTCGAAACCGACCCCCTGGGGGTCAGAGGGGGTCCAACTTTGAAATCTTAAATTATAACACCCATTTTTTATTGCAGATTCGGATTCTACGGACAAAAATACGTAACTTTTGTATTTCATGTTTATTTCAAATCTTCGTTTATCACGGTGTAATCGAGCATATTAAATCGATACATATTCCCGCTTTTCCAACGAGATTTTCCCTAATCGAAACTGATTGGGCAGAATTTTTGACGTCAAATTCCTCGTTTTTTGTAGGAATAGCGTTTCCTGAAAATCACCTGTGGCGATTATTTCAATAGTGCTACACTGTTAAAAATTTGACCCATTTGCTGCAGCGTCACTCCACAGCTATTATAGAATATCTCTTTTGTGACCAATGAGAATGCTCCATAATACAGTAAAGTAATCGTTTTCTATAAAAGCTGTGGAGTGACGATGCAGCAAAAGGGTCAATTTTTTTACAGTGTACTTTACTGTGTTATGGAACATTCTCATTGTTCATGAAAGAGATATTCTATAAAAGCTGTGGAGTGACGCTACAGCAAATGGATCAAATTTTTAACTGTGTAGCACTGCCGAAATAATCGGCACGGGTGATTTTCAGGAAACGCTATTATTGCAAAAGACGAGGAATTTGATGTCATAAATTCTCCCCAATTAGTTTCTATTAGGGAAAATCCCGTTGGAAAAGCGGGAATATGTATCGATTTAATATGCTCGATTACACCGTGATAAACGAAGATTTGGAATAAACATCAAATACAAAAGTTACGTATTTTTGTAAGTAGAATCCGAATCTGCAATAAAAAATGGGGGTTATAATTTAAGATTTCAAAGTTGGACCCCCTCTGACCCCCAAGGAGTCGGTTTCGAAGGTCAAATTTGGTATCACAGAGTAGCTTATTTAAAAATATTTAACACGTATATTTACGTTTTTCAATCTCATATGTATTTCTCGAGTTATTCGGCCGTTTCCAGACTTTTCGGACACCCTGTATATATGTATATACAGGGTGTCCCTTAGGGTGGACCTTATATTTCAAGTTTCAAAATGTAATCTTCTCACCCTCTAAATTTGTTCCTTTTTATGAAAAAATAATTCTGGTAAAATATTAGCTCAACTGAACAATATTTCCCGGTAGCTCAATGATGTAGAAGTTTCCAATGTATGAGCAATGATAAACATATGCGTACTCGTATGCTATGTCATAGAAAATAAATTCTATCTTCTAAAGTATTTTAAAATGCATTTAGCTTTACATTTTTATTCATAGATGGCCGTACTATGCACAATAATATTTAAAACAATAAACTGCATTGAGCAAATAGCAGTCTTTGAAGCTATTGAAGACTGGGGAATAGCAGATATTATACGTGCCACGTGCTTTGACACTACCAGCTTAAACACTGGTTATAATTCTGGTGCATGTTTTTTTTTAAGAACATAAATTGAAAAAAGAGCTCTTACAATTTGTTTGCAGACATCACATTATGGAACTTATAATTAGTACTGTATTTAAAGTATGCATGCAAGTCAAATCTTCACCTAAAGTTGCATTAATTAAACGCTTTCAGGAATATTGGAGCTTAATTGATAAAGACAAGTACGACACGGGAATTTCATTTGATGATGTTGCAAATCTAGTAGAAGATATTAAGCAAGAGACTATCAACTCTGTAAAGAAGTACCTAGAAGAGCAAAGAGAAACAAAGCTAAGAGGTGATTATAAGGAAATTTTAGAATTTGTAAATATATTTCTAGGTGCTGTCTCAGAAAGGGGAATCAGGTTTATGTCACCAGGTGCAATGCACCATGCCCATTGGATGTCCAAAGTAATATATTCTCTCAAGATCTGGATGTTCAAGGCTCAGTTTAAATTGACTGTAAAAGAGGAAGGAGGTATATGTGATATGTGTGTTTTTACAGTCCACATGTATACTTGAAAGTTTGGATCGCTGCACCTCAAGCTTCATGTGCCACATATAATGACCTGTTGTTGCTCAAATCACTACTTGACTACTCATCAATACATTCAACTGTTTCCAAGTCATCATCACGTAAATTTGCTAATCACTTGCGATATTTGCCGGAAGGACTTGTTGGTTTAGCTTTATTTGATAGCCGTGTGAGTTTATTAACTAAAAGGTGCATGGTTATTGCATTACAGAATAAGGCTAATTCTAAAAAACAAGCTCAAATTTATTCCAAACGAGTCAGTGTTGCTCTACATTTATTCAAGAATAAAAGATTGGAAGATTTTGTCACAGCTACCATCAATGATGTTGTTTCAATTGTTGGAACTTCCGGATGGATTTCTTGCAGTAGTTCCTGAATTGTGGGAGTTAAGAGAAGACTATAAACAGGCAAAAGAGGTAATAAAATCTCTACAAGCAGTAAATGACCATGCCGAACGTGCAGTTGCACTTATTCAAGAACACAATGGATTGATAACTCATGATGAAATGCAACTACAATTTTTACTACAAGTTGTTGAAGATCATCGTAAAAAGTACCCAGATAGCAGAAAAATGTGTCTCTCTCAACTTGCAAAAATGCAATAAAATTTTAATGTAACATGAAAACCTAATAATTGTGCTGTAAATTAAATAAATTGTCACAATTAAATCATTAAAACATTTAAAGTGCTTACTTATTTGTGTAGCTAATATTCTGAATTTTTCCCTAATTTTATAAATTTCAGGTTGATTGAGCTACCTCTAAATATTCGAATTTATTGCTCAAACTTTTTACATAATGTTTTTGTATCAAAAGGAACAAAATAGGGGTTTGAGACTTGTAAAAATAATAATTTAAAAAAATCATGGCATTTAAGGTCCACCCTAGTGTCCCTAAACAAATGGTATATACGCCAGTGGGTGATTAGAACACATCAAGACGAGTGATAGTAAATAGATGAAAACCAAGGATCCCAAACGTTTTCCAAATGAGATAGCCGCCATTAAAGTTTGGGGTCCAAAATTTCAAAAACACATAACAAAACGGAAAAATTGGTCGATTGATCTGCGGTTTTCATTAAAATTATTCTTTATGTTGGTATTTTCTTAAAAATAAATTATAAAGATAAATTTCGAAAAATGCCGATAGAGGACGCTTTGGACTTTAAAGTAATGAAAAACTATTTTTTGCCGTGATTTTTTGCATCTCATTAAATGGTTTCGTAAGCTTAGACTTAAACTTAAATTTTGAGCTCAAAATCTGAATACTTGGAAGCGGTTAAGTAGCACAAACTTAACTGTGTTCAGAGGGTTTAAATTTCAAATGATTATTAAAAACGAATAAATTGGTCGATTGATTTGCGGTTTTCACTAAAACTATTCTTTATGTTGGTATTTTATTGAAAATGAATTATAAAGATAAATTTCAAAAAATGTCGATAGAGGGCGCTTTAAACTTTGGAGTAACGAACAACTACTTTTTACGTTATTTTTTGCATCTGATTAAATGTTTTCGTAATAGTCTAAGAGCTAGCAACGTCAAAAATCACGTCATTTTATCAAGGCTCATTTTTTTATATGTTTTTACCTTTTATGGTAGAATACGTTTGCAAGCGGTCTGGCAGTCGGGAGACGTTGCGTTTACCTGTGGCAGAAGGGGTTGTGCAGGTCAAAAAGCTTCAAAATCACGTCATTTTATCAAGGCCCATTTTTTAATATGTTTTTCCCTTTTATGGTAGAATACGTTTGCAAGCGGTCTGGCAGTCAGGTGACGTTGCGTTTTCCTGTGGCAGAAGGGGTTATGCAGGTGAAAAAACTTCAAAAATCCGCCATTTTATAAAAGCTCATTTTCTTATATGTTTTTATGAAGCTTAAAAATTTCAAGATATTACTCTTTGGATAGCAGACAACCTATAATTAATTTTCCAGACACAAATTCGGTTGCAAAGTTAATGCCAGACGTCTTTAAATATGGCAACGAAAGTGCCTGTTCCAAGAGTGGTTTATAATTTAAATTTTATAAGACCTCTTTACGTCATTTTATCAAGCTTAAAAATTACAAGATATTACTCTTTGGATAGCAGACAACCTATAATTAATTTTCCAGACACAAATTCGGTTGCAAAGTTAATGCCAGACGTCTTTAAATATGGCAACGAAAGTGCCTGTTCCAAGAGTGGTTTATAATTTAAATTTTATAAGACCTCTTTACGTCATTTTATCAAGCTTAAAAATTACAAGATATTACTCTTTGGATAGCAGACAACCTATAATTAATTTGCCAGACACAAATTCGGTTGCAAAGTTAATGCCAAACGGCTTTAAATATGGCGACGAAAGTGCATGTTCCAAGAGTTGTTTATATTTCAAAAAATTATAACACCTCTTTACGTCATTTTATCAAGCTTAAAATTTGCAAGATATTACTCTTTGGATAGCAGACAACCTATAATTAATTTGCCAGACACAAATTCGGTTGAAAAGTTAATGCCAAACGGCTTTAAATATGGAAACGAAAGTGCATGTTCCAAGAGTTGTTTATATTTCAAAAAATTATAACCCCTCTTTACGTCATTTTATCAAGCTTAAAATTTGAGAGATATTACTCTTTGGATAGCAGACAACCTATAATTAATTTGCCAGACACAAATTCGGTTGCAAAGTTAATGCCAGACGGCTTTAAATATGGCAACGAAAGTGCCTGTTCCAAGAGTGGTTTATAATTTTAATTTTATAAGACCTCTTTACGTCATTTATCAAGCTTAAAAATTACAAGATATTACTTTATGGATAGAAGACAACCTGTAATTAATTTGCCAGACACAAATTCGCTTGCAAAGTTAATGCCAAACGGCTTTAAATATGGCAACGAAAGTGCATGTTCCAAGAGTTGTTTATATTTCAAAAAATTATAACACCTCTTTACGTCATTTTATCAAGCTTAAAATTTGCAAGATATTACTCTTTGGATAGGAGACAACCTATAATTAATTTGCCAGACACAAATTCGGTTGCAAAGTTAATGCCAGACGTTTTTAAATATGGCAACAAAAGTGCCTGTTCCATAAGCGGTTTATAATAAAAAAATTATAAGACCAATTTCCGTCATTTTATCATTCTTAAAAATTACAGGATATTACTCTTTGGATAACAGACAACCTATAATTAATTTGCCAGACACAAATTCGATTGCAAAGTTAATGCCAGACGTCTTTAAATATGGCAACAAAAGTGCCTGTTCCATAAGCGGTTTATAATCAAAAAATTATAAGACCAATTTCCGTCATTTTATCATTCTTAAAAATTACAGGATATTACTCTTTGGATAACAGACAACCTATAATTAATTTGCCAGACACAAATTCGGTTGCAAAGTTAATGCAAGACGGCTTTAAATATGGCAACGAAAGTGCCTGTTCCAAGAGCGGTTTATAATTTAACAAATTATAAGACCTTTTTACGTCATTGAACCGAATTTGAAACCCTGGATTTTTCTGAGTCTTATTGATTAGATTCACTATTTTTCTGCACCTGATTTCTTGCACGGCACTTTTCAGAGCCTGATTGAGTAAATTTGTGATACTTTGTGCTTGATTGACGAAAGTTTCATTTTTTTTAAGTCTTACCGACAAGCCTTTTCATGTGATGAAAATTTGTGGACCCTTAGAAAGATTAAGGTGTAAGAATTCATATAATTTGTTAACAACAACTCACAGCTTAAATATTGGACAAATAAATTCCAGTGTGGCCAAAACCGGGGCACCCATCCTAATATTTAAAAAAGGAAACTTATATTTTGATAAACAAGAGCTTTTTTTAAATAAACTTTATATTGAAAAAAAAAATTGCCGAATTTGCCGAATGCAGCCGAATTTGTGTCTGGCAAATTAATTATAGGTTGTTTGCTATCCAAAGAGTAATATCTTGTAATTTTTAAGCTTATAAAATGACGTAAAGAGGTCTTATAATTTTTTCAATTATAAACAACTCTTGGAACAGGCATTTTTGTTGCCATATTTAAAGCCGTCTGGCATTACCTTTGCAACCGACTTTGTGTCTGGCAAATTAATCATAGGTTGTCTGCCCACCAAAGAGTAATATCTTGTAATTTTTAAGCTTGATAAAATGACGTAAAGAGGTCTTATAATTTTTAAATTATAAACAGCTTATGGAACAAGCACTTTCGTTGCCATATTTAAAGATATCTAGCATTATCTTTGCAACCGAATTTGTGACTGGCAAATTAATTATAGGTTGTCTGCCTACAAAAGACTAATATCGTGTAATTTTTTAGCTTGATAAAATGACGTAAAGAGTTCTTATAATTTTTTAAATTATAAACAACTCTTGGAACAGGCATTTTCGTTGCCATATTTAAGGCCGTCTGGCATTAACTTTGCAACTGAATTTGTGTCTGGCAAATTAATTATTAGGTTGTCTGCTATCCAATGTGTAATATCTTGCAATTTTTAATCTTGATAAAATGACGTAAAGAGGTCTTTATAAAATTTAAATTATAAACCACTCTTGGAACAGGCACTTTCGTTGTCATATTTGAAGCCGTCTGGCATCAACTTTGCAACCGAATTTGTGTCTGGAAAATTAATTATAGGTTGTCTGCTATCCAAAGAGTAATATCCTGTAATTTTTAAGCTTGATAAAATGACGGAAAGAGGTCTTATAATTTTTAGATTATAAACTACTCCAGGAACAGGCACTTTTGTTGCCATATTTAAAGCCGTCTGCTTTTAACTTTGCAACCGAATTTGTGTCTAGCAAATTAATTATAGGTTGTCTGCCCACCAAAGAGTAATATCTTGTAATTTTTAAGCTTGATAAAATGACGTAAAGAGGTCTTATAATTTTTAAATTATAAACCGCTCTTGGAACAGGCACTTTCGTTGCCATATTTAAAGCCGTCTGGCATTAACTTTGGTAACGAATTTGTGTCTGGCAAATTAATTATAGGTTATCTGCTATCCAAAGAGGAATATCTTGTAATTTTTAAGCTTGATAAAATGACGTAAAGAGGTCTTATAAAATTTAAATTATAAATCACTCTTGGAACAGGCACTTTCGTTGCCATATTTAAAGACGTCTGGCATTAACTTTGCAACCGAATTTGTGTCTGGAAAATTAATTATAGTTTGTCTGCTGTCCAAAGGGTAATATCTTGTAATTTTTAAGCTTGATAAAAACATATAAGAAAATGAGCCTTTATAAAATGGCAGATTTTTGAAGTTTTTTGACCTGCATAACCCCTTCTGCCACAGGTAAACGCAACGTCATCCGACTGCCAGACCGTTTGCAAACGTATTCTACCATAAAAGGGAAAAACATATTAAAAAATGGGCCTTGATAAAATGACGTGATTTTGAAGCTTTTTGACCTGTACAACACCTTCTGCCACAGGTAAACGCAACGTCTCCCGACTGCCAGACCGCTTGCAAACGTATTCTACCATAAAGGGGAAAAACATATAAGAAAATGAGCCTTGATAAAATGACGTGATTTTGAAGCTTTTTGACCTGCACAACCCCTTCTGCCACAGGTAAACGCAACGTCTCCCGACTGCCAGACCGCTAGCAAACGTATTCTATCATAAAATGGAAAAACATATTAAAAAATGAGCCTTGATAAAATCAGGTGACGAAAACGTTGCTAGCTCTTAGACTATAAACTTAGACTTAACCTTAAAGTTTGCGCTCAAAATTTGAATAGTTGGGAGTGGTTAAGTAGCACAAACTGAACTGTGTTCAGAGGGTTCAAATTTCAAATGATAATAAAAAACGGAAAAATTGGTCGATTCATTTGCGGTTTAAAATAAAACTATTCTTTAAGCCAGTTTCTTCTTAAAAATGAATTTTAAAGATAAATTTCAAAAAATTCCGTTAGAGGGTGCCTTAAACTTCAGAGTAACCAACAACAAATTTTAACCGTTATTTTTTGTATCTAATTAAATGCTTTCCAAAACTTGTTAAATGTTTTCGAAATCTTACATTTAAATTTAAAGTTTGAACTCAAATTCTGAGTCGTTGGGAGGGGTTACGAAGCGCAAACTGCAGTGTGTTCAAGAGTTGAAATTTAACCCCCCCCCCCTCGAACACAGTTCACTTTTGCGCTACTTAAACACTCGCAACGACTCAGAATTTGATCTCAAAATTTAAATCTAAGCATTTGAAAGCATTTAATGAGATTTAACAAAATAACGGTTAAAAATATTTGTACACCACTCCAATGTCTAAGGCGCCCTCTATCGGCATTTTGTGAAATTTATCTTTAAAATTTATTTTCAAGAAAACACTGATTTAAAGAGTAGTTTTAGCAAAAACCGCAAACGTATCGACTAATTTTTTCGTTTTTTTGTAATTTTCCGTTTCGTTTGACACTTAAACCCTCTGAACACAGTTCAGTTTGTGCTACTTAACCACTCCCAACTATTCAGATTTTGAGCTCAAAATTTAAGTTTAAATCTAAGTCTACGAAACCATTTAATGAGATGCAAAAAATAACGGCAAAAAATATTATTAGGATGGATTATTTCGTTAATCCAAAGTCTAAAGCGCCCTCTATCGGCATTTTTTGAAATTTATTTTTATAATTCATTTTCAATAAAATACCGACATAAAGAATAGTTTTAGTGAAAACCGCAAATCAATCGACTAATTTTTCTGTTTTTTATAATCATTTGAAATTTAAACCCTCTGAACACAGTTTAGTTTGTGCTACTTAACCGTTTCCAACTATTCAGATTTTGAGCTCAAAATTTAAGTTTAAGTCTAAGCTTAAGAAACCATTTAATGAGATGAAAAAAATCACGGCAAAAAATAGTTTTTCATTACTTCAAAGTCTAAAGCGCCCTCTATCGGCATTTTTTGAAATCTATCTTTATATTTTATTTTCAAGAAAATACCAACATAAAGAATAATTTTAGTGAAAACCTCAAATCAATTGACCAATTTTTCCGTTTTTTATGTGTATTTGAAATTTCGGACCCCAAACTTTAATGGCGGCTATCTCCTTTGGAAAACGTTTGGGACCCTTGGTTTCCTATTTACTATTACTCGTCTTGATGTGTTTTATCACCCCTTAGCGTATATACCATTTGTTTAGGGACACCCTGTATATATATTTATATATCTTAAATGAGTGTAAAAAGTTACCATCTTCATGCAACTGGCGCATAGCAGCTCTATTTTGCACAAAGTTCATATATTCTTTTAATGAAAAAAAGAATAAAACAAAAAGAATTTTGTCATATTTTCATCATTTTCATACTTTTCTCATAAAAGAATATATATATATGGAGATTCTTCTTTAAAAAGTTCTTTTGAACACATAAGTAAATAAACTCGGAGGTAAATTAAATTCTGACACCGTTTTTAAACTTTTAAATGACTTATATTAAACGTTAATATTTACAAAAAAGATATTTACATAAGACTATTTACAAAGCAAACAATCATAACTCTAATTAATCAATTACATCTTATACGGGAACTCGTCTTCATCTTACGTTCTTTTTACACCAAAAAACATTCCATTCTCCTTTCTTCCGTTCAGTTCTTTTTTCTACCGCTTAAATCGTCTGGCTTCTTAGGAATTAATAGTTTCTTCAAAATCGTCTGCCTCACTGAGAGCCTGTTCATCAGAGTTGCGATGCGTAGAAAATAATATGCAGATCTAATAGTGGAGGAGATTTCCCATATTTCGGCCATACTGATGACACATTCGTCCTCGAATGTATTCTTGTTGGCTGGAAACAGCAGCTGGATCATCTGAAAAGATAAAGAAAAAAAAAAACACAGCAGCATCCAAAGTCTAAATTGAAAAAAAGAAGTCATCATTCAAATTGTTTATCAAAGCTTAGATTATTTCTTGAAAAAAATTCATATATTTTTTTTTCGCGTCTTTTCGTCTTCTCTTTCTTACGTCCTTTCATCTTCTTTTATCTTACGTCTTTTCGTCTTCTTCTTTCATACGTCTTTTCATCTTCTATTACCTTACGTCTTTTCGTCTTTTCTTTCTTACGTCTTCCGTCTTCTTTTATCTTACGTCTTTTCGTCTTCTTTCATACGTCTTTTCATCTTCTATTACCTTACGTCTTTTCGTCTTTTCTTTCTTACGTCTTCCGTCTTCTTTTATCTTACGTCTTTTCGTCTTCTTTCATACGTCTTTTCATCTTCTTTTACCTTACGTCTTTTCGTCTTTTCGAGAATAAAGTTAAAATTCTATTAGTTGTCAGTCCAGAGGTTTGTCATAGTTGGTATAGTGTCACAATCGGTGAAATTCTTTTTTTTTTTAAGCTTCGTCCGTCCACGGCTTCATGTACTCTGCACATGTACTGGTGACCATGGGTCCTTCGTTGAATCCAAGTTTCTTTACATCGTAGGTGTCATTATTTTTTACTTTTATGACTTTGTACGGACCTAAATATTTTGGTTTTAACTTCAAACCTGGACCTTGTTGTGTGCGTTTTATAGCAACCACATCATTAATCTTAAATTTGTTAGCTTTCTTTCGTCTGAGGTTGTAAGTTTTACGGTTCTCTTCTTGGACTTTTAAAATCTGTTTTTTAGCATTTTTTCTCATATCTTCGCGATTATTTGTAAAATCAGATTGTATTTCAGCATTCAGAAGACTAGTAATTTCAATGTTATTTTTTAGTTTCATTTTAGTACCAAACATCAATTCAAAAGGAGTTGTGCTTATACTTCTCTGAAAAGTCGAATTTATCACCTGTTGGACGTTGCTTACATGTGTATACCATTTTTTAGGATTATCGACAGACAATTTAGACAGAACAGATATTATGACAGAATTTAGACGCTCAACTTGGCCGTTAGACCTGGGTAATCCAGTGGTAATCGGGATATGTTTAATATTTTCATTGATGCAATAATCTTCAAAAGCTTTAGAGGTAAATGCAGGACCTTTATCTGATATAATTCGAACTGGATTTCCAAAGATAGATTTTTGGATTTCTAATTTAGAAATTACTTCGGCAGCATCGGTAGATTTTGTGGGATACAACCAAACAAATTTTGTGAATGCGTCAATGAC
The DNA here is from genome assembly GCA_964019185.1 of Maratus speculifer. Taxonomy (NCBI): domain Eukaryota; kingdom Metazoa; phylum Arthropoda; class Arachnida; order Araneae; family Salticidae; genus Maratus; species Maratus speculifer. The sequence continues at coordinate 71,235,810 of OZ025296.1, forward strand.
CGAAAGGATATGTTTGTAATTTTTATTAGTGCTTTCTAATGGACCTAAGTGATCAACATGGTACGTATGTAATGGAGCTTCTTCTTTTTCTATTGGGTGAAGTAAGCCTTCTTGTTTACCACATTTTCTATTAACTAAAATACAGGGAACACAATTTGCTATACATTTCTCAATTTTTTGTTTAACTTTAGGGATGTAAAAATCATTTTCTAAACTTTTCTCTGTTCTTGCAACTGCGTAATGACCTTTTTCGTGAGCGGCCTTGATTATATTCATTTGCATGTCTTCCGGTACAACTAATAAATCATTACCATTAACACATTTATAAAGAACATCATTTTTAACTAGATAATCATCATAAGATTTCACCTTTAGGATTTCTTTTATTGTTTTAATATGGTCATCGGTTTCTTGAGCTTGGATAATTTTTAAAGTTAAGCTATCTTGGATTACCATGCAAATAGGATACCTACTTAATGCATCGACATGTCTCATACTGCTACCCTGTCTATGTTCAATAACATAATCAAAATCGGATAACATTATTGCCCATCTAGCTATTTTTGTACTCATTTCTTTTTTATCCATAGTCATTTTAAATGCATTACAATCGGTTACAATTTTAAATGGGATACCTAGCACATATACTCTAAACTTTTTCAGGGCTTCAATTACAGCTAAAATTTCTAATTCGTAACTAGTGTACTTTCGTTCAGCTTCGGTGGTTTTTTTACTGGCGAAATAAACTGGATGAAACTGATTATCTACTGGAGATTGTTACTGGATAAAACAGCTCCATAGCCATCAATACTGGCATCACAATGGATTTCGGTCGCACTTTTGGGATTGTAAATTAAAAGTACTGGTTCTGACGACAAAATACGTTTGAGTTCATTAAAAGCTCTTTGTTCTTCTATATCGAATTTAAATTTTGAATCTTTTCTTAGCAGGTCACTTAACGGTTTAGCTATAACCGAATAATTTCTTATAAATTTTCGAAAGTATCCTGTCAATCCTAAATAACTTTGAACATCTTTGGTACACTTTGGTTCGGGAAAATTTATTACTGCTTTAGTCTTCAGTGGAGAGGGATACAATTTACCATTTATGATTCTATACCCCAAGAAATCAATTTCACGCTTCAAAAAATTGCATTTTTTAAGATTTAATTCTAATCCATATTCCGATGCAGTTTCGAGTACAAGTTTTAATTTTTCTAGACCTTCAGCTTCGTTTTTAGCAGGTATTATTAAATCATCCATATAAATGACAACAATGTGATCTTTTAATAGGTTTCGAAATACATTATAAGTATACTTTTGAAAAACACTAGGGCTATTGGTCAACCCGAATGGACATTTCAAAAATTCGTATTGTCCTTCATGAGTAACAAACGAGGGGTATTTCCGCGAGTCTTCTTCAACATCTACATGAAAGAAACCGTTTTTCAAATCTATGGTGGTAAATACTTCGGCAGAATGTAATTGGTCTATTACATCATCAATAACTGGCAAGGGGAAATGCTCGCGTACTGTCTTTTTGTTAAGACATCTGTAATCAACACAAAGTCTCATTGTGTTATTTTTTTTCTTGACTAAAACAACCGGCGAAGAAAAATTAGAAGAACTTTCTCGAATTATTCCCTGAGCTAGCCACTCCTCAATTTGGTTTTCGACTATTTTTTTCTCGCATGGCGGTAATCTTCGAGGAGAAGAACAAACTGGGATTTCGTCAGTTAAATTAATTTTCATTTTAACATCTACTGTTTTAGTTTTAATTGGTACATAATTTTCAATTAAAGAGTATAACTCTGAACGTAATTTTTCGTCAGCAATGTGAGTTAAATCAATTTTAGGCTCATCCAAAACATTTACAATATTAACTAAAAAGTCATTAGACTGAACTTCAGCTTTAAAGAGTTTCACATTATTCTCAGAAATAGTTAATGTACCTTGATGAATAACATCAGTGCCAATAATTAAATCGAAATTAATGCAACTGTCCTTAACGACAAAAATAGTAACTTTAAATTTTGAACCATCTACTTCGATTTCTGAATTGAAACAACCTTCTGGTTTAATTGAGGCTTTTCCTAGACCGGTCAAAATGATACTCGTAGGTTTTAACTCTACAAAGTTCTTCAAATTATCATAAATACTTTTCTTTAACAAAGTCTTTTGGCTACCAGTATCTATTAAAGAGATTAAACGCAAAGAATAAAGCTTTATCTCTTTCAGAATTAAATCTTGGGATGTAATAGTGTTTACTTGTGACTGAGCATTTTTAACATTTGTATCTTCAGATTTATTACACTGAAATGATTTATGACCATAAGCGTTACAAGCAAAACAAAGCGGCCCTTTATCTTTATTTACACAGTTAATACTCTTATGATTATTCCCGCCACAATTAAAACAACGCATATTTGGCTTTACAGGCTTAAATTTGTTCTTAACTTCAACTTCGGATTTAATTTTAGGCTTAGCTCCTTCATATTTATGAAATTTTGCATTTTCATACTCCGATCTTATTTTTTCATAAATCTTTATTTTTTGTTTAAATTCAGCAATATTGGGACAACCATACAAAAAAGATTTTTTAGAAATGGGGTCATTAATTCCATTTATTACATACTGAATAAGGGCAGAATCTTCAATATTGCCTTTTGAGCATAATTGTTTCATATTTAAAAAATATTCATCTAACGATTCATGTGGTCTAATTTTTCTTTTGGACAGCAATTCGTGTAATTCAGCTGAATTGCACGTTTGACCAAATTCAGATATGAGTAGGGCTTTTAATTTAGACCACGAATTAATATTTGTTTCACTTTCAAGAAATAATTTTGCTTTGCCTGTCATACGGCGTTTAGCCAAAATCAATTTGTGCAAATCACTAACGTTAAATAATAAAACAATATCTTCAAAATCGGCAATCCATTTATTAATATTTTGTACTTGAGTACCTTCAAACATTGTAATCATACTTTCAATATCATTAATAGAAATGCTTGGTTTAATAACATAATCAGGAATCAGAATTTTCTGATTTTCATTACTTTCACAATTAGAACTACCAGAATCATTTCTCATATTATTCTCAAAAACAGTTGAAATATTTTTAGTTTTATCTTGTAAATCATCATTAAATTCATCGACACTTTCGTCATCACTAAGAGTACCTACATCGGCTATCATATTAATTTTTAAAATATTAAAATCACATAAACTAGAAATTATTCTGGCAGCAATTTCATCAAAAGTTCCTGAATTATTTATACACAAAACATTGCAAATGGTAATTAAGTCGTTAACAGAAAAATTATCTTTAATTTCTTTGAATTTAGTTTGATATTCATCGGAATCTATTTCAAACGTAAACCCAGTAAAATTCCGAATTCTACGTCGATTATTTCTGTCACCGATTTCACCAAAAATTAATTTGTGCAATATCTTAATACTAGCTGATTTTTCAGTTTTCAAAGAAAACTCTAATTCCTTTAAATCAACTATTTTTTCCATTATTGAAAAGAAAAATAAAATAATAAACTCACTTCATAATTAGACGTTCAGCTTCACACACTTTGATAGCACTTTCGTCGCAAATTTATACCTCTTCTGAAATAGCTTTGTAGGCTTGACATTCCATCACAGTTCTAAAAAATATCGGCTTCCGAGATATTAAAAAAAATATATTTCCATCTCTGTGGGCGTGCGTCTGTATCTCACTTACTGAGACCAAAATTTATGGAGATTCTTCTTTAAAAAGTTCTTTTGAACACATAAGTAAATAAACTCGGAGGTAAATTAAATTCTGACACCGTTTTTAAACTTTTAAATGACTTATATTAAACGTTAATATTTACAAAAAAGATATTTACATAAGACTATTTACAAAGCAAACAATCATAACTCTAATTAATCAATTACATCTTATACGGGAACTCGTCTTCATCTTACGTTCTTTTTACACCAACTTAAAACTAAAAACATTCCACTCTCCTTTCTTCCGTTCAGTTCTTTTTTCTACCGCTTAAATCGTCTGGCTTCTTAGGAATTAATAGTTTCTTCAAAATCGTCTGCCTCACTGAGAGCCTGTTCATCAGAGTTGCGATGCGTAGAAAATAATATGCAGATCTAATAGTGGAGGAGATTTCCCATATATATATACAGGGTGATTCATAAAAGATGGGCAGAACTTTAAGGGGTTATAGTACACTTAAAGACAAATAATATTAAATAGGAGACTAAAAGTGCTATTACACGTAAAAATTGCATGCGACAAAAATCGCCTGCGTTTTTTCGTGTTCTTAGCATTTCATTGGCTGTTCGAGAAGAGTCTTTACTATCATTTGGATTTCAAAGCATTTGATTGGCTGTTGCCGGCGACTCGTTTCGTTCCACGCGTCAAAGACGCTCCGACAAAAGAGAATCGCGCGATACCAAGCGACTCCTTTGGTCCCATAGGATTACATGGAGACGCCTGCGATTTGACGCCAGCAGCAGCGCACGTGTAATAGCACCTTAAGGGTCCCAGACGTATTCCCAAGGAGATAGGGGGCATTAAAGTTTAGGGTCCGAAATTTCAAATGATTATAAAAAATGGAAAAATTGGTCGATTCGTTTGCGGTTTTTGCAAAAAATTTTCTTTATGCCAGTATTTTCTTGAAATACAATTTTAAAGTTCAATTTCAAAAAATGCCGATAGGGGGCGCTTTAGACTTTGGAGTAACAAACAACTATTTTTTAACGTTATTTTTTGTATTTCTTTAAATGATTTCGAAAGCTTAGACTTAAACTTAAATTTTGATCTAAAAATCTGAGTCCTAACGAGTAGTTAAGTAGCGTAAACTGAAATTTGAAATTTGAAACCCTTCTTCCCCCAGAGCAAAAATCAGTTATTCCCGATCTTTGTGTCGTAGATTAGGCTCTAACTACTGCCGCGTTTTGCTAAAATTATTCTTTATGTCAGTATTTTCTTGAAAATAAATTTTAAAGAAAATTTTCAACAAATTCCGATAGAGGGCGCTTTAGACTTTGGAGTAACGAACAACTATTTTATACCGTTATTTTTTGTGTCTCATTAAATGCTTTCTAAAGCTTAGACTTAAATTTTCAGCCCAAAATCTGACTCGTTAGACGTGGTTAAGTTTCTGGGGAGAGGGGTTTGAAATTTCTACTCCTGAGCACAGTTCAGTTTACCATGTCCACACACAGGGACGTAGCTTTAGGGGGGGGGGAGGGGGGGAGCCTCCCCTCCCAATATGGTCAGGTAGAAGGGCGCCGTTAGGCGCCCTGAAAAAAGGCTTTGTTAGTAGTAATAAGTAATTATAAAATAACTTAATTTGAAATGTAAAATTACAAAATAAATTACTATTCACTTACAAAACATGAAAAAGGCACTTAATTTTAGACTTGTTATTCCCCCACTCCTATCCCGAAGAAAATTTATGCAACCAAAATAAAAAATTTCAAATACAGGCTTGTAATGAATTCCAGGATAGATGTACAGTTATTTCTTTCTTATAGTAGTTCTTGGTCACCCTTAGAACTAGATAGAAAGGGAAAAGAAATGTGGAAACGACTGTAGTGCGTTTGAATGGTTCTATAATATGTTTTAGTAGTAGGGCGCCACAAAAGGTTTAGAGGTGCAGTCAGGCACCTAAAAAAGAGGGTTTCAAAAAGGGCGCCATGGAAGGTTTAAAGGCGCCGTTAGGCACCTAAAATTTTTATTATTAATGTGGCATTTTTAGATTATTTTTTACACACACACCAAAAAAAAAAAAAAAAAAAAAAAAAAAAAAAAGAAAAAGGAAAAAAACTTAATGAAATAGCAGTAACATGAATTGGAATTAATATTATTGTAAATTTATAAGAAAATAAATTATGGTTTCAAAAAAATATAGGCAATCCATTACATTTGAGACATTTTAAGATTACTACTAGGCGCTATCCCCAGTGCGAAAACAAGAACACATCCCGGAAATGGACATTGTTCGATCACTACATGTAATGTGATTTTTCGGAGAAAAGCTCTCCCCTTATTCCAATTCAAGGTTGGTTGGTGGTCCTCGACAGGGTCATCTGACCTTAATTATTTTAACTCCCCTCTTATGTCCTTCCTTGTGTGAGGTTAGATAATTTCCGGGCGTCACCTACATACATCTTTGTTGTCCAGTGTCTAGTGTTGTCAGATTGTACTGAAGCTAATTACGCGACTTTTCAAAACTAGCGATTTTTTTTTCGTTCAATTTTTTAAATAAAAATAAAAAGCTGTCTTTCGTAGTCGCCCAGAGAGAAGAAATTCAGTCATGAATGATGACTAAAATAAAACATAAAAATAAAAAACCAGGAACAAAAGAGAAAAAGAAGTTATGAAGCAGAGAAATGATGCAAATTTATGAAAAAGTGGATGAAAAACGATGATGCAGTCGAAGGTAAAAAATGTACATATTTACCTTTAATTAAGCATGTTCTTAAAGTACAATGTTTATATTTCTGACGCAATTGTGAGTTCATTTATTATCAATCATTGCTATTATTATAGGAAAAAAATCGAATAGCATTCTCAGTTTTCCGGTAAATTTAAGTTTTAATGATTTTTATTATTTATTTCCTAAACAGATAGCTATTTTTTGATTAATGGTGATTTCTGAAACTTTTACATTATTAATAGTCGACCTAGTTTTAACCCAGGACTGGGAAGGAATGAAGCTTTCCCCAAAATTAAAAGAAATATATGTTTAAGGGTGTACTCGAAAACATCCTTTTCTACCTTCAACACCTCGAAATTTTCTGATAGAATTTCAGACTCATTTTAAAAAATAGAAACATGAAACTTGCTGGAGTGATTTTCGAAGAGATGTACAATGTGCCGTATGATCTTAGTTTTCGCTCCATTTATTAGAATTTGATTGATAAACAATCATTGCTTCAGTATGGTTCTTTTTTTCGTCTCCAGGTCTTCCACTTCAGAAAATTCGATTCACAACGCCCACTTTGACAGCATTTTTCACACTATTTTCTGCCTTTATCAAAATATCGAGATTTACGGCACCTTGTATAGTTTCTGAATAAGAGAATCTGTCAGTCTGATGAATTTGAGAGCAAAAATGAATTCAAAATTAAATGCGAAAATAAGCAGTTTGGATCGGAATACACCATTACTTACAAATGTTTTTCGAAAAAGCAATCGAACATAGTATGATGCAATCGAATGGAACCAAACGAATATTCAGTTTTACATGATTTTTTATTATTATTATTATTTAGGTTTTTGGTATATTATTATTTAGGTTTTTGGTATCCACATATTGCATTTTCACAGATTTTATTTTATAAAACACTGTATTTAAAATTGTAACATTATAGTTAAAAATGCATTGTTTATGATCAAGTGGTACTGATTTCATTCTTGCAAGGGTTACTGATCATGTGGTAAAAAAATGTTTTCCAAAACATTTTCAACTGAGCAATGGATTTTTTTTTTTTTTGGCTCTATTTTTGTTTTGTAATATGATTCCTAAATATAATTTTGTTATATTTTATCAATTGTACATATACATTTCAAATTACTGTCACTCTTCTGATCGGTCTTTTTTCTGACTTGAGGTGGACATTACAGCTTAAATTTGATTTATCTGAAAAATAACAGTTTTCAATTAATTATATAAACATCACGATGTACCGACGTGCAAAGTGAACTCTTCTATCTGAAATTCCAAAATATATGTGTATATGTCTTTATTTTAAATCCAGATTGAAATATTCTGTGCATCTGAGTTTTTTGCGTCGCTAATTGCTACTGTGATAAATTACTTTTGACGAAATTTAATGATATCCGGTATTCAGCATACTATTGCTAAATTAAACATGTTGCTTAAGGGGTTAAAAATGTTTTTGTTCAAGTGATTGGATAAAGGGATTTGGAAATAACTGATTTTTGCTTTTAAAGTAGCCATTGTCAAAAGAGAGAATTAAATTTATTTTGAACGACTGTCTTTTAATGTTAAAAAGTGACAGGTAAAAAGTATTCGTTAACGTACTGTATAATTAATAGAATAATCGTGCAACCGATTTAAAAAATGCACATTAGAAAAAAATTACTACTTCAAAGTTTTGTGTTACAATTGCAGTACAATACAGGTTATTTTTTATTATCTGCATTTACTGAGGAACTTAGATTATAAAAGGGAAAACATGTTATTTCATTTTACAGAAACTGGAATATTCAGTATATTTAGTACATAGACCACCGTTACTTCCTTAAAAAAGGGTCGAATGTTCATCCAGAGATTTAACATTCCTTTTTTACATAGTTCCTTTTTTACTACTATCAATCACTACTACTGTCACTATTACTACTATCACTACTATCACTCCCATCACATTGGTGGGAGTGATAGTAGTGGGCCCGATCTCGGAGGATGTCACCAGAAAAAATTGAAGGCTAAATTCAATTATATTGACCAGTAAGTTTCGGGCGGAAGCTGCGGCTTTGAAACCACTATAACTCTATTGCAATTAACTTTGTGTTCTGTATTTTTATTTTTCTTCCAAATACAATTGTTCTTATCATATCAGGAAAATGAATTTAAGGATCCAGGATTCGGATTCTCTTCAAACATTCTATATTGCCTTTTTAGACCTTGAAAAAACAAGAGCTGGAAGAGATATTTTATCAGCACATGTGCATGCACGCTGGAAATGGAAGTTTAATCATGGCTGCATCACTTATATCACCTAAATAGATGCCATTGCCATGAATAATTAACTAAACATAAAAAAGTAGTATAACTATCCCCCCCTCTCCTAAAAAATGTACAAATAATTCAAGGGCGCCAAAACATTAAAAGGCGCCAAAGTTTGGTTCTTCCCCCCCCCCCCCCAATAAAAATTTCACGCTACGCCCCTGTCCACACATTGTGTGCTGTGATACGAGGTAAAAAGACACAAATTAGGATTATGTTACCAAAGCATATTTATTAACATGTAATTACAATAAATGTTCAAAATTGTGACCACCAGAGGTTATGCACGCAGAACAATGGCGAAGAATGGAACGGCGAACATTCGCGAAAACATCAGGCTTTTCGAGCACTTCCCCTACAGCGGCGGAAAGTCTGGCGACCAGTTTCTCGGGGGATTCAATGGGTGTCTCATACATAAGAGCCTTCAATTGTCCCCCAAAAAAAAGAAATCGAGGGGTGAAAGATCTGGCGAACGAGCAGACCAAGCAACAGGACCACCTCGACCAATCCATCTGTTCGGAAATGTGATGTCCAGATAGTTGCGGACGTCTCTTACGTAATGGGCTGGCGCTCCATCGTGCTGGAACCACATGACCCGCCGGATGCGTGGAGGAACAACGTTTAACAGGTCTGGCAGCACATGTTGCAGAAATGTGAGGTATGTTTTACCGTTGAGGCGTTCAGGAAGAAGGTACGGTCCGATTAGGTGGTATCCGAGGATTCCTGCCCAAACATTGATGGAAAAGCGTCTCTGATGAGCATGTGGATACGTAACATGTGGATTGACATCCGCCCATACATGTGCATTGTGTGTGTTAAATGTACCTTCACGGGTGAAGGTACATTCATCGGTGAAAAGCACAGTTCGTCCAAAATGTGGATTTAGCGCGTTCTGCTGCAGAAACCAGCGGGCGAATTCAATACGATTTGGATAATCCCCTGGAGACAGTTTCTGGACTCGTTGCACATGAAACGGGAGCAAATGTTCATCCTTCAGTACCCTCCAAGTCATGGACTGTGAGGTATCCACCTGCCTAGCCACTGTTCGTGTACTTGTACTTGGCTGCGCCGCTACTACATCCAGAATGGCTTCTGCAACAACTACTGATTCGTCCTTTTTTGCAACCGGGAAGCGAGAAATGATCCCGTCTCACACAACTGTCTGTGCAAGCGCTCGAAAGTTTTGCGGTTAGGCAACCGCCTGTTGGGAAATCGCTCTCCGTACATTCGTTGTGCCTCTGCACCATTTCCATCTGCCGCTCCATAAATTAAATGCATCTCAGCCTTTTCCTTATTCGTGAAGGGCACCATCTTCCGATTCATTACTACAACGACTTACACTTGACTCACCGTTCAGTGGTTTTTATGCCTGAATCGTGTCGAAATTTTGCATACGTGTTCTTCTTCTTCCCCATTTGACATTTGCATACTTTCTGTCTCCTTCTTCACCCGGTGACTAGCGTCAGGAATGGAGCTTTAACGTTTGCATGAGCGACCCCATACAGCACACTTGGTTTCAGCGATGTCTCAGAGCCGTCGCGACGTCCCTTTATCATCACATCTCAGAGTGATGTAACCAGAGCGTCTCTGAGATGATAAAGCAGACTGTCACTGAGACGATCTCCTGCGACAAACAGGAGACGAGAGCTCTGAACGCGGGCTGTCGTTTTGGCGGAGCAAGGCCCCCTTATCATAATATCAAGGCCTCGCATTCAGGAGAAAATCTATTGTTGAAATTGTCCCTATAATTGCCAACTTATTATATGACTTTGTCTCGTATGTAACGCCACCTGGTGCATACTACTGCTAATAATCCCATAGGAAATAATGGAAAACATTTCAGTTTCTAACATTAGATGGCGCTACCAACGTGAAAATCATGTAGTTCAGCGCCCCCTGTACTGCGGACAAAGGAAACTTGGTGAATGACAAGCCTTTATATTATGATAAGTTAGCCTTGTGGCGGAGGGACGAGTACTTCCAGTTATTTGCGCATGCGCAAATTTAATGGCGTCCAAAGAATAATTCGTAGTGAAGTTAGGTGTGTTTGTTATTGTTCGCGTTCCATGTGATTGCTCCTCCGTGTTTGGATTTTTTTATTCAGTGTTGAAGTTTAAACTCACACTATCCTAAAAATTACTATATTTATTAATGATAATTATCATTTATATTTTAAAATACATCCAACTTGATGAATTGTCTCTTGCAGTTTTGAAAGTACTACATAACTGTATTCATTTTTTTCCCGCACTGAGAACTATTATAAATAATAACTTTTTGATAAAAAGTTTGATTACTGTTGTCATTTAATTGTAAACTTATTAAAGAGATTATACTATATGTGTTTTTATTTGACGATATCATTTGTAAGTATTATAAAATAAAATTTTGTTTGTTGTTTATTTTTCGTACTTTATTTAGAGTGAATTTTAATAGTATCGAAATGTAATTAACCATTCATTTACTACAAAACTTGTGAAATATTTGCATAAAAAAAATCTATTTAAATGTATATTGATAATCACTGTAATTTAAAAAAAATGTTTTTCAAAAATATTTGTTTAGAAGAGTTGAATCATGAAAGGTAAGTGCTGTAATTTATTAAATTTATTATCCTGTATATTATCCACAGTATTTTGCTAATAATACCTTTAGCTTTGCTAAATTATATCTTTGTCTAAATATTTCAATAACCCAATGCTCATGTTCAAGTTTTATGCCCTTTTGGGTTTAAAAAAAAATAATTTATGTGTTTATGTAATGAAAAAAATAACCCATTCAAAATACAGACTAAAGAAAACTCATATTGCAAATAAGCTTTGCTTGTTTCTGTATGTGTGTGTGTGTGGGGGGGGGGGGAGGAGGAGGTTAGAATTCTAAGTGCTTCCAGACCTTGACATTCATAATTTTACAATAAAGTTTATATTTTTATCTTATTAAAAATATTGAAATTTTTTGTTTTGATGAAGGGCAATTAACAAATTTGTTATTAAGTGTAGTTAAATATGGGACAGAAGGGTATGACTATTACAGAACTCTATTTTTTGAATATGTAAATTGCTATATGTTATTTCAAGATAATAAAAGTGATTAGTCATTGTTTTTTTATTAAGGTCATACATGACCTTGCTGAGAGTGCACCATAAGAACCTTAAAACCTTATTATGCATATAATAAGGTTTCTGGTCATTTATTTGTATTTTTATTCATAAGCTTATATTTCTTTAAGGAAAAATGAGTGTTAAAAATTTTTATTTAAACACTACTTTAGAAATCTTAAAACTAATAAAAGTTACAAATTATTCAATATCTGCATGAGGAATAATAAGTGAATAATTATTTACGAGAAAAATTGTTTTATATATACATGATAAAATTCTAATAGACCATATTGATTTATAATCATTGAAGATAATTGCTGAACTTTGAAAAAATATATATATATTAAAAAATTTCATAGTAGTTAACACATTTTATTAGTAAATATTTGGAAAAAAATATAGTTATGATAAATAATGAAATAATATTTGTATTAAAGGATGAAAAATTTATATAAATTGGCAAAACAGATGTATTAATAATATTACTTTTATAATTCGGGGAAGCAAATTTTGAAGTTTATTTAGCAAAATTATTTTACGCTGTAGAAATGTGAAGGTTTATGAATTAATCAAGTGCTTTTTGATTTATAACACTGTCATAGTACAATGAACTGCAAAATTTAACACTTTTTGCTCCAAAAACTCAAGTTGTTTTATAATGTCTGTTTTTAAAAGGATGAGAAAAATTGTAAACAAAGATAAACAATTTGTCAGATACTGTTTATAATAGTCTCGCTCATGATAAATTATAAACTACATGAATCGTTATTATTTAAATGAATTGATATCATAGAAATATTTATTCAACAATATAGTTATCATTTGCAACTTAAAAAAGTATGTAGATCAAACACTTGTATTTGAAAATAATAAAACTGAGTAAAAGACCAAAATTTTATATTATCCACAGTACTTTGCTAAATTATATCTTTGTCTAAACAATTCAGTAACCCAATTTTCAAGTTTTATGCCCCTTTGGATGTAAAATTTATAATTTATGTGTTTACGTAATGAAAAAAAGAAAAAATAAATAAATAACCCACACAAAACACATACTAAAGAAAACTCAAATTGAAAGTAAGTTTGTTGAAATTGCTACATAATTTGAGAAGACATAATATTGAAACTTATTTAGTTTATTATTGGTGCTTGTGTGTGTGTGTGTGGGGGGGGGGGGGTATAGAAATTATAAGTATCTTCAGGCTTCGGCATTAATATTTTTATAATAAAGTTTATATTTTTATCTGATAGAAAATATTGAAATTTTTTGTTTTGATGAAGGGCAATTAACAATTTTTTTATTAATTGTAGTTAAAAATGGGATAAGGGGTGTATGATTTTTGTGTTTTGTGCGGGTGTGTTTTTTGAATATGTAAATTGCTGTATCCTATTTCAAGGAAAGATTTTTTTAGTCATTGATATTTTTGCACAATAAGTACACAGGAATATTTTAATTTCAATCTGGTTAATAGAATAAAGGTTTGATTCTCCCCCCTCCCCCCCCCCCCCAAAAAAAAAGACATGGTAATTAGAATAGATCATTTGTAAATAACTGGAATAAAAATTGTCATTACAAATAATGAAATTATATTTGTATTAGAGCATGTACAACTTGCGTATATGCAAAGCAATTAATCAATAATGTCATTCTTATGATTAAGAAAAGCAATTTTAACCTTTTTTTCTGATTCTTTTTTAATTTCTTTATATGTGAAATTTTATGATTAATCAAGTACTTATAGATTTATAATATTATGTAATACTACAACAGATTGCAAAAATTAATCCTTTTCACTTTGAAGACTACTAGTAAAGAAAAGGGGAATTCAATAGATTGCAAAATTCAATCTTTTGCACTCTGAAAATTATGAAGGAAGAGAAGGGGTATAATGATACAGTGCATCAATACACTGCTTAATAAACTTTTTATTAATACTGAATAAATTAATGTATAAATTTTAATCATACAAATCAACTTCCAAATGTGGGACATACATAAAAATTAGCATTTTATGGTGATCTACTATTAATCATGGTTAACAATTAATCTTCATCAAATGTAAAAAGCTTACATTCATAAATGTTAATTTTATAAACAATTAAATTTGAAGTAATACAGTTCATAGATTGAAGTATATATGATTTATAAATAGCAATACAGAAATATTTAATAATAGAATAATAATAAAAAGTTGTTTTATAATGTCTGTTTAAAATGAATGGGAAAATATGTAAACAAACGAAATAAACACTAAAATTTTTCTTCGTATAGTTTTGCTCATAATGAATCATGTTTTGTGTATGCATATATTTTTTTATGTTTTTTTATTCCATTGATATAATAGTAATAATTATTCAATAAGTTATCTTTTGATTTTTTTTTATATATATTTAATTTTATTAGCTGAAGGAATGTTTAAATTTATTTGTTTATTTTTGGTAAATCTGCAAATATACAGGATAAAAGAAAACACATATTGCAAGAAAGCTTGCCGAAATTACAACATAATTTGAGAGTATATCATATTGAAGCTTACTTAATTTAGTATTGGTGCTTGTACAAGTGTGTGTATGTGGGGGGGGGGGGGGATGACTGAATTATAAGTGGATCTAGGCATTTATAATTTTACAACAAAGCTCATACTTTTTATCTAAGTCTAAATTAACAACATTTTTCTTTTCTGTTCTTTTTTTTTATGAAAAACAATTGATAAATTTCTTATTGAATATAATTAAATAAAAGTGGGCAAAATCAGGAGTCTTACAAAACTTTTTTTTAATGTTAACTTTTATGTGCTATTATTAAGATAATTAGAACTGTATCAACCACTGATATTGCTCAACATCTTCTTTTTTTTTTTTTTTTTTTTTTTTTTTTTTAATGAAAAACAATAAATTTCTTTTTGAATGTAATTAAATAAAACTGGGCAAAAACATGACTTTTACAAAAAAAAAAGGTAATTTTTATAGGCTATTATCAAGATAATAGAATTGTATCAGCCACTGATATTGCTGAATAAATACTCTTCAAGATATTGTAATTATGCATCACACTTTATTTATCATTTAAATATTCTGAGGATAAGATAAGCAGAAATATTTTAATTTCAAAATGGTTAGTATAAGAAAATTTGTTTTTGTTTATTTATACTCAATAACTTACATTTAATTAATATAAAAAAATAATTTAAACAATGTATTGGGCATTTTAAAACTGTTAAAAGTTACCAAATATTTAACATCTGCATGAAGATGAGCGTGAAAAGAGTAATAGTCTGCATCGTAATAGTAAAGTGTCTGCATGTTAGCTGGCTGATTGTTATCACTATTTCTGTATAATATTTAATCACAGAAATCAGCTCAGTACGAAAAGGGGGTGGGCAGTTACCCCGGGTGCAGACTTTGGGATGCCAAATTTATACTATTAATGTCATTTTTAGGCCTGTTATAAAAAAAAAAAGTTGAGTAAGGGGGTACCAAATTGAAACGTTGCCCCGGGCACAGTTTTCCTTTCGCACGCCTATGACAGAAATTCTGTTATTAAAAATAGATTGTTATTCAGAAGTAGTGGTGACAATTAGTATTTGATTTTGCTAAAATCATACATTATCCTGTCATAGGAGACCTTTAATTCAGGTGGATAATTATTCTGGACTTTCACATACAGATGATCAGTCTGCATGCCATACCCTATACTCTTTCTCACATACTGTTATATAATCATGTATCATAAATTTCTTCATGCATTATTTAGTAATATAATATTTTGCTTAAGTAAAATATTGTATGGTATTTTACAATATTGTATAATTATGTTTTTTCTTTTTTTAAGGGGTTATTTAATGCAATTTTTAGTATGCAAACACACTTTCATAACTTAAAAACCAGTATATAAAATTATTAAAGACCAATATTACAGACATAGACATGAAAAATGATTTTTAGATATTTACAGAGGATAAAATTCCTAATAAAGAAGGATAGACTTATGCTCATAGGAAGAATACAGTACTTAAGATTGTTAGTCAAATTCAGAATTCCTCAGGCTAATGTTAAGTCTACATTCGTATATTTAAATGTCTGTTCTGGAAATTAATATTTTTAATTTTTTTCTTTCTGTGTACACCTCTACTCTTTTTGTAAAAGATTTTTTTTTCTTTTAGCTGTCAAAATATCTATAGTATATAATTATGTGAAATATTAAAATTTTATCATAGTTCGTCAACTTTTAATGTGCAAAATATGAAATTATGCTCAGTTTAGAAATATTTTGACAACTGGCAGAAAAAAAAATCTTTTAAGAATATTATACAGAAAAAAATAGTTAAAAACATTCATTTGCCACACAGACATTTTAAATGTAAAAATAAATTCAACATCTATGCATTTAAAATTTGCTAGAGTAATTCGGAAGTTGACTGATTAGCAGCCTTAAGCATTTTTAGAAATCAATGCATGTATATCATGCATGTTTTCTCATTTATAATAAACACTTCTCCAGAAATTTATTTTAAAAATTTTCTGATACATTACTATAGTAATAATTATAAAAGTAACTTCAAACAAATCTACTTCTGATATAGATCAGAAGTAGGAGAAGGGGGGCTATATATATAGGCCCTCCCCTTCTCCTCTACTCTATTTAAAAGAAAAAAGAAAAGGGTAGAGCTGTGTTAACTTTTTATGAGATACAAAACTTATTTTTATGGTGTAGATGTGTCTTAAGATAAAATATTTTATTCCCTATTAGTTATTAATTCAAGAAATGTGTTTAAAAATTTTTAAACATGTTTCTTTGAATTGATGTATTACGAATTTTAAGATCTAATCATAATTCTTCAAAATAGGCAGGCAATGTGTGAATGACTTTTTTTATGTGTTGTACATATTTTAAGTGACCAATTTAGCAGCGAAGAAGACTCTCCCAATAATCTATAAGAATAGTAATTTTTACATTTGAATATTAAATAAATCTCATAATTTACATAAATTAATGGACAGGGAGGTAGCATTTTATAGAGTTGCAGAATTAGTTAAAACTTGATTGACATTAAATTTATCGATCTGCCAAGTCATATCCTGGTTGAAATTACCTGAAAATCAGATTTTAGCGGTTGACTCATAGGTTTACAATTGTTTTCTCTTGCTAATAAAGGTAAAGAAAACATGTAGGAAAACTCAGTGGTAAACCTATGAGTCAACTGCTAAAATCTGATTTTCAGGTGTTTTTCATCACAATATGATTTGGAAAACTGATTGCACTTTAATATCCAAATTGAGTTTTAACTAATTCTGGAATTTCAACCATTAAATTTATAAGATGATTGTCTGTGCTGCTGATTCCTGGATTATAATTAAAAGATAGTAAAATCTAATTTTATTAGAAGTAATCACTCAAGAAACCATACTATTATACACAAATGAAGTTCATTTGACATTAATTAATGTCCATTAATCTCTTAAGAGATTAGTATATACATATGTTTAGTATACAAAATGTTAGTAATTTTCCCTTTAAAGTGATTAACAAGTACAAATTATAGTATCAAAACACAATTCTAATAGTTTAAGTATCGAAGTTTTTTAGAAATTTAAAGTAAAATAAAATGTTTTATGCAATTATTTATATACTTAGAAAAAATACAGTACTGTGTTACACACTTATACATGTCAGACATTAATAAACGTACAATAAATTATTATAATTACATTTCTGTTTTATTAGAAGATGCAAGAAAATTCTTGAATTTAGAAAATGACATTTAATAGGATTATCTTGAAATGAATAACAGAAATGTGAAACAGTATTTTGTGGTACCTTTGAAGGGCACTGCGATAGTCACACATTAAGTATCCATACTTGTACATGGGATCCTGAAAGGTAATTTTTAAGAATAAAATACAGCAACAAAAATATCGAAGAATGAACCTGCATGTCAGCACTATTTTCAAATAGTTTCTCTTATTTAATAGCAGAAATTTGTTAAAATAGGTGACTATCATTTTTTGGAAATAGTGGTAACAACTGACCTGGGTTTGCTATATTGCATTCATCACAGTACAGCACCAGCAGAGCTATATCGCATAAGTATCACAATGCGATATCTCATAGAAGTTTCATGCGATGCACTGTAGATGGTGCAATGTGACATCTCATAAATGTCACCTTGTGATGTCTCACAGATATTACAGTGCAATGTCACATAGATGTTACACTGCGATGTCTCATAGATGTTATACTGCGATGTTCTGTAGACGTTAGAATGCGACGTCGCCGGTCACGGACATTCAGCAGTTACCAGACCGTCTCTGAGATGATCAGTGGGACATCGCAACGTCGCAATGTGACGAACCTGCGACGTTCTCGAGATGAAACTGTGCTGTATGGGACGTTTCCAACTGTGCCAGTGCCTTTATGAGTGAATTCCGACTATGCAGTCCTTGACGAAAGTTGTATTTTTGCCTCGTATCACAGCACAGAATCGTTGGGCATGGTTAAGTAGTGCAAACTGAACTATGTTCAGAAGTTGAAATTTGAACCCCCTCCCCTCGCTACTGAACCACGCTCAGCGATTCAGATTTTGAGCTGAAAATTTAAGTTTAAGTCTAAGCTTTAGAAAGCATTTAATGAGACACAAAAAATAACGGTATAAAATAGTTGTTCGTTACTCCAAAGCCTAAAGTGCCCTCTATCGGAATTTTTTGAAACTTTTCTTTAAAATTTATTTTCAAGAAAATACTGACATAAAGAATAATTTTAGCAAAACGCGGCAGTAGTTAGAGCCTAATCTACGACACAAATATCGGGAATAACTGATTTTTGTTCTGGGGGGAGAAGGGTTTCAAATTTCAAATTTCAGTTTACGTTACTTAACTACTCGTTAGGACTCAGATTTTTAGATCAAAATTTAAGTTTAAGTCTAAGCTTTCGAAATCATTTAAAGAAATACAAAAAATAACGTTAAAAAATAGTTGTTTGTTACTCCAAAGTCTAAAGCGCCCCCTATCGGCATTTTTTGAAATTGAACTTTAAAATTTTATTTCAAGAAAATACTGTCATAAAGAAAATTTTTTGCAAAAACCGCAAACGAATCGACCAATTTTTCCATTTTTTATAATCATTTGAAATTTCGGACCCTAAACTTTAATGCCCCCTATCTCCTTGGGAATACGTCTGTGACCCTTAGTCTCCTATTTAATATTATTTGTCTTTAAGTGTACTATAACCCCTTAAAGTTCTGCCCATCTTTTATGAATCACCCTGAATACAATGCGTCCACTTTCAATGGTGGCCAATGGCAAATTTCTAAACCGTTAGTCATAGACATATAGTTCCAGTTGCAAAAATGTTTCTAAAAAGGTAAAGAAGTAATTTTTAAGCAATTTAGTTCAAAAAATTTTTTCTATTGAAAAATTATGCAAATTAAATTTTTATACGAACCCTCGTGTGATCCTCGTAATAAGTGATATTTATTAAATTTTTACCACTACTTTAACAAATAAGGCAAAAAAAGTCCCATTTCTCTGCGATTAAATTGACCGAGTAATAGCTGTTTAAAGTTGAAGCATCTTTTTTGCTGCAAAAAAGGGGTCAGTCACAAATTTACTGGAAATAAAAAATAAACATCAGATATAAAATTTAACATTAAACATCGAGAGTAAAATAATTTTTACAATATTATTTTTTAAATCTATGTTGATGTTTACATATTACAGCAAAATATACAACTTGTACTAAAAATATAAATAAATAAATAAATAAAAACAGAAATTTTATTAAATTAAATTACGAAAAGCAACGGTCACAATTCGTTATGAAATGATATATTTTTAAAATTCTATTAGATTACTTAACCTAATCGAATTTCGTATAGTCCTATAAAATAAATAAATGGTACGCACCTAAAACTACATTAATTGACATTGCATTTAAATTTTTATGCGAATTGAACCTACATCGGATACTTGTGAGTTAAAATTTGAATACAAATTTTGAACTAGGAAAACATACATACGAACATTATAAGTAAAATAAAAGCTTATCAAAATGACTCACTTTTTAGGTGCGTTCGTAATTATATAATACGTAGCACCTATAGTGATCGTTCAGTCCGTCCGTCTGTCCGTCCGTCTGTCCGTCCGTCCGTCTGTCCGTCTGTCCGTCCGTCCGTCTGTCCGTCCGTCCGTCTGTCCGCATATAACAACGCAAAAACTACCCAACCGAATCGTTTGAAATTTAAAATACATAATTATTACATAATTTTGTCGAGTCATTTCAAATTTTATGAGAATCGGATGGATAGATCAATTACAGGGACGATCAAAAGTATTCCATTACATTACGGTCAATGGGGAAAAAAGTTTCAAATGCATTTTAATCGTTTGAAATTTAAAATACGCAATTATTACATAATTCTGTCGTGTTATTTCAAATTTTTTGATAATCGTGTGCATAGATCAATTACAGGGACAATCAAAAGTATTCAATTACATTATGGTCAATGGGGAAAAAGTTTCAAATATATTCTATACGTTTGAAATTTAAAACACATAATTATTACATAATTTTTTCGAGTTATTTCAAATTTTATGAAAATCGGATGCATAGATCAATTACAGGGAAAATCAAAAGTATTCCATTACATTACGGTTTAATGGGAAAAAATGTTTCAAATGCATTTTAATCGTGTTACACTCATGCGAACTTAATAAAATTTATATGCAACTATAAAGTACATATTATACTATACATCTTACATAATTTGTGGTGCAAAGAACATTTGTTATTGATTTACAAGGCCACACAAAAGTATTCCATTACATAATGGTATAGGGAGAACATTGTTTGATGAGCGTTTTAATTGTAATTCACTATTTACAATGTTATGAGATTGATATATGAAAGTAATATTTTTAAAACTTCGTTATCGTTCGAACGCACCTAATTTGCTACGCTTCACGTGCAATTTCCAACTTGTTTAAAAATAAATCAGGCAAAGAAACAGTTTCATTTCCTTACAAAATAAAACATATGTAAAAATACAATTGAGGATGTGAATTTCAAAACTCGCGTTATAGCTTTTGTTTTCTCTGTCAGTCTATACCAATTACCACTAAAATTCTCCAAATTTATAATGAAAACCAATAGACACATTTTGAGTTTTTTCGCGATTTCCCAAAATTTGATTTTCTTGATAAAGACAATTTTGAAACTGACGTCTTCAATTATTTTAACCATTCTAGAAAATAACACTAGTTTACACGGTTTTTATACCCCAACTGAAAATTGTTAATTTATTGTTTATTTAAATAGAGTTATCTAAAGAAAATAATAAAAAAATTCTGTCACGTCTTGTTTAAGGCATATTTATTTACTTAACTGGATTACATAATTTTGGTACCGTAATTTCCGGCGTATAATTAGCGGGTCAAACAATTCTTTTTCGACCCAGAAATTTTATTTAGTAATTAAATTCAAATATTTACCACGATATAAAAAGTTACATTTTACTTAAAACATTTTCTGGGTCGAAAAATAATTGTTTGATCCGCGGATTATACGCCGGAAATTACGGTAATTATATATTAAAAAAAATCAAAAATGGCTAATTTTTGCCTTCTTTTTGTAGTTATTTGGATCAGTTTCTCTTATAATGGACCAACAGTAATCCCCTAGCATGTTTTCATCCCAAAATCCCTAATGTCGTTCTTCAAAAATCTTTAAATCTTGGTGAAAACGTTCCCCTTGTTCGTCACTCATACTTCCTAAGTTTTCAGGGGGAAAATTCAGATGCGAATGCAAGAAATGAATCTTTAATGACATGTTTACTCCCATCTGTTGAAAAAATTTCAACAAATCGGCAACAATTTCTTTGTAATTTTCACTTTTTTTATTTCGCAAAAATTCTTCCACAACCGTTTTGAATGACTTCCAAGCAGATTTTTCATTAACAGATAAAAGGCTTTCAAACTGAGAATCTTTCATAATTTTACGGATCTTTGGGCCAACAAATATCCCTCCTTTCAGTTTTGCTTCTGTAATGCTTGGAAAGATTTTTTGTAAATACTGGAAAACATCACTGTTTTTGTCAAGCGCCTTCACAAAGTTTTTCAAGAGTCCCAATTAGATGTGCAAAGGGGGTAGAGTAATGTTATTTGGATCTACCAATAGTTCGTGTTTGATGTTCATTTTTCCCGGAATATACTCGTTTCCAATTGACCATTCTTTTCTTACATAATGATGTTGTTCTGCTCGGTTGTCCCACAAACAAAGGAAACAGGAGTATTTTGTGTAACCACCCTGCAATCCCAATAACAAACCGATGACTTTGAGGTCGTCGCACACTTTCCATTGGTGTTCTTTATACTTTATTAAATTAATTAAATTACACATCGTTTCATAGCTCTCTTTACAATTCACTGCGTGTCCTATTGATGGCTTCTTATTTCCATTATTTAATAAAACAGCTATTAGACTATATTTTGAAGAGTCTACGAATAAGCGCCACTCTGTTTTATCATAGTTTTGATTCATTGCTTCAAACAGTCCCGGGATATCAGTACAATAACAATATTCACCTTCTTTTTAAAAAAATTCTGAGTAAACTTTGCTTTTGTTTCTAGACAACGTAACTTTTGTGTTTGGTGTTAAGAAGTTCCATTGTTGTAGGCGAGAACTAAGAAGCTCTGCTTAAGATTTTGATAATTGTAAATCTCTTAAAGATCATTTAATTCGGCTTGGTTAGTTAAAAGTGAAGTCTTTTCTTGAAGAGAGAACTCGTCAGATCATTAGAAATCGATCTGAATTCAACATCACTTTCATTGTCATCTCCTAGTGTATTTACACTCGAATTACCAGGACAAACTGAACGTGATAGATCTTTCGAGTGTAAAATGGGCTTAGTAACAACGGAACTTGGCCATATATAATACTCGCCTTATTTTTTGTATTATACCCCACTGTCTTCGTAACACAAAAGTAATACTAATTTTCATGATTACTAGGTTCTCTTCATAACATTGGTGAACCAAATGGAAGGTGTGCGGTTTTTCCTGATGACCACTGGAGTAAAACGATTCTAGAGCTTTCGCAAAATACATGAGGCACCCGCTTTTTATCTTGGTTTGCAACATGAAATCAAAAATAATGAAGATATGCACTTTTTAATGAATCTACAATGAGTCATCTTAAAAAAAAATGTATATATATATATATATATATATATATATATATATATAGGGGGAACTGGGGTACATTGATACAGTTTTTTTTCTAAGTTTTTTTTGGTGTCAAGAAAGTAGAAAATTCAAGTTTTTTTCCCAGGAAGTGACAGCAAAACTTGTGTAGTATGTTATAAAAATGTACAATCATTGTTTTATATAGTATTTTTGCATGTAATTTAAAAAAAATCAAAAAAAGTCATTTGTATCAATGTGCCCCATCCCCGGGGCAGATTGATACGTTTGAGAAAAATGACGAAAAAATAATACCAATGCATATTTTTCATAGAAAATGAATTAGAAAACCATTTTATATTTATTTATAAAAATTCAAATCACCCACAATTTACTTTTAAGCAGTATTAAAGCAAACAAAATTAAATATATTATGACCTGATGTTCTGGTTGTTTCTTGTCTGATTGTTGGCTGTGGTAACTTTGTCATATCTAGCACTTCAACCCCAGCATTATCTTCTTTCTTATGAAAGATGAAAAAATTACCAGTTTTTCTGTTTATAAATAAGTTCATAAACCGAAAATAAAGGATAATTATATTAAAAATTCTGTTTATAATATAAGTATCATTTTCTGTTCTGCAGTTTGTTTCTCTTACTTAACATTTCGCATGTCGAAAATACTTTTTTCTCTGGAGAATCGATATAAATTCGAGATTTGCCAGAATAGCGTCCTTTTCTTTTATTAGTTCTACTAGCACTAGATGCTGGGTAAGTTCCTACGTCTTCTGTTTTCAAAAATACTATAAAATGTTCTAATATAAAGAAATTAGAGCTATTTCACTTCAATAAAAACTAATATTAGAAATTTTTCGTGAAAAAAAGGTTGGATTAAGGAGTGTATGGTAAAAAAAATAATAAAAGATAATGAAAATATGAACTATTAAAGGATTTAGGCTGTATCAATGTGCCCCGTCATAGACTGTATCAATGTGCCCCATACAGCGATTTTGAATAAAATGAGTCTCAAATCCAACACTTCACAATATATCTAACAATAAATAATGAAGAACTGATAAAGAGTAGCTGTACTTACCAGGGAGAGTATTCATTTTGGTTGAAAATACTGGAACAGTTATATAATAGCATTTCAATAGTACAACTCATACTTACTTTTGAACAACAAAAACAATAAATCACCCGTCCCATTTCATTAAACTACTGAATCATTCCAAGATTTTCTGTATGTAGTTGAATACACTAGCATCATCTTTTGGAGCTGTTGTGAAACTTCCTGTAATGACCCTGTGAGCGGTAGAGGGGGTGTATCAATGTGCCCCATGTATCAATGTACCCCAGTTCCCCCTACATATATAGACTGTCCACAAACATAACAAAAACGGTCAGAACTTTGTTTACTCTTTCTACTCGACATTTTAATTCAATCCGATACAAAATATTTGTTGTTTGAAGCGAACGAATGAGCATTAAACTCTCGTCACCACGTTGGGTAGTTAAAAAAAAAAAAAAAAAAAATTACTGCAGAAAGAAAATTGTGACGTGATAGATTATTTCTGCTGACACTTTAAGGTTTAAGGAAGGTAGACTAATACATTTATATACAATTCTTTCGGGGTATATAAAAAAAAGTTCAAATTTGTAAACTAGTGTAGGGGAAGATGGGGATACTTGAGCCATTTTTTGAATTTTAATATTTTTTAATTTTTTATATTTTTTTAGAATAAAATAAAATATTGAAAATGAAAATTTGATATTTCTTCTTCAACTAAAAACCACTTTCAATTAATTTTGAAATATTTTTCTATGTATAATAAATGTTTTTTTATTGTTTTACATCGTGGCTCAAGTATCCCCATGGCGGGGATACTTGAGCCATGGTGAAGGGATACTTGAGCCACTAAGGAAAAATACCTACTAAAGTAATTTTTTTCGCTTTATTTTTGCACAAATATTTTACAGAATGATAAATTATGAAACGTAAAGTCCTTCAAAACCAATTGAGAAAACAAAGCTAGTAATACGATCATTTTTGTCGTTAAAACTGGTTGTCGGAGGATAATTTCAACTTGAGTTATAACGACGGTAGAAACATCCTCAGTTCAGAGCCATTTAAATTTGGAATCTGCAATTCTTCGGGCAAATTTCATTTTCAAAATATTAAGCACTTATCCAACAAATATTTTTACAGTTTTCTTTCTGGCATATTTTATTAGTAACCAACCATCAATAGAAGATTTTCTTTTCACATCATCACCATCATTGACAGAATTTTCCTCTAATGATAGTGTCGAACTCATGCTTTTAACTTAGTAGCTGTCGGAATTTAAGCCAGATGTATCATTCTACTATTTCAAACACTTTTTTGATTTCACAGAAAAAGATTTTGTCTTCCTCTTTGGCTCCATGCAGGTAAGTTTGAACTGGTAGACGATGGGACGAAGTCTCAAAATATGCTTAAAAATGAGATTCCGTTTGCCATCTCTTAGGACTACGTAAATTTGTTGTTAAAATGTTTTAACATCCATATTTTATCGAAAAATGCAATGTTCCCACATTGAAACTTGCACATTTCTATAAAATACAAAAATATATTCGGAACTATATCTTTTAACCACTTTGCAGCCATTTTCAGAATCGGCACTAGATGGCGCCACCAAAATCCATTAAAAAGAAACAAAAATACAACAAAACAACTTTTAAATCACAATACATGTTTTTTTATTTTATATTGTGTCTAAAAAGATATTAATTCTGAGCTAAATAAGCATATGTTTGGTATTTTGTTATATTGTTGTCACATATAAATGATACTGTAACCATCCGCCATTTGTTTATTTACATTCGTATGGGTTTAAATCCTTTGAAGATTTTGAAACGAGAAATAATAAAAAATAATACAATTGCTTACAAACAGATAGGATGTCAAACGTGTGTCTGTGTTATAAAAAATGTATAAATATTAGATTTTCACAGAATATTTAAATTTCCATATCAGAAAAAAATTTCCTAGCAGAAGCGCGTAATTTTTTATATTTATATTCACACACATATTAGGGATACAGCGAACAGTGATTTAGCAGAATACCGAATATTCGGTTAGCCAAATACTTTTTATACTTCAAAGTTTAACCCTTTACGACACGGGCAAAATCTGATGTAAAATGAGAAATTATCGAATAACACCGGAATTCACAAACGAATTTTTTAGATTCTTTGAAATCCTTAATTTAAGCTTCTATTGTAAAAGCAAAATTTTACTAAAATATTATTGGTGCCGTTTGCAAGTTTCGAATTAAAATTAGGTATCCCAGACTGGGCACAGTGTGCCGGAAAGGGTTAAAGGTATTAAAATGTTACTTTTAAAACAATTTTCAAGAACTTTTAATAAATAAATTTTATATTAAAAAAAATCTGATTTCATATATTTAAAGAATAATTATAAGATTTTTTTTAATTAATAAAATTTTAAATTTCATGGTAATTATAAAACATATATATATGTATGGTGGATTAATTTTTGAACGCAAACAATAATAGCAAAGGAAAAAAATCTTGTATGATACACGATGCTCTGACAATTGTTTAAAATTAAATATATACAAATATGGTGGAATTAATTTTTGAATGCAAGCTGTAATAGCAAAAAGAAAAAATCTTTTGATACAACGATGCTCTGACATTTGGACACAAACATGCACAAGGAAAAAAAAAAATGTATGGTACAAAATGCTCTGACAATTACTTAAAATCATAAATATATATGTATGGATACATTTTTGAATCCAAACAGTAATAGCAAGGAAAAAAAAGTTGTATGATACACGATGTTCTGACGATTAAATTAAATATATTTATGAATAAATTTTTGAATGCAAACAGTAACAGCAAGGGAAAAAAAAATCTTGTATGAAATACGATGCTCTGACAATTACCTAATTAAAACTAAATATACGTATGGACAAATTTTTAAATGTAAAATTAATAGCAAAAGGGAAAAAAAAAGAAAAAAAAAAGAAGAAGGACATTACAAGGATATTAAATCGTCGATTAAAATTAGGAAAGTGACAAGGAAATTCAATTGTTATTTAAATTCTGAATGATGTGAATGCAAAAATATACGAGCAGCCAGAATTCGGTTCTAAGGGGGGGGGGGGGGGGGGGAGTTTCTCAAGAAAAGGTGCTTGTCGGTTATTTGAATCGCCGGTTAATAGAATAGTATTAATTTGAATATTCTTAAATTGAAAGAGCATTTGTATGGCAAGAAATCATCATTCTTTTTGCATAATGCGTCTCAGAAAAGTGATTTAGTTCAAATATCTAATTTTTACATCCATGCAATATACACTTTCACCGCTTTAAGTAGAATTTTTGCCATTTAATTGAATCATTTTTAATAAATAAAATCTGATTCAATAAAGCGGCGGATTCTAAAATACGCCAAAGCGTTTAAATATTAAGTTTAGTTTTGATTCATATAAGCGGCAATTATAGCGACCTTTCTTAGCTCTGGGCAGCGGTGCCCAGAGAGGGGTTTAGTCATGCAAAATGCGTTATGCAATTTAGTTTCTTTTTTTTTGGGGGGGGGGGGAGGGGGAGATTTTTAAATTCTCTCTTTTTTTTTACTGCTAAAAATTTTTTTGATAATTTTTAATATTACTTTTAAATTTTTTCAACATTTAATTTCCAGAAATGTTCCTGTGTTTTCTTTTTTCTAATTCTAGACAAGGGCAATAAGAACTCATTCTGCTATACTCAACTCGCTATATTTTGTAAATCTTGATCCTTTTAATATCACTTTAAAATTTTTTCAACATTGAATTTTCAGAAATGTTCCTGTGTTTTCTTTCTTTAAATTCCAGATAAGGGTAATAAGAACTCATTCTCGAACTCAACCTATGCTCAACTCGCTATCTTTTGAATGTGCAGTAGATTAAAAGTAGAATATATTTTACAATTGATATTCAGTTTAGGGGGGGGGGGGGGGTCAACGTTAAAGTATGAAGATTTTTTTTTTTTGGGGGGGGGTGTTGCGTCATTGGGTTTGGGGGAGATGGTCACCACTGGCTCTGGGAGGGGTTTTAACCCAAAACCCCCTTTCCCCTTGGCTGCGCCACTGCGAGCAGCAGTATCAGCCATATTCAGCGAGTTAGAATCAAACGAAAACGCAAACAATATGGCATACAAGCATTCAAAACGTAAACACGCGGAAGAATACAAAACACGCACAGCTGAATAAATAAATACAAAGTGCAAACATTAAGTGTATTTTGCATTAATAATACTTTCAAAACATAAAATTAAATAAAAAAAAGCGATAATTGCTATTTAAAAGCTGACTTTGAGATTTTAAATTGCGTTTTGCTGGCGCCATCTAGTGGCGATTGTACAAATTGCTGTAAACAAGACAATAAATATAGTTCGTAATATAATTGTTATTTTATAAATAATGTGCACATTTAAGCGTGGGAACATTGAGACTTCAGATAAAATTAAATAATTAGAATAGTTTACTAAAAGATTTTTTAGTCCCAAAGCTTGGCAAACGAACTTGAACGATATTAGTGTTTGTCCCACAGTCTATGGGAATTTTGTTGCTTTTCTTGTTTTTGTGCGCTCTTTTTACCAATTTTTCTTCAATTTTCTTAGTTAAAAAAAAGTTACTGCAACAGAGGTTACGATTTCAATATAAAATATTAATCTTAATGTGTTATATTAAAAAATAAATATTTTAATATGTTGGACCTGACTAATTAAAGTATTAGAGATTATAGCCTGTAAAACCGTTTTAAAAAGTTATTTTAATTTAATGAAAGTTAAATTGAAAACTATGCTTACATTTATCTAGACAGGCTATTTTTTTAGTCAAAATGAAAAATAAAATAGATATTTTCATTTAAAAAATATACATTTTTAAACAGGTCGTTATTTAAAATTAGGTCGTTATATTAAATTAGGTCGTTATTTAAAAAAAAAAAAAAAAAAAAAAAAAAAAAAAAAAAAAAAAAAAATGAAAAATTAACCTCCCTTTTATCCAGAAAAATATCTATTAGTGAATATAAGGATGGAATTTTATTTTTTGTTTGTTTCACCCATGTTTAATTTCTAGTGGGGATGGTTGAGACATGGCTCAAGTATCCCCACTCTCATTGGCTCAAGTATCCCCACTATCACTATTTTTGTTTCCCAGAGTTTTACTAAATAAAGCATGCAGCTATTAGAACTATTTTAGACTCAAAATACAATTGAAATTATGCTTATTGAATATATGTATATAGTTGCAACTTTAAACAAAACTTTGATTACAAAAAAACAAAAAAACCATGCACCCAAATATTTACTTCAGATAGGGAAAAGACAACTATTAATCACTATATTTTCAAAATGGTACCAAGATGTGTGATTTCTTTTTTACATGCTCAGAACTATAAATATGTTATCATATTGGCAGTTTTAGAAAGAAAAATTAACCAACTGTAGAGATAATAGGGGTGGCTCAAGTATCCCCTATGCTCAAGTATCCCCACTCTCCCCTAATTAATAAAAATCAACACCATTGCAAAACTTATACACCTGCAGCACCTTCAGTTGAATCGCTTTAAAAATATTTCTTTACCTCATTTAAAACATTTTTTGCAATTGAAACTATATATCTGTGACAAATTGTTTAGGAATTAGCATTTGGACAATGTTCTAAATGGACTCCCTTTATGATACTTTAAGCATTTAGTGTATGTTCTCTTAAAGCTTAGTCCAACTCATCCGTTTAATGTTCAGAAAAGTGATGAAATTTAAAGTTTCATAACTCGGTCAGTTTTAATCTGAGATGAATGGGACTTTTTTTGTATTGCTTGTTAGAGTGATGGAGAATTTTTACTAAATATCTTTTATAGGATCGGGAGACCTAAATCGATTAAAAAACAATTCTTTACCCTTTTTAAAGCATTTTTGTAACTGGAACTATATATCTATTACTAACGGTTTAGAAATTAGCCATTGGCCGCCGTTGAGAGTGGACACACTGTACATTATATATGTGTGTGTGTGTGTGTTATAACATTCTTACATAAACATTTAAAAAATCGATGTGTGAATGTATTCGTTTAAAATAGAAATACATATTTTAAAACATAAAATACTTTTCCAATGTGACTCCTTTTGTGCTGCTTACGAAAAGGGCGAAGTAGGAAAATGTATTCTTCTCAATTCTCTTAAAAACAGTTAGATCACTTTTCCCGATTTTTTTTTTTTTCACTTTAAAAAAGCAGCTCAGATTATGTGGGGACTGCTTACTTTGCAGTTCCATTAGTAAAACGATATGTTGGAATGTTAAAAAGTTTTAATCGTTTTTAGGTTTTAAAAGCAGTTCAATCTAAATTTACTTTGTACACCCGGGCTATTGCTTTAAAAAAGGATCAATATTTTAACAGACTTTTACAGAAGCAGGTTCTATGATTCATTTGTGTGGTGGGTATATACAGGGTGTTCAAAAAGTCTGGAAACGGCCGAATAACTTCTGAAATACATATGAGATTGAAAAACGTAAATATACGTGTTAAATATTTTTAAATAAGCTACTCTGTGATACCAAATTTGACCTTCGAAACCGACCCCCTAGGGTCAGAGGGGGTCCAACTTTGAAATCTTAAATTAAAACCCCCATTTTTTATTGCAGATTCGGATTCTACGGACAAAAATACGTAACTTTTGTATTTGATGTTTATTTCAAATCTTCGTTTATCACGGTGTAATCGAGCATATTAAATCGATACATATTCCCGCTTTTCCAACGGGATTTTCCCTAATCGAAACTGATTGGGCAGAATTTTTGACGTCAAATTCCTCGTCTTTTGTAGAAATAGCGTTTCCTGAAAATCACCCGTGGCGATTATTTCAATAGTGCTACACTGTTAAAAATGGAGGATATTCCAGTTACGTTTTGATCACGTGGTCAAGGCAAAAGCTTCTAGCGTAAAGAAGAGAAAGCTTCGTTAGATGCAATGTAAATCCAAACCAGCCAATGGAACAGTTCATAGGGAAAGCAGTAGTAGCCTCCCTGCTTATCAGTTAGAAGTTCTTTGGGTAAATTACCGGTACCACGTGACTTTCTATAGCCTCGAACGCAGATTTGGAATATCCTCCATTTGACCCATTTGCTGCAGCGTCACTCCACAGCTATTATAGAATATCTGTTTTGTGACCAATGAGAATGCTCCATAACACAGTAAAGTAATCGTTTTCTATAAAAGCGGTGGAGTGACGATGCAGCAAAAGGGTCAATTTTTTTACAGTGTACTTTACTGTGTTATGGAACATTCTCATTGATCATGAAAGAGATATTCTATAAAAACTGTGGAGTGACGCTACAGCAAATGGATCAAATTTTTAACTGTGTAGCACTACCAAAATAATCGGCACGGGTGATTTTCAGGAAACGCTATTATCGCAAAAGACGAGGAATTTGATGTCATAAATTCTCCCCAATTAGTTTCGATTAATGAAAATCCCGTTGGAAAAGCCGAAATATGTATCGTATTAATATGCTCAATTACACCGTGATAAACGAGGATTCGAAATAAACATCAAATACAAAAGTTACGTATTTTTGTCCGTAGAATCCGAATCTGCAATAAAAAATGGGGGTTATAATTTAAGATTTCAAAGTTGGACCCCCTCTGACCCCCAGGGGGTCGGTTATGAAGGTCAAATTTGGTATCACTGAGTAGCTTATTTAAAAATATTTAACACGTATATTTACGTTTTTCAATCTCATATGTATTTTTCGAGTTATTCGACCGTTTCCAGACTTTTCGGACACCCTGTATACAGGGTGTTTCTAAATTCATGGTCCAAACTTTAAGGGGTGATAGTTCACATCAAGACAAACAATATTTAAATAGGAAACCAAGGGTTCCAAAGTCTTCCGAAGGAGATAGGCGCCATTAAAGTTTAGGGTCCAAAAATTCAAATGATTATGAAAAACAGAAAAATTGGTCGATTCGTTTGCGGTTTTCACTAAAATTATTCTTTATGTCAGTATTGTCTTGAAAATAAATTATAAAGATAAATTTCAAAAAATGACGATAGAGGGCGCTTTAGACTTTAGAGTAACGAACAACTATTTTTTACCGTTATTTTTTGCATCTCATCAAAGGTTTCGTAAGCTTAGACTTAAACTTAAATTTTGAGCTCAAAATCTGAATAGTTGGAAGCAGTTAAGTAGCACAAACTTAACTGTGTTCAGAGGGTTTTAAATTCAAATGATTATAAAAAACGGAAAAATTGGTCGATTGATTTGCGGTTTTCACTAAAACTATTCTTTATGTCGGTATTTTATTGAAAATAAATTATAAAGATAAATTTCAAAAAATGCCGATAGAGGGCGCTTTAGACTTTGGAGTAACGTACAACTATATTTTATCATTATTTTTCTCATTTCATAAAATTTTTTTAGAAGCTTAGACATAAACTTAAATTTCGAGATGAAAATCTGAATCGTTGGGAGTGGTTAAGTAGCGCAAACTGAACTGTGTTCAATGGGGGTGGGGAGGTTCAAATTTCAAATGATTATAAAAAACGGAAAAATTGTTTGATTCGTTTGCCGTTTTCGCTAAAACTATTCTTTATGTCAATATTTCCTTGAAAATAAATTTTAAAGATTAATTTTAAAAAATACCGTTAGAGGGCGCCTTAAACATTGGAGTAATCAACAACTATTTTTAACCGTTATTTTTTGTATCTAATTAAATGCTTGTAAAAGTTCAAACTTAAATTTTGAGCTCAAAATCTGCATCGTTTTGAGTAACTAATTGCGGAAATTTGAAATGTGTTCGAGGGGTGTGGAGGGTAACATTTTAACTCCTGAACACTGTTCAGTTTCCGCTTCTTAACCCCTCCATCGATTTAGAATTTGAGCTCAAAATTTAAATCTAAGCATTTGCAAGCATTTAATTAGATACAAAAAATAACGCTTAAAAATAGTTGCTGGTTATTCTAAAGTTTAAGGCGCCCTCTATCGGTATTTTTTTAAATTAATCTTTAAAATTTATTTTCAAGGAAATATTGACATAAAGAATAGTTTTAGCGAAAACGCCCTTAGCAAAAAGTGGCATAGGATTTTTTATGGAAACACATGGTTTTATATGGAAAATCATAAAAAAATTATGTCATTATATGTAAACATATTGTATTCATATGGTAAACATTCATCGCTCTATGGTATTGCAGAGCAATGTCTATGGTAAAGTTATAGGATAATGATATATACCATACATTTTTTGGTATCCAGAGAAATGTGTATGGTAAAATTATAGGATAATGATATACACCATACATGATATGGTATTCCATAATCAGGTGTATGGTAAAACTATAGGGAAATGAAATTTACCATACATTCAATGGTGTTCCATAGCGTGATGTATAGCAAAATAATACATAATTGTTTGCACCATAAATTGTATAGTATTTCAAAGCATGGTGTATGGTAAAATCTTAATGCCTTTTGAAAGTTTATAATATATTAGATTTTGTGTAACTATAATGTAAAATTACCGGTTGCGGTCATCTCAAAACTTTGTATCTTTATGTATGTCTTATGCACTTCTAAAAAATAGAATCATAGCAACGCCACTGGTTAGATAGTTTAAACCAAAATCTATTTAGGAACAACTTATGTTAACTTATAACCAGTCTAATGAAATTGAAATAATTTGAGTCCCTTGATCTCAAATTAATATAACATAAAATAACATATTTTATTCTTATATAATTCATATATATATAAGTGTGTAAATGCGTTGAAAAAAAAATCTTGAGAAAAATAAATTATTCAATAAAAATATATAATTGACATATTTCCTATAAAATTCTAACAGCGATTAAAGGAGTCAGGGACACACATAAAAAATACTGCATTAAAAATTTATCTGATTTTTTATGCTTATAATGACATTTTTTAAAAATCATATTTAGAAAAAGAAATATGTGGTTCTTTTTTTTTTTTTTTTTTCGTTTTCAGCATCTAGCTTTTAAGCATTGATTGTCATGGATAAGACTTCTTGTATGCGTTTTTCTTCATGATGGGTTTTCACAATTTCTCACATTTAAATTGTAATGACTCAAGAACCGTTAAACATAAATGCTTTAAAATTAGAACATGCCTTTTTTTAATTGCTTTACTTTAATTTTGATTCAGCAAATTTGAAAAAAATATTTATTTTTGAAAGTATTATTTTTTTTTTCAAACTTTTACTTTAAATAAATTTTTTATTAATATTTTTAAAAAGGCTGAATCAAAATTAAAATGTAGGTGTTTCTGTTTATTTAATTGCTAAAAAACTAAAATTCTACAATTATTACATTGAGTTACAGTAATTTTTAATCTCCCTCCACTTTTTTTAATAAATTTTAAATTAAAAAAAATATAGAGAAGTTTTATCATGTGATTTTGTTTTAAAATGGTATGTTTAATATCACAAAAAATTGCGAAATTTTAATTCAATAAAAGATTTTTTAATGTGTCCCGGACCCCCTCAAAATAAACAAATTGTCAAAAATAGCCTATAATTATTTAAAGAAAATCTTTTTGAATTTATTTTAAAAAGGACCTACAAATATTTGAATCACCAAAAGAATTTTTGAAATATCTTTTAAAAATATTAAAAACAAATTATTAATGCATATATATTAATATAATATGTTATAATATGCTAATTTAATGTTAATAAACAACTTAATATTACAAAAAAAAAAAAAAAAAAAAAAAAAAAAAAAAAAAAGACGGTTTATAATTGATTCACGTTATTTGATAATTTTAAAGTCATTTTATATGGAACAACAAGGATTTTTATTTTATTTAAAAGTTAAAAATTATCTAAAGATTAAAAATTATTTTACGATCTATAAAAATATAAAAAAAATTACCGATATTTTTATCGACCTCAAATTATGATAATATATTAAATAATAGTGTTATTATATTGTTCTTATGTATTTCATATATGTAAGCAGAGTCTATGCGTTATAAATAAAAATCCTATGGAAGAAATAAAATGATTTAACAAAAATATATATTTGATGACATATTTCCTATAAAATTCTAACAGCGATTAAAGAAGTTTGTAAATACAAACTTCAAAATTACAAACTTCTGTAAATACAAACACATTCTTAAAACTGCATTAAAAATTTCTTTATTTTTTCTTATGCTTATAATGATGTTTAAATCATGTTTTCTATTATAATTCGAAGAGACAATAGTCAGACAATCGTAGTATTTTTTAGTTTTGGTTTTTATATTCATTTATATTCATTTTATATGCAACAACAAAGTTTTTATTTTATTTTATTTAAACGTTAATAATTATTGAAAAGATTAAAAATCATTTTACAATGTACAAAAATATTGAATATATCTATTAATCTTTTTGGTATTAAAATTTAAAAGAAAGATTCAAAATTTCCGTAAAAATTATCTAAAAAATAGTAATATATATATATTTTTTTACTTTAAAATTAAAAAATGCTCGTAAGTAAGGAATTAATATAATTATTAAAAATATATTATATACTAAGTTATCAAATGATTTCTTATTCTTATTAAATATTATTTCTTATCGACTTTCTATTTTTTTTAAATTAATTTTAATAAACAGAAAGTAGTTTTTCCTTTAATTAATTGGATTTTATAACTAAATAATATTTGCTAAGATATTTACTCCATTTATTAAAATAATAAATTAACTTATAAATACATGTCTATAAAACAATTTATATAAAAAAACCCCTTTAAAACTACCTTCTTTTGTCTACCATTAACTTAGAACGACAAATAATGATGATTTACCGAAACGCTTTATTCATATAACGTTTTATAAGCACAGCTCATCACACCGCATGGCCGAATGGTTAGGACGCTCGTCTTCCATCCCTACCGTCCGTGGATCAAATCCCACTGCTTCCCAAGGTCGAAGTGCATAGCTTAGTTCCCAGTATTCCTAAAAGATGGCGCCACCAAAGTTGATATCGTTATTATTTTTTAATATATAGTACCATAAAGAATTACCATACACTTAACGTTTATATGGTTTTTCATAAGAATTACCATACACTTAACGATTATATGGTTTTCCATAGAATCACTTTTACCATAGGCAAAAATCCATATGATTGCACTTATGGTGTTTTTTTTATGGTAATTCTATGCCTTTTTTTGCTAAGGGCGGCAGACGAATCGACCAATTTTTCCGTTTTTTAAAATAATTTGAAATTTGAACCTCCCCATCCCCATTGAACTCAGTTCAGTTTGCTCTACTTAACCACTCCCAACGACTCAGATTTTCATCTCAAAATTTAAGTTTATGTCTAAGCTTCTAAGAAAATTTTATGAGATGCGAAAAATAACGGTAAAATATAGTTGTACGTTACTCCAAAGTCTAAAGCGCCCTCTATTGGCATTTTTTGAAATTTATCTTTATAATTCATTTTCAATAAAATACCGACATAAAGAATAGTTTTAGTGAAAACCTCAAATCAATCGACCAATTTTTCCGTTTTTTATAATCATTTGAATTTAAAACCCTCTGAACACAGTTAAGTTTGTGCTACTTAACTGCTTCCAACTATTCAGATTTTGAGCTCAAAATTTAAGTCTAAGCTTACGAAGCCTTTAATGAGATGCAAAAAATAACGGTAAAAAATAGTTGTTCGTTACACTAAAGTCTAAAGCGCCCTCTATCGTCATTTTTTGAAATTTATCTTTATAATTTATTTTCAAGACAATACTTACATAAAGAATAATTTTAGTGAAAACCGCAAACGAATCGACCAATTTTTCTGTTTTTCATAATCATTTGAATTTTTGGACCCTAAACTTTAATGGCGCCTATCTCTTTCGGAAGACTTTGGGACCCTTGGTTTCCTATTTAAATATTGTTTGTCTTGATGTGCACTATCACCCCTTAAAATTTGGACCATAAATTTAGAAACACCCTGTATATATATGTATACAGGGTGATTCCAAATTTTTTTTACAATAAAAGAGGGGTGATAGTACACATCAAGACAAACAATATTAAATAGGAGACCAAGGGTCCAAAACGTTTTCCTAAGGAGATAGCCGCCATTAAAGTTTAGGGACCAAAATTTCAAACAAACATAAAAAACGGAAAAATCGGTCGATTGATTTGCGGTTTTCACTAAAATTATTCTTTATGTCGGCATTTTCTTGAAATTAAATTATAAAGACAAAATTCAAAAAATGCCGATAGAGGGCGCTTTAGACTTTGGAGAAACGAACAACTATTTTTTGCCGGTATGTTTTGCATCTAATGTTTTCGTAAGTTTAAACTCAAACTTAAATTTTGAGCTCAAAATCTGTAGTTGGGAGTGGTTAAGTAACACAAACTGAGCTGTGTTCAGAGGGTTCAAATTTCAAATGATTAAAAAAAAAAAAAACGGAAAAATTGGTCGATTAATTTGCAGTTTTCACTAAAACTATTCTTTATTTAGGTATTTTCGTGAAAATAAATTATAAAGATAAATTTCAAAAAATGCCGATAGAGGGCGCTTTAGACTTTGGAGTAACGAACAACTATTTTTTGCCGGTATGTTTTGCATCACATTAAATGTTTTCGTAAGTTTAAACTCAAACTTAAATTTTGAGCTCAAAATCTGTAGTTGGGAGTGGTTTTAAGTAACACAAACTGAACTGTGTTCAGAGGGTTCAAATTTCAAATGATTAAAAAAAAAAAAAAAAAACGGAAAAATTGGTCGATTAATTTGCAGTTTTCACTAAAACTATTCTTTATTTAGGTATTTTCGTGAAAATAAATTATAAAGATAAATTTCAAAAAATGCCGATAGAGGGCGCTTAAGACTTTGGAGTAACGAACAACTATTTTTTGCCGTTATTGTTTGCATCTCTTTAAATGATTTAGGAAGGTTAGACTTAAACTTAAATTTTGAGCTGAAAATCTGAATAGTAGGGAGTGGTTAAGTAGCACAAACTGAACTGTGTTCAAGGGGGAGGGGGAGGTTCAAATTTAAAGTAATTATAGAAAATGGAAAAATTGGTCGATTCATTTGCGATTTAAAATAAAACTACTCTTTAAGTCAGTATCTTCTTGAAAATAATTTTTAAAGATAAATCTCAAAAAATTCCGTCAGAAGGAGCCTTAAACTTCAGAGTAACCAACAATTCATTTTAACCATTATTTTTTGATTCTAATTAAATGCTTGCAAAAGCATTTTAAATGTTCTCGGAAGCTTAGATTTAAACTTAAATTATTAGCTCAAATCCTGAATCGTTATGAGGAGTTAAGAAGCGCAAACTGAAGTGTGTTCAGCAGTTAAAATTTAACCCTCTTTCCTCCTCGAGCACATTTCAATTTTTCGCTACTTAAACACTCCCAGCGATTCAGAATTTCAGCCCAAAATTTAAGTCTCTGCATTTGAAAGCATTTAATGAGATTAAAAAAATAATAGTTAAAAATAGTTGTACGCTACTCCAAAGTCTAAGGCGCCCTCTATCGGCATTTTGTGAAATTTATTTTTAAACATTATTTCCAAGAAAACACTGATTGATCAAGAAAACTGCTGATTTAAAAATTAGTTTTAGCAAAAATCGCAAACGAATCGACCAATTTTTCCGCTTTTTACAATTATTTAAAATTTGAGCCCCATGAACACAGCTAAGTTTGTCTACTTAACCACTCCCAGCTATTCAGATTTTGAGCTCAAAATTTAATTTCAAGTCTAAGATTACGAAAACATTTAATAAGATGCAAAAGATAACGCCAAAAAAGAGTGTTTCGTTACTCCAAAGTCTAAAGCGCCCTCTATCGGTATTTTTTGAAATTTATCTTTATAATTTATTTTCACGAAAATACCTAAATAAAGAATAGTTTTAGTGAAAATCTCAAATTATTCGACCAATTTTTCCGTTTTTTATAATCATTTGAAATTTGAACCCTCTGAACACAGCTCAGTTTGTGTTAGTTAACCACTCCCAACTACAGATTTTGAGCTCAAAATTTAAGTTTGAGTCTAAGCTTACGAAAACATTTAATGAGATGCAAGAAATACCGGCAAAAAATAGTTGTTCGTTACTCCAAAGTCTAAAGCGCCCTCTATCGGCATTTTTTGAAATTTATCTTTATAATTTAATTTCAAGAAAATGTCGACATAAAGAATAATTTTAGTGAAAACCGCAAATCAATCGACCGATTTTTCCGTTTTTATGTTTATTTGAAATTTTGGTCCCTAAACTTTAATGGCGGCTATTTCCTTAGGAAAACATTTTGGACCCTTGTTCTCCTATTCAATATTGTTTGTCTTGATGTTTACTATCACCCCTCTTTTATTGTAAAAAAAATTCGGAATCACCCTGTATATACATATATATATATATATATATATATAATGTTCAGTATGTTTTTTTTTTCTATTAAACTAAAATGGTTAATATTGTTTACTGTTAATGGTCTTATATATATATATATATTAGTATATAACCCCGCCAAAAATGACGGAATTTTCACTTGCATTTCATTTTCATAATAATAGAAACAGAATGAATATTTTAGTATTGAAGAGTTTGTATTGTAGAAAAGCACATTTTAAAAATAACAATAGATTTCTACAAGTACTAATGATGAAGTTTTTTTTTTTTTTTTTTTTTTTTTTTTTTTTTTTTTTTTTACTTGATATTTAGTTTTTGAACAAATTTTAATTTCAAAACAAAGAGCAGTATTTATTACAATAATAATAATAATAATTAGCAAAATGAAACTCAATTTCTGAAGATCTTACAAATCATTAAAATTAATTATTGAAGTTTTATAAATTTTAAAATACATTATTTTTATTAAAAGTATGATTCGGCAGTGGCTTTAATCATGGGCATATGATAGACTTTTAGTTCGATGCTTTTAGGCATGAATTAAGAAGCTTTGTGTTTTGTTTTTTAAATTTGGATTTGGCGCCATCTATACGCAGTTAATATAAACAAAACAACTTTTTTTAAAAAAATAGTAGTTTCTTATAGAAAATAGCACCGTTTTCAAAGAAAATTCGCGTATTTTCGACTATTTTTCGAGAAAATTCGTTTATTTCCCTTGATTTTTCGAGAAAATTCGCATATTTTCCGCGATTTTTTGACAAAATTTGCATCTTTTCCGCGATTTTTCGACAAATTTCGCTTATTTTCCCCGATCTTTCGACAAAATTCGCATATTTTCCCTGATCTTTTGTCAAAATTCTCGTATTTCTCAAGATCTTTCGTTAAGATTCGCCTATTTTCCTCTATTTTCCTCTATTTTTTGACAAATTTTGCGGATTTTCCCCGATTTTTCTACAAAATTTTGATATTTTCTCGGATCTTTCTATAAAATTCGCGTATTTTCGGACGATTTTTCTGCAAAATTTGAGATTTTACACGATTTTTCGATAAAATTCGAGTATTTTTCACGATTCTTTGATAAAATTCGAGCATTTTTCCGCAGCCTGTCCACGGAAATCGCGTTTTCCCTGCAATCTTTTGACAAAAATCGCGCCTTGTTCGTGATCCTTTAACAATAATTCTGTCTTTTACCGCAATCCTTTAACGGAAATCGTTTTTTCTTCTTTTTATTTTTCTGCAATCCTTTGATGGAAATCGCATTATCTCCCGCGATTCTCTGAAGAAAATAATATTTTTTTCAACATTTTTTTATTTATTATTATTATTATTATTTTTGTGATCATTTGCAGAAATTTGCTTGATTTGGTGTAGTTCGTACTGGCTTTTTTGTTTTATTTCATCCGTTATGTCCCCCCCCCCCCCTAAAAATATCAATATAGTTTAATGTATCTTTGCATCGATCTCAGGGGTAGTAAAATTCGTCGCCGAAAAAGCGGAGTTTCGCATTTCTGCGGAAAAGTAGAAGGTCTCTTTAAAAACAGGTTTGCGAGTCCTTTGTTAGTTCATAGATGGCAGCACTGAAAAGTGTTAGATGAGAGCAAGACGTCGCCTTCACTCCATAAAATAAAATCGTACTATCGATAAAAAAACTTATCAGTTCAAACTTTCGCTGATATCTTTATGTATTATAATTGGGTATCATATAGATGTTTTATATGAAAATATGCTGAACAAACATTAT
Source organism: Maratus speculifer (assembly GCA_964019185.1). NCBI lineage: Eukaryota > Metazoa > Arthropoda > Arachnida > Araneae > Salticidae > Maratus > Maratus speculifer. The sequence continues at coordinate 71,276,995 of OZ025296.1, forward strand.
TTCAAGTGGAAGAAATTTTAAAAGCATAATTTTAGCACCAATTTTCAGCTAAGCCTAATGTGGCGTTGAGCTACAGTGGATTTGCAGATGGGAGTGGTACGACCTGGAACCGCTCTTACTCTTTCTAAAGTCGCAAATTATTATAAGTATATATATATATATATATATATATATATATATATATATATAGAACCATTAGATAAATCAACATCAATATGTGGAATAACTCGTTAATGACAAATTATATCAAACATGGGAGTTTGCAAAAAATGGAATAATATTGGAAATGTGATATTTAGCTTATTATCAAGGGCAATGCTAAGTAGACACATTAATTGCGATTAATTTCTGAATAGAAATCAGGGTAAACCTAAAAATGATTTCTATATTGACCGATTAATCGCAATTGGAAACATAATTCAAAGAAAAATATTAGAAATATAATAAGACAATAATTGAATTATCAATAGATTAATTGCAATGGAAAAACTATTTCAAAGAAAAATATTAGAAAAATAATTAGACTATAATGGAATTATCAAAAAGATAAACTTACAAATATCAATCGCTACCATGTGGAAAATTTTAAATTTGCATTCTCATTCTCACTTTGCGTTCAGTTACTGTTGACAGTTAACAACGAAGTTATATCGGAAACCAAAAAGATATAATTTATAATGTACAATTAAATTAACTATTATTAAAAATATTTAATTACAAAACATTAGTAAACAAAAATATTATGAACTTAATAAAAATAGTTAAATTATTTTATACTAATAACAAGTTTTAATTAATAATTACAAAATTACGTTAAATCTATTAAATATCGATGAATATTTACTTTATGTAAAATAAATACGAATTTACTGCACAGAGCGCCAGTGGAGTCGTTTTTTCTTTCTAAACAAAATTAATTAATGCAAAATATTGATTAATGCCGTAAAAACTAAATTTTACAAATTACGATACTTATTTGTTTAATGCAGGGTTGGAAAAAACATGTAAAACGGTTTTTTGGGTTAAACTAGGTTTTTTCGTTTAAACCGGGTATCTTTTTTTAAACATCCTATATATATATATATGCATACACACACACTGTTGAAAAAAAAAAAAAAAAAAAAAACTCGGAAACGTTACTCTATCTGGTCGGGCAGCAATGTGGCGCACCAATTCTGATTACGTTCACGCATATTTCGGTCAGATATTCAGAAATGTTTTTGTATATTTTGGAAACATTTACGTGCCTTTCGAAAACGTTTCGTTATATTTCAGTAAGATATTCAGTAATGTTTCTGCATATATAATAGAAATGTTACTGGATGCATCGGAAACGATTCTGTATACACATGAAAGTTTTTTGCATGCATCGGAAACCTTCTTGTATGTTTGTGAAAGTTTCTGCATAATTCAGAAACCTTCTTTTATTTTATGTACATGTATCCAGTGATACCCCATTCATCATTGTACGCTACATAGATTTGAAGAAAAAGGGATGTTGATCACAAAAATCATATATATAATTTAAAATGTAAGAAAAATTAATTATTTGTCTTGCTGGCAGCGGTAGACATAATTTCCAAAGTAATGATATAAAATGGAAATACCAATAACAGCTATAATTAATTGAAGTGGTAATGTATTAAAAATAAATATAGTAGTCAACTAGATAAGAAAATATTCGTATTTTGCCTTTAGCTGTGCGAAGTGAAAGTTAAATATACAATCGCAAAGTTTTCCAACATGGGCAATTCCATATATGTGACAGAATGACATTTTGAGTTGTAGAATAAAGTTAAGCAATTATTTTGAAGCTATTTTCAAACAAAAATTGATTTTTTAGTTTGCAAATGGCTGTTACTGTTAAAAAGATTAAACGAAATGTCTTAAACAATTTTATTCTTTCATTTTTGAGTAATTTCGTATTGTATAACAGAATGAAATTTTTTATACCATGACAGTAACCTGTCACAAAAAACTGGAAACTTTTGCGAATTTGGAAATCATCGAGGTTTTAAACCAATACATGTCTTAAATATGATGTACAAGCAGTACAAAATTGTAATTTAGAGCAACTTATTTGTATTAAGATTGAAATTGTTAAGTATCGTTTCGAGTGACGGAATGACTAAAAGTTTCTTAAACATTTATTAAAAAAAAAAAAGACTAAACTAATAAATGTAATAATTGCTTTATTATCCAAGATGATTGTAATACATTACATTACATATTTATTCACATTTGATAGCTTTTTCAAAAACGTATTGAGCACGATTACCTATACTATTTGAAATGTCGGTTGAATTTACACAATACTTTATTTTACATGCATTATTATCAAGAATATGGCTTTAAGACTATTGTAAACTATTAAATATTATACTACATGCATTCATTTATTTAAAAAATGCAATATAGGCGTATTATCCTATAACTAACCCTAAGACAGACAGAGGACAGAGACGAAACCCTATTCGTCTCTGTCCTCTGTCTGTCTGTCACAGAGTCCGTACACAAAAACTATATAAGTCAGAGCATTCAAATTTTTTGTGCTTATAGCTGAATATCTCTTGTCATACAACAAATCATAAAAATTTGCAAAAGACTATTATTTTAATTAAAATATTTATTTTAATATCATCAGTTCATGCGCTTTTTCCCCTAATTGTTGCCAAAGTTTAAATAGATATAAAATTTATTTATTCTTTACTGTTAAAAGAAATAGAGTACTTCTACTACAATTACAAAATTAGAAACAAAAACTACAAAAAATTAATACCCCAAAAATCAATTGAGATACAGCTTTTAAATAAATTGCATTTAAAAGTATATATATATATATATATATATATATTTTTGTATAAGATGGTGTAAAAATTGAAAATGTACGATATTTAGAAGTTTAAAAATTTGCAATAGCGTAAATTTCAAAATTGAAATTTCATCTCTTCGAAATGTTCCACTCAAGTTTAAATAAAAATATTTTGTGTGCAACATAATTTAATGGATTAAATAAATGACGCTAAAAACGTGCTTATTTGTTTTTATTTCATCACCTTTCATCATTGTGATGACTGATGATGTGTTTTTTTTGTTTTATTCATCGGTGCCCGCTCTTGAGTCACGTGACCAGCGGACGAGAGTGTGTGGAGAGGAAGGGGTTACGAACGCAGAGAGAGAGAGGTGTGTGTGCGGAGGTAAGAGGTAGACCTGCGAATGTCTGATGCAGGTAAACAGAATAAAAATATTATCCAAAAATTGGGATATGTATGTGCTTCGGGCACGAGATTGATCTGTTGTGAAAGAAGAGTAGTTAGAAGTTCTTGTAAGAAATACGAAATCCGGATATTTACATATATATATTTAATATTTTGTGTGTCTGTGTTCAAGTCTTGCTGTGTTAGTCCATCTTGTGTGTTCCATCTGTCAAATAAACTTTTGTGTTTTTTTGTCAAGCCGGATTCTTTGGATTATTTCAACATAAACAGGTGTTCCGTAGAATTTATGAAGAAAATAGGAAGAGCGTATATCACACGCTCTCTTCGCAAGAACCAGTGGTAAGTGAAACCACTTTTTATAGTTTTGGAAATAAAGTTGAAAGTTATAACTTTTGTTTATTAACTGAAGATTCATGAATATTAGATTAATGAATATGTTTGCAATGATTCTAAAGAGATAAGCGTATTAGAATTGAAAACAAGTATCGTTCTGAGTATATTCTAGTGTATGATTATAATGAATGATTATATTATTTAGTGATTATAATTATTGATAAAGATAGTAATAGTTAAAAAAAAAGAATATGTTCAGCATTAAAGGGTTAAAAAAAGAAGACCTGGTCATTATAGCCACAGAATTAGGATTAAAAGTAGAGCCAGATCATAGAATAGTGGATTTAAAGGCATTAATCGAAGGAAGCGAACAATACGATAAGGATTTCGATTTTGTAAAAGAATTCCTTGTTACAACGGTATCAGACCGCATTTCAAAAGAGAAACAAGAGGCAGAGGCCCTTAAAAATGAAAAAGAATATGTTAATTCTGAGCAGAAAACAGCGTTAGAATTAGGAAAAACGAAATTAGAAGTTATCAAACACCAATTAGAAATGGCTAAACTGCAGTCTGAAAACAAAAATTCTGATGGTGGGGGGGATGGACAAAATCCCAAAACTAATTCGTTAGAAGCTCTAATTAAAAGCGTTAAAACTTTAACTATTGCGATTCCTACCAAACCTGAATCGTGGAATTTATTTTTTTCTTCGCTCGAAAGGGCGTTTGAATTAAAGAATGTCGCGGAAGATTTGAAAGTTGAAATACTGTTTAATTTAGTAGGGGAAAAAGCCGCGCATTTATTGGTATATGCAAATTCAGATGAAATGAAGGATTATCAAAAGGTTAAAGCTTTAATTTTAAAAGAATTTCAACCCACCCCTGAAGCTTGTCTTCAAAATTTTCTTTCGGCAAAGAGGGCGAAAAATGAAAATCATATGCAGTTCGCATCTAGGTTAAGAGCGAATTGGGATTTTTATTGCGAACTTAGAAAGGTAAATGATTTTGATGCACTTAATGAATTAATAGTTAGTGATAGATTAATGGATGCGTTAGACTCAGAGGCGCGAAGCTATGTCAAAATAAAACAATTAGATAATTGGTTAAAAGCGCGGGAAATTGCGGAATTATGCGATAATTGGTTTACATCAAAAGGTAGAACCTTTTCTGAGTTATATGATAAATCGACAAATTGTCGCGGTTCTGATGATTTCGGATCTGGCAAATATATTCCACCGCATCTAAGAAATAATTTTAATTCGCGTAATGATAGGAAAAAGTCTGTGTGTAAATTGTGCCGTCAAATCGTTCATTTACGGTTTTGTCCTAATAATAAAGAAAAAGAGAGGTCGGGAAATTCTCATTATCAAATGAAAAAAGATTCTACCGGAAAAAATAAAGACGAAAGGTTGATAGCGAAAGTGACAGCTTTATGCTTTGAAGATGACGCAATAAGTACTCAACCATTGCAATACGATGAAATTTGGGTGGGGAAACAAAAAATAAAGACATTAATTGACAGCGCTGCTGAGATTCCCGTTATAAATTCGAATGAAGTACCAGAATCATTTAAAAATAATGAAAATTCATCAATTCAGTTGATTTCAGCTTTTGGCGAGCAAATTACTGCTGATCTTTCAACATTACCGGTTTCTCTAAACATGAGTGAATCAAATTGTTTATTTAACAGTGTGGATGTGTTATTTGCAGTGACAGATAAATTATGTAGTTCATGTATTATTACTCCGAAGGTTTATGAGTTATTACAATCATTGCAAATTGGAGAAGGGAAAAGAATAGCCGACAGTCTGGCACCAACAAGTGAGGCGAAATCGAAAAGGGGGGATGAAAATTTATCGTTGGAAAAGAAAAAAGAACAAAATACGAGTGATAAATATTTATGTTTGCAGGTTGAAAATGAATCTTTTGAAGAGAATTTGATTATTAATTGTATTGGAACGAAAAATGATTGCGAGGATTTAAATTCGAATCAGCATTCGGAAACGACCATTTACAGGGAGCAACAAAAGAATTGCGAATCTTTACAGGGGGCATTTAAAGATGCAAAACAAGGGAAAAATGGGTTTGTTATGGTGGATAATTTACTTTATCATAGGGAAAAGGTTTCGGGAGATCAAGTCATGCAATTAGTAGTGCCTAAAATTAGGAGGGAGGAAATTTTAAGGATTGCACATGAATCAATCTTTGCGAACCATCTTGGTATAAGGAAAACGAAAGAAAGAATTCGATATTCATTTTTTTGGCCAGGCGTGTCGCGGGATGTAGAGGAGTATTGTAAATCGTGCAAGGACTGCCAGTTGCGAAGCCGGGAGAGAGCCAGTGATCAGATACCAATTCTTCCGATTGAAAGACCGGAGCTCCCATTTGACGTTGTAAATATTGATATAATTGGGAAAATTGAACCACCTTCGGCGCGTAGACATCAATATGTACTTACTTTGGTTGACCAACACAGTAGGTGGCCCGAAGCGGTTCCGTTAAGAACAATTTCGGCTAAGGCTACTTGTGATGCGCTGTTAGAAATATTTATGCGGACAGGGATACCCCGCGTAATAGCAAGTGATCAAGGGGGAAATTTTGTATCAGGTTTGATGCAGGAATTTCAGGCTAGGCTAGGGGCGGCTCCTAGATTTGCAACACCGGGACATCCACAAAGTTCGGGATTGGTTGAACGGTATAATCAGGTATTGAAACGCATGTTGCACCATATCATTCGGAGCGATCCTAAAAATTGGGATAAACACATCCCTTATTTATTATTTGCGTATAGGGAGATTCCTAACTGTACGACGGGGGTGTCGCCATTTAAGTTGATGTATGAAAGGGAGGCCAGGGGGCCATTGGCGGTATTAAAATCTACATGGTCGGGCGAAATTCCACTACCTATAAATCTCGGGAAAAGTGCAACCGAATACCTTCAGGATTTAAAAATTAACTTAGAAAAGGCGGCGGAACAAGCTTCACTAGTAGCGGAGGTTAAACAGGGCGCGTATGCGAAGTATGCGAATCGAAGGGCAATTTATAAGGAATTTAGACCGGGGGAGCAGGTATATTTATTAATCCCAGACTCTAGTAATAAACTTTACGCTAGATGGACAGGGCCAGCCGAAATAGTGGCGAGGTGTAATCCCGATTCTTACAAAGTCAGGTTAACGAACGGAAACATTAAAAATGTTCACGTGAATAAGATAAGGAAATTTACTCCTAGGGTACAAGCAGTGGGGGTAATTTTTGAGAATGAAGAAGAAATAGGGGAAGTCCATCCCACCCCTAGTACAAAGGATAACTCGAACTATTTTAAAATCGAAGAAGTAAATTTAAATCATTTGGAAAACGTAGAAAGAGAAAAGATGTTAGATTTATTGTTTAGATATAAAGAATTGTTTTCAAAGAAAATACAAATAGCAAAAGTTGGTGCACACAAAATAAGATTAAATGATAATGAGAAGAAGAAACCCTATGTCTATCGAATTCCAGAGGCCCTAAAACCTCAAGTAGACAAACAAATTCAAGAATTACTAGAATTAGGTTTGATTGAGGAAAGTGATGAAGAAGCACCGCATCCGGTAGTGTGCGTGATGAAAAAAGATGGAACGCTGCGACTTTACGTAGATTTTCGGGCACTGAACGCAATCACCAAGGTTGATGATTTTCCTATGGAAAACTCTACTGATCTATTATTTAATATTGGCAGGGCCAACGTCATTTCCACTTTGGACTTACTCAAAGGCTACTGGGCCATACCACTAGAAGAAGAGAGTCAAAAATTAGCGTGTTTTAAGACTCATAGAGCTCAATATCGCTTCAAGGTCATGGCTTTTGGGCTGAGGAATGCTGCTGCGACGTTTCAACGAGAAATCAACAGAGCGCTTTCTGAATACCAGGACTTCTCTAGGGCATATATCGATGACATAGCAGTATTTTCCCAAACGTTCGCGGAACACCTGGTGCATTTAGAGAAGATATTTTCCAAACTATCACAGTTACAATTCTCCGTCAATTTGAAAAAATGTGAATTTGCAAAACCCCGAATAAAGTACTTAGGCCATATCATTGGGTCCGGCAGCCATCGGACCGATCCGGAAAAAGTGGAGGCCATCCGTAAGTTAGCTGTGCCTCAAACCAAGAAGCAACTAAAAAGTGTCTTAGGATTGTGCAATTACTATAGAGATTATGTACCAAAATATGCTGAAACAGCATATCCCCTCACTGAACTGACAAAAAAGGACAGTCCAGAGAATTTGTGCTGGTCAGTAGAGCATGACCAGGCGTTCAACGCGTTAAAAAGAGGTCTCATCGAAGCGCCCAGTCTGCATACTCCTATTATCGGGTTACCTTTCATCATAGAGTGTGATGCATCTGCAATCGGCATCGGAGCTTGTTTATCGCAGAGAAGAGATGGAGTAGTGTATCCGGTAAGTTACGCCAGTCAAAAACCCACCAAAACTCAACAGGCATGGCCAACAATTGAAAGGGAGGCCTATGCAGTGATCTGGAGTTTGAAAAAATTTGAAACGTGGATTTTCGGTTCACCTGTGGAACTTATTACGGACCATAATCCATTAACTTTTATCACCAAAAATGCCCCTCAATCTTCAAAACTGCAGCGATGGGCATTAGCCTTACAAAAGTATGATATTAAGATTTCGCACCGCCCGGGTGCCAAACTAATCAATGCTGATGCCTTATCACGCTTGGACACTATGTAAGACATTCATCAACTTTTGAAGCACCCAGTGTTTGAACATTCCTTGAAGAGTGTGGAACAATATACATTTTTCTTTCCAGCAGCTCTTAGTGTCCTGTTTAATGTTTACTAAGTTTTGTGTATTGCCTTTTGTTAATTGTATGTTATATTGTGTATATGAAGTATTAATTTAATTCTATTTTATATTAGCAGATAGGAAGAATCCCGGAAGACGTGCCTTCTCCGGATACGGTTGTATTTGTGTTGTTATTTTTTTTTATATATATATATTATAATTTGGGAAATCATTGTTAAATAGTGTAACATCATCAGTCGAATTTCAGATTTAAAATAAGTGTGTACCATATTTTCAATCTTGCGTGGGGGGTGTGATGACTGATGATGTGTTTTTTTTGTTTTATTCATCGGCGCCCGCTCTTGACTCACGTGACCAGCGGACGAGAGTGTGTGGAGAGGAAGGGGTTACGAACGCAGAGAGAGAGAGGTGTGTGTGCGGAGGTAAGAGATAGACCTGCGAATGTCTGATGCAGGTAAACAGAATAAAAATATTATCCAAAAATTGGGATATGTATGTGCTTCGGGCACGAGATTGATCTGTTGTGAAAGAAGAGTAGTTAGAAGTTCTTGTAAGAAATACGAAATCCGGATATTTACATATATATATTTAATTGTTTGTGTGTCTGTGTTCAAGTCTTGCTGTGTTAGTCCATCTTGTGTGTTCCATCTGTCAAATAAACTTTTGTGTTTTTTTGTCAAGCCGGATTCTTTGGATTATTTCAACATAAACAGGTGTTCCGTAGAATTTATGAAGAAAATAGGAAGAGCGTATATCACAATCATATTTATCATCTATTTTTACAGGCGAAGTGAATTATTAACTATTTAGAAAAAATAGTTGTTTTCATTTTAGTTGGGAAATCTAAAGTATATCTGAATCTTTTAATTGTTTGAATTCCGCAACTTATTTAATTTTATTCATTTCCTAATTGGTCCAAGTTTAGTGTCCAAAAATGGAATACTTCTGTTTTGTTTTTGTTTTTTTTTTATTCGTTTTCTGAATGGTTCAAGTTTTATGCCCAAAAACTGAATACTTCTGTTGCCACGATGACAAAAAGAGTAATTAAAATTTTATTAAAATTAATAATTTTAAAACAAATTGCAATAGAGATTTCAAACAAATTTCATTAAAAAGTACATTTTTTTTCTGCGCAACAGTGTAAAAATTTAAAATGTGTGATCTTAAGAAGTTGAAAAATTTGCAGTTCCAAAAATTGTAAAGCTGAAATTTCATGTAAAATTTGTTTGCAATGGGTCTAGGAATATTAATGTTTACTCCATGTCGTACTTAATAGGAGGCGTTCAGATGTGAGTCTGATTAACTTCATCAAATAAAAATGCACATTATAAACAGTTAAAGTTGTCTATCTTTCATATACTGCCTTTTTTTTAATCATTGGTCTAGGAATATTAATGTTTAATGCACGGTGTACATAACATATGACTAGTTATAATCATCCTAAAAATGATGTTTATTATTATTATTAATTTATTTAGAATTTTTAGAATTTATTTATAAATCTTTAAAATTTGCGTCTTTGAAAATATCCTTTTCCAAATAGTTGTTGTAATTTGTTACATTTTTTACAACATTACTACATTTTTAAAAAATTTATTAAATTCTTATTCATTTAAATTCCCTGCCACCTCTGGTGACCAGTTTTGTCTCCTTTAAATTTATGCTAAGGTTTGTAACATTTTACGTTTATTCATAATTTACTCGTGCACCATCACTAAATCTGCAGATTGAGATAGAGAAATAAAAAAAAAAAAAATCTATACGAAGCATTAACGGAAGAATTCGATTTTCTGTTCTGGTTGCTGCGATTAGCGAAGAAATTCCAAAATAGTGCCGAAAAATCGTTTTTCGTTTGTTAATTTAATGATAAAAGTATTTTTAAAGAGATATTAAACGAAACCCTCTGTGCGATCTGCAATTGAACTTTCTCACTTGTTTCCAAGTGTTCTTCAGTAATACTATTTCTACGCAGCTGCAAGCATTTTGCTTTTCAGCCATGTTGTTTATTTGACTGTTGCCAGTTGCAAATAAAATAAAATAAAAAATCAATATAAAAGATTAATTTGAAAACTTGGCATATATTTAAAAAATCAATTTATAAAATTAATTATTATTATTATTATTATTATTTTACCAAAGTTGACGCTTGTATAGAATTACCCACTATTACTCAACATTGTTTTGATATTTATGGTGAATAAAGTTATTCACTTGAAGGAGCACAAAATCTTGCGACAAATAAAAATAAGAATAATATATAAATCACCATGAACACATTGCATGACAAGCCTATTTTACATGTCTTTCTGTTTTGGCCCTGAAATAAGATTCCCGCTGCATAATCCCAATACTGTCAGTCACCGGTGCCTGACGCGGTCTAAACGAAAAGTTCAGTGGCTAATCAGTGTTAAATTAAAGCAATTCACAGGTGCATTTCGTACTGGAAAATATAACAGACCGTCATCAGCTAATGTAAACACTTATCAATTTCAACTTGTCCATGTAAAAGGCACGAGGTCACAAAATCAGTTATTTACATAAAGTTTTATTAATTTTATTGGAAGAAAGTTATTATTAATATTGTAAAATGGAAATATTTGTGTGTTCATAGAAAACAGTCTTTGAAACTATTAAACTTATTTAAAAGATTTGTTACTGTACAATAACTGATAAACATAGTTCTTAAGCAGATTATATATTGCATAAATTTTAAGGAACTAGGTAGCTGTAAATAGATTGGAATAAAGGCCTTTCTCATTAGCTTAAATCTCACATTTACCCAATGCTTTAAAAGGATGAAATTTACTTAAAATCTGACTTAATTAGTACTATTTAAATTATCTGTAGCAGTGTAATCTCCTATAATCTAAATAGGCGCACAAATACTAACTGACATGTTTCAACACTCACGCTTTCAAATACCCTGGTAGTGACATTAATTAATAAAGGGTGAGTTCGAATTCAAAGTTAAAATAATTGTTCAATAAATATATATAAATTGAAGCCTACCTTGCGTGGCATCTTCTTTGAAGGATATTGTTTCTTCTTTACTGAGACCGCCTTTGAATCTTGCTGCAATAATAAAAGGGTTAATATTTAATTAATGTGTTCTGTAGAACAAGTGATGTGTTGACTTCTGGTTTCGGTTGACAAACTTTTAATACACAAAAATTCGAAGAAAATACAGAAGATGTACACTTCACATACAAAAGAAAGGAAGAGTATCATAAATTTTCATATTTAAATTTTTTTAAGTAATGAAAGTCACGGAGCTTATAGTTTTGCTTCCGGAATAAGAGCTTTGAGAAAATGTAAACAAATCCAGCGAAGAATCATTTCTGAAGGTAATAAGAAGTTCTGCAGTAAATGTGACGTCAGTAGAATGTTTTTTGGAAAATTCGTTTTCTTCTCTGGAGAACACTTTTGTAGTGCTGCCATCTCGTGCGACACTTTGGAAACAAACAAGTTCTTATGAAGAAAGTCTTTTTCCAATACCCCCATTTTTGTTTTCAAAGTGCTAGCCTCAATTGCAGCTGAGATCTCAAAGTTTCAAACTGAGGTTTCGCAAAATCTTGGTCATGATATCCGCAAACATTTGCTTTGAAGGACAATAGTATAGACACATAGTTCCATTGTCTATCATAGTCTTTACATTATAATACTTGACACTTACATGTTTGCTTCTGGATAGATGTTTTTCATTTTTTGAGATTTTTATGCATGGAATATTATCTTAATAGATTACGATTGGTAAGGTTTGTGGTAGGTCTAAATCTGTCAACAATGCGAGTAACCACTCCATTTCTTGACAGGTGTTTGAGACAGAAATGTATTCTGCCTCTGTAGAGGACAATGCGACACTCGTCTGTTTTCTGCTTGACCAGGTCAATAAATTGTTGCCAAGTTTAAAGATATTACCGGTAGTTGACTTCCGGTCATTTTTATCTGATGCCAAATCAGCATCACAATATGCAGTTAAGACGGGCTCTTCATTTTTGTCAATTATTAGTTTAAGGTCTTTGGTTGTTTTTAAGTAGCTAATTACCTTTTCAACTGCTAAAACCAATCTACTTCTCGTGGTTTTTCATTTCTTCTACCTAATATTTTCACACTGGCTGATATACCCGGCCTTGTAATGGTGGAAATATATAAGAGTGCCCCCACTGCTTGTCGATAAAGGGTATTATTACTCATTAGTTTACTAGCAGGATCTAAATTAAAATAATCCGTATTCATGGGAGTATAAGTTAGTTTAGAATTTACTAAGTTAAATTTCCTAACAATTTCGTTAATTTTATTTTCTTGATCTAACATTAGACTTCCATCTTCTGTTTGTTTGATATTTATCCCCAAATAGTGCGATACCTTACCTAACGAGTTTATTTCATATTCCCTAGATAACTCTTCGTATATCTCTTCCGTATCCCGTTTCTTTCCTGCTACTAAAATGTCGTCGACATATACTATAATATAAGACATGTTTCCGTTTCTATTTCGTTTGAACAAGCATAAATCTGATGTGCACTGATTAAATCCCATGTTTCTGAGTGTTTGACTAATTTTTAGGTGCCAGGCTCTAGCTGCCTGTTTTAGTCCACATATAGCTTTATTCAGTTTACACACCTTTTCCTTTTGATCTTCTACTATACATCCCTCGGGTTGCGTCATGAATACCTCCTCGTCTAAGTTTCCGTGCAAAAATGCTGTTTTTACATCTAAATGAATTATATATGTTACAGGCCAAACCCGATTTTAGGCCAAACTAGATTGGCCTAGACCAAACTAGTCTATCCTAACGCCCATCGGATAAACTAGTTTTTCCTAGGCCAAACCGGTCTATCCTAACGACCATCGGATAAACTAGTTTTTCCTAGGCCAAACCGGTTTATCCTAACGCCCATCGGATAAACTAGTTTTCCTAGGCCAAACTAGTCTATCCTAAGGCCCGTAGGACAAACTAGTTCTTCCTAGGCCAAATTAGTTTGGCCTAACTCTTATAGGATAAACTAGTTTAGCCTGCTGTTTATTAGTCTGAACTAGTTTATCCTAGGCCGATCTAATTTATCCTAGGCCAATTCAATTTGGCGTGATTTTATTTGATTCAATGACCGCCTCAGCGCCAAAATTCTAGTTTGTCCTAGGCTGATCTAGTTTATCCTAGGCCAGTGTAATTTTACGTGTTTTTAGCTCATGGGCGTCAAAGCTAAAGAAAAAAGGGGCTCACAGGTTCTGTATGTATGTATGTACGCATGTATGTACGTATGTACGTACGTATGCACGTAACGCGATAACTCTTGCTAGAAATAATGTAATTTGACATGTTTTTATCTCGTCAGCTACCCAAGACTGAGAACTAATGTGCCCGTGGGTTCTGTATCTATGTATGTACGTAACTACGTAACGCAATAATTTTTGATAGAAATACTCGATTTGTATCAAACTTTCAATATAGGTTTATTCTTATGAGGAGCTTTTCTGATTAATTTTGGGAGGTCATTGGAGAAGAATAAGGGGGGAGGGGACGAGAGGCTGATTCGCCCCTTCCCTTAATTCAAATAAATGGATTTCTATGGATTTTTAGCATATTTTATTCAAATTTTAGATATAGGAGTATTCTGTTGAAGCGCCTTCATTAGTTGTGGGTGTCAATTGTTTAAGTATAAAGGGAGGGGAGAATAGGGGTAACGCCCCATAATTTATGTAAATGCTTTTTTCTCGCAGAATTTACTGATTTACTTCAAATTTTAGAAATAGATTCATTCTGGTAAGGCGTTTCCCTAATTGGTTTTGGGGATTAATTGAATAAGAACAAAGGGAAGAACGGGGGAATCCCGCCTAATTTTGTTAAATTGGTTTTTCATGCAGAATTAACCGATTTCCTGCAAATCTTAGATTTGTTCATTCTGATAAAGCGTTTCACTGATTAATTTTGGTGGTTCTTTGGTTTTTGGTCTGAACCAGCAATTTATTTCCTTCCTTAAAATATATAAATTTGTTATAAAACAGAATTATCCAATTTGCTTAAAATTTTGGACATGAATTCATTTGATCAGGTGCTTCTTTAATTAATTTGGGTCTTTTCTTATGGTTATGTATAATGGGTTAGTGGACGATTTATCGCCTTCCTTAAATTAGATAAATGGGTTTTTATGCAGTATTATCCTATTTGCCGTAAATTTTGAATATAGCTTATAGTTTTTTTTTTTTAAAGGCGAATCCCTGAATTGTTTTGAGGGTTTAATGATTAAGTATAAAGGGAGGAATGTGGGATTACCCTCTTTAAATCAGATGATTGGTTTTTTGAGCAGAATTATCTGATTTGTTTCAAATTTCGGATAATTGTTTAATTTTATAAAGCGTATCTGTGATTAGTTTTGGGGGTTCAATGGTTAAATATAAGTGGGTGAAATGGGAAAAAGTAATCCAACTTAATTTATTTTTCGAGGATGTTTTTTATAAAAAAATAAGGCTGAAATACACAATGACTGTAAACAGCCTATGAATGCAAAGCCATCAGTTCAATTGGGCAATATTCTTTTTAATATTGATCCCGACTACTGCTCCATTGCTAACCTTGTGCAAAGTGGTTTTGTCATCACCATTATAATGTATTTTATTCGATGCGTTGTAGAATACTGTTAAAAGTTTCAACGGGCCAGAATTTCGAGTTCCGGGCCCCGCCTTTCCCGAAGGAAACTTATTTTGCCGTGACCGTGTGTAAAAATTAAAAGTTCAGCCCGAGCCCTGCCTCTACAGAAATATGTGAAAAAAGACTCAGTCCCACTCAATCTGGCCCTACTCAATTTCTGCCAAAAATGCAGATTTTACTTAACATACAATTAGGATTCCTTTAAAAAATACTGCATACATACATATTGGATAAATTTACAACGTATTTTTAAATTACGAGGTGTTCACAGAATGAAAAATACACAATATATTATTGATTATTTAATTTCATAGATCTTTCAATATTGAAATGGGGATTCATTAAATAATTAATGTAGTTTAGAACAAAAGAAAAAAAAGGAGAGTTATAAACATCATATCTAAACTGTTCAGTAAAAAGTAAATTTGTGAATATATTTCTCAGTCATTCCTTATGTTGGGTTCTTTTTTTTTTATACTACTACAGACCATAAATTAATTAATTAAGAAAAAAATCTCATTCAATAAAATAGTTTTTTTCATATAAGCATTACTATATAATCACTCATTTCTACACTTTTATTTCTTGATTAGTTCAAATACTTCATCTATCTTACTACTGAATTAACAGAGATCAGGACTAGACTACCTGCTATATGAATTTTGTTGTAATTTACGATAATCAAAACAAAAGGAGATTTCATAAGGATAAATACTATTAGAAAACCCCAAGAAGTTAAGAAATTACAGAATTAAGAAAGAATACAAAGATAAATTTAAAACGAATAAAAAAAAAACAGATTCATTAAGTTTCCATACATATTAATGATTTCCAGTAAGTAATAATGGTAACACAACAAAATTCTCAATCTGTCTAGATCTCAGATGTAGCATATAAGGATCTGTAGCAGTGAACCCAATATTTTGCCAATGTTGTTTTATGGGATATCACACTTGCATAGACAACATCAAAGCTCAAGACCTTTACTAAAAATTCAAAAGATAGAAGAAAGACCCTGGAATCTCCCATCTATTTGTGGGGAGCAGAGAAAGAGAAATTTTTGTATAAGCAATAAGATTTCTATAATATAAACACTAGTATCCCATAATATAACAATGACATTGTGGTCAAAAAAGTATAGTGTTAGTACATCTATTTTAATTTCTCTATTCTTTTTTTTTTTTTTTTTTTTTTTCCTTTAATGAGTTAATTCATTTTAAATCATGTGAACTTCTCAACAGTTTCGCTTTAAAGATTCTATTAATTAGCTAAATATCCTTACTCCGTTTAAGATAATAGCATATTTATTAATAAGTGTTTATATGATTTCCAGCCTGATAAGTTACTTAAAAATTCTGAATAAAAAAGTAATGGTTGAAAACTATTTTTGCTTTTAAACATTCAAAGAAACTACTTTAATTTCATGGTATTACAAAATTTAGTATAGTTATTTTGACACTATTGAGATTAAAATTCAAATAAACTAATATCAAGGTAGGATAACTAAAAAAAAAATTTAAAGAACTATACTAAAGCATATCCTTTAAATACATTCTCCTTTATTTAATTTAACATGAAAAAAAAGGCATCTGAATTCACTAATCACACATTTTGTTGCAAACATATGGAAATACTGAATCATAACATGAATATTCACTAGGTTAAAAATAGTTTCAGAACAAATACAAAATATTTTTCTTACCTACAGCTATCTCTACCATTCACCCAATTAGGGTACTTTCATTTGCATTATTAACGTTGATTACAAATTTTCCTTGCACCGGATCACTTTTTTTATACTAATTTATGGCGATTCTGTTGCCCAATTTAGGTTTGGAGTAAACTTTGAAAACAGTCTCTACGCTGACTTCCCTTCATCTGAAACGGTACACAGGGCTACGATAAGTTTCTGTTGCACAAATTAAACTTGGATTTGTATTTGAATTCAGTCTCTACGCTGACTTCCCTTCATCTGAAACGGTACGCGTGGCTACGATAAGTTTCTGTTGCACAAATTAAACTTGGATTTGTATTTGAATACAGTCTCTACGCTGACTCCCTTCATCTGAAACGGTATGCGGGGCTACGATAAGCTTCTGTTGTACAAATTAAACTTGGATTTGTATTTGAATACAGTCTCTACGCTGACTCCCTTCATCTGAAACGGTACGCATGGTTATGACAACTTCATGAGGGTTTGCGACATAATCGCCTATCATCCCTCAGCGACACGAATCAATTTTATGGCGTTTTGGGTATCCACATCTCATCCGGAGAAATGTTTGAAACAGAAAAATTCTTGGACGACCATCGACACATACTAACAGTCATTTGCTGCCAAGGGCAATTTATTCCGCTGCTCTCGTCGAAGGCTTCCGTTTAGCGGGTATCTAACTAAGCCTTAAGAGTGCGTTTCAAATTAAAACGAGAGGCCCCGGTCCTTTTTTTTTAGACGAATAGTTCGAGAGGGTCATTCTCCGTCAGCAAACTCGTAGTTATAGATGGCAGGCAATATTTCTCCGACTTCCTCTAAGCGTTTTTTTTTTTTAGACTCCCGAATATCGTAGAATTCATTTGGCCTCCCCTCTCCCAGATTAAAAACAGGGGAGGGGGGGAGACAGAACTTTTATGCTTCTTCAACTAGATGCTCTCCGTTCGACTCTGACGCCAGGACTGACTTTTTCTTCAAAAACCAATTGCATGTAAGCCTCTAACAAACGGGGGTACTTTTTCTGGGAACACGGCGCATCCCCCACTTTCCCCAACCAAAGGGTGACTTCCCGTTGGTCAACGCGCAAAGTACCATATCCAATGTCCATATAAGGAGATGTTTCTATATCTCAATCACGTGACTTACATGAGGTTTTTCACAGGCAGGTGCTTTTCAACTCCCGTACCCATGAAATCGACAGCTGGGATTCCAAGTATTGCACACAAAGGGTAGTAACATCAGTAACAGGCACGGGGATATTTTTTATGGTCGAAAATGTATCTCTCTCTCTCTGACATGACACTGTACAATTTTTTATGGGTCATAAAAAAAAAGAGTGTACCTTTAGCAATTTACCCAGGGCTTAAAAACAGTGTGTGTGGCCAATTATATAGGGTAGCTATTTATTGTCTGACAACTCATAGCTTGGGAAGCACACACATCTTTAATCTTAACAAAAGGGCTTTTAGCAATTATCGCATTTCTCTGCCGAGCAGGGATTTTATGCGAATCTTAAGGGGAGGGGGTGTGTTTTTCTTTCTAACATTCACAACCGCTTGCTAAATCGTGGGAAAGGAGAAAGGACTAGTAAGAGTATTAAGGGGCTGTGTATATAAAAAAAAAGGAAAGAGGGGTTTTGAATTTTGAATAATTAAAATTTTAAAGAAAAGCAGTAATCAATAATAAAAAAAAAACTGTAACACTTAAGACTTTTCTCAAATCCAAAAGAGCTACATTCTAACACATTTGAGAATTAATTCATTTTCGGAAAGGCATAAGATTAACAGGCATTCTCACTCAGAAAATATGTAATCGAATGGTGTTAACCATTTTTTCCATAAAAGCGATGTGCCTTTGAGAAAATACTATTAAAGCTACGTTTTGAATAGAATTTTCGGTTACGACTTCACGGAAAAGAAAAACTTGACGCCGTGACAAGAATAGCTTATATGTCGACAAGAAATTAATTTCTAAAAAATGGAAAACGCTGTTCGATTCCAAATTATGTTCACCTCCAATCTGGCTCGAATATGCAATAATAATAATAATAATAAATGCAAGCTTGATCTCAGTTGGCAAGAGTCTGCAGGAAAAAAAACCCATGTAAAATGCATTATGTCTTTAGGGTGGACATGTGAAATTCCTGTATTGATGTTATAAGCAATTACTCTTGACACACATTTATACTTATTCTAGTGAAACACATGTTTTTTACCGGCCAAACCCGATTTCGAGCCAAATTAGATTAGCCTAGGCCAAACTATTTTATCCTAAAGCCAATTATATAAACTAGATTTCCTACGCCAAACTTGTTTATCTATATGCCCGTAGGAAAAACTAGTTTTTACTCGGTAAGAGGGAAATCCGTCATTTTCCCTTCATACTTTACCATTAAACCTCAAAACTATTCAGGGAATTGCCTTATCAGAAAGAACCTATAAGCAAAATTTGAAGCAAATCCGTAATTTCTGCGTTAAAAACCATTTATCTAAATTATGGGGGGTACCTGCCCTTTCTTTAACACTTAAACAATAAACATCCACAACTAATCCCGGAGGCGCCTTGTCACAATAATTCTATATCTAACATTTTAAATGAAAACTGATAATTCTGCATGATAAATGCATTTCTCTAAATTAACGGTGGGGGATTAGACTTCCGTTCGCTCCCTTTATTCTTATTCAGTGATTTTCCAAAACTAATCAGAAAAGTATCTTATCAGAAGGAACCTACATCCAAACTTGAAGCTAATCGGATATTTATGCCAAGAGTTATAGCTTTATGTACATTCGTACGTACATACGTACATACATGCGTACGTACATACATACAGAACCTGTGAGCCCTTTATTTCGCTGGCTTTGACGCCCAGGAGCTAAAAACACGGATAATTACATTGGCCTAGGACAAACTAGATCAGCCTAGGAGAAACTAGAATGTTGGCGCTGAGGCAGTCATTGAATTCAATAAAATCACGCCAAATTGAATTGGCCTAGGATAAACTAGATCGGCCTAGGATAAACTAGTTCAGACCAATAAACAGCAGGCTGAACTAGTTTATCCTATAAGAGTTAGGCCAAACTAGTTTGGCCTAGGAAAAACTAGTTTGTCCTATGGGCCTTAGGATAGACTAGTTTGGCCTAGGAAAAACTAGTCTATCCGATGAGCGTTAGGATAAACCGGTTTGGCCTAGGAAAGACTAGTTTATCCGATGGGAGTTAGGATAGACTAGTTTGGCCTAGGCCAATCTAGTTTGGCCTAAAATCGGGTTTGGCCTGTAACATATATAAATGTTTATATACAGCAGCATTTAGGAAACTTCTTATTGTGATGTGTGACACGACAGGGGCAAAAGTTTCATCATAATCACACCCGAATTTTCGCGAATAACCCTTCGCAACGAGTCTCGCCTTGTAGCGTTCTATTTCTCCGCGTGCATTGCGTTTTGTTTTAAAAGTCCATTTACAACCAATATGTTTTCCCGGAGATGGGTCGACTAATTCCCAAGTTTTATTTTCCATAAGTGAATTGGTTTCCTCATCTGTTGCTGCTAGCCAATTATTTTTAATTTTTGGGTTTTTCATATTTTCTATATCTTCCCAAGTTTTGGGTTCCTCAACTTAACACATGTTTGCGCTAATTCCATACCTATCCGGAAGTACTCCCCTGTTTTCTCTTCCCGATCTTCTAAGTTGTATTTGACTCTGATGTGGAATTGCGTCCGCGTCATGTTTATCACCATCTAATTCAATTTGAACAACTTCGGTAGGAGTCGAAATGTTATTTGGGTCTTGTTTAGTGTCATTTTTCACGTTTTCTAGAAATTTTACTGATCTTGATATCATACTCTTTTATCCCCGATGTATATTCTATATCCTTTGCTCCTGTGATCATATCCCAAGAAAATGCCTTCAATGGCTTTCTCTTCGAATTTAGCCCTTTTAGATTTTTCTACATAGCCGTATGCCTTGCAGCCAAATGTTTTTATGTGTGACAAATTTGGTTTACGATTATTCCAAAGTTCAAATGGGGTTATATTGTTGTTTGCTTTAGTTGGAAGCCTATTTGTTAAATAAGTGGCAGTGAGAATTGCTTCACCCCAAAACTGTCTTGGTAGATTTGCGTCTGACAGCATTGTGCGTGCCATTTCTACAAGGGTGCGGTTTTTTCTCTCAGCAACACCATTTTGAGGTGAGCAAAATGGTACATTTAATTGGCGTTCAATACCGTTAAATTTAAATTATCTTCAAAATTTTCCCAAAGATATTCCCCTGCATTATCCGATCTAAAGGCTTTTATTTCTTTACCAAATTTATTTTTTACTTGTGCAGGGAAATCTTTAAATTTTTCTAGGGCTTCCGATTTGTGTGAAAGTAAATAAACCATAGTAAACCTGCTATAATCATCAATGAGCGTAATAAAGTACCTTTTACCTGAGAATGTCTCCGTCTTCATGGAACCGAAATGTCGCTGTGGATTAGTGAAAAGACTTCCTTAGATCTATTTGATGCTACCTTTGGATAAGGTAATTGTGACATTTTCCCTTCGATACATTTAGTACATATATTATCATGTTTACAGTCACTTAAAGTTATACCATCCGCTAACTTATGGTTCACAAGATATCTAATCGATTCAAAATTTTTGTGTCCCAGGCGTTTATGCCAAGTTATAATACAATTTGGATTATCACAAAACATTTGTGTTTTGACCGCATATCCGTACTCATCTTTAGGACAAATTTCATATAGATTATTATTTAACTCCGCTGTTAAAACTATGTTATTGTCTTTAACAAAGTTACAGGAATCCTTTTCAAAAATGACTTTAAAGTCGTTTTCTGTTGCTCTCTTTACCGATAAAAAATTGCTTTGTAATTCAGGATAGTAAAGAACATCTTTAAGTATAATTTGATGTGGTGAATTTGTACAAAGTTTAATATCACCCATACCATGTGAATCTAGTTTATTTCCATCCTCTATCATTATGCTACCAAAATTTCCGGTTTTGAAGTTTATGAAATTTTCTTTTGCGAATGCTACATGTCTTGTGCAGCCGGAATCGATAACGAATTTATTTACATTAAGTTCTTGTGCGCTATTAGCAGACATCAAATCGCACGCAGGATAATTTTGTTCGGAGAACTTATAAATGTTTTCTTCCGAATTAGTTAAGGTAGAAAAATTATTCTAACCTGTTTCTGTGTCGACATTACCTTTAAAACAGAAGTTGGAAGCATCCCTAACATTGTCTTGATTATCTTTGTAATTTCCCGAATTATTTCTGAAAGAATTTGAGTTATTATAAAACTTATTTCGATTCTGATTATTTCTCTGATTATTATTTTGCATTTTATTCTTTAAATGATAACATTCTTCGCGTAAAGGTTATCTCGTTTGAAAAACGTACAAAATTTCTTATTCCTAGAATTTTTATTTACTACCTTATATGCTGAGTCGCGTGAGCTCGAAACAGCTTCACGATTCTCAAATCTATTTATTGCTTTGTAAGTCGAATCTCGCGAATTCGAACTCGCGTCTCTGTTTTCGCATCTATGTTTATATTCATCAATCAATTTATTTTTTACGTAATTTAAAGTTAGACCCGTCTCGCTGGCTTCTTCTAACGCGGTAACCATTGGGTCGAAAGATCTAGGGAGCGAACAAAGCAGTAGGGCACATATATGCGAGTCAGGGATCTCCTCGCCAATAGCAAATAATTTGTCTTTAATAGATAAGATTATAGTGATGTGGGAGATCATGTCTCCCCCCTCACTTAATTTTTGAGAGTATAATTTTCGCAAAAGAAAAGTTTGGAAGCCTACTTCTCAAGTGTACATTTTTCAAAGCTTCCCAGATATCTTTAGCCTTTACTAAGTGTTTCACATGAATTATTTGTGAATCTTCGATGCATAGATTAATGATCGATTTCGCTTTAATATTATCTTTGTTCCATTGAGCAGTGACAGGATCCGGTGGGGGATTTATAATTACTAAAAATACATTTTTTTCCCCAGCAGATTTTCTAACTTAAAAGCCCAATTACTGTAATTCTGGTCATTTAGTTTTTCTATAAGGGCTATATCTCTAGTAGCCAGTTTGTTTATTCAAATCACAACTGTAATTATATATATTTTCAAAAAGTGTTTATACTTTATTTCCTTCAAAAAATTTAATGGCAGATATTTTTACTTAAATAAAAAAGAACTTTTTCAGCCCTCATAATCTAAAGGGTGAGTTCGAATTCAAAGTTAAAATAATTGTTCAATAAATATATACTAGCAAAAGCCATGCTTTGTTTGGATTCGCGAAGTATTATGCTATAAGATAAATATTTGAAAGTAATAATATATTTTAAAAATTACTTTTGCATCTTGATTAAGCAAAAATGTAATTTTATGTTTCGACGCGTTTTAATTTTAAAATATATTTCAACCAAATTACAAGAATTTCCTCAGATTGTTTATTTACGATATAAAAATGGTATAAATAAAAATATTTTCGAAGTAGAATTATACAAAATATTAATTAATTTTATTTGTTTACAATTCTTTTATTGCCACTTCTCAAAAACATAATGTAATTCTTTTAAAATTCATAAATATCGTCTGCTTAAATGATTTCTTAAGAATGAATTGTGTATTTGAATTTTTAACACAGAAAAATACTTTTATAATTGAATTTTAATAAGAGAATTTTCACAAATTTTAATTCATTAAAAATATGCTATAATTTTTCTAAAAAAAAGTATTTTATAAATTTTATAAAAGAAATCATGAAACTATACATAGTTAAAAGAAATGAGCATAGTTTAAAAATGTGAAAGCAGTTTTTGAAATATTTTGTCAGAATAATGAAAATATATTTTATTTATTTATTTGTTTAATAATGATTCTAGCTATAATTACTGACCCCATGATTTAAGTTTTTCTTCTGAAAACGTACGTGTTTCATTTTTTATTTGAAAAAATGCGTTTGTAATGGAAAAACATGCAAAATAAATTAATTAAAGTAATAATTTTTTGAAAAATATTTCTGTAAAAAAAAACAATATTCTGCAAATCTACAGATTATAATTTATATTTGTGTTTAATTTCAAGTCAAAATACTGTATAGTTTTTTTGTAAAGTGTACGACAAAATGTCATTTGAGTGGCCTAGTAGAGGATTCGCTTCGCTCATCCTAATAAATTGAGGCCTATCTTGCGTGGCATCTTCTTTGAAGGATATTGTTTCTTCTTTACTGAGACCGCCTTTGAATCTTGCTACAATAATAAAAGGGCTAATATTTAATTAATGTGTTCTGTAGAACAAGTGATGTGTTGACTTCTGGTTTCGGTTGACAAACTTTTAATACACAAAAATTCGAAGAAAATACAGAAGATGTACACTTCACATACAAAAGAAAGGAAGAGTATCATAAATTTTTATATTTAAAATTTTTTAAATAATGAAAGTCGCGGAGCTTATAGTTTTGCTTCCGGAATAAGAGCTTTGAGAAAATGTCAACAAATCCCACGAAGAATCATTTCTGAAGGTAATAAGAAGTTCTGCAGTAAATGTGAAGTCAGTAGAATGTTTTTAGGGAAAATCATTTTCTTCTCTGGAGAACACTATTGTAGTACTGCCATCTCGTGCGACACTTTGGAAGCAAACGAGTTCTTATGAAGAAAGTCTTTTTCCAATAATTAATACTTTATTAATTATTAAGCATAGATAAAGAATATATTTTGCCTTGTGTAATAGTATTTTAAACTGAAAAAATATATTTCATAAATATAATTTTTCTCTAAAGTGTAACTGATACATTACGACATTTTGTAGGAAATAATGAAAAATTGAAAATATTGACTTGGAATTTATATATTTTGTAATGCATTTAACGAATGGCTGTACAAACTATTGCTCAATATGAAGATTCTTTTCCAAGTTTGACCTTATCTAAAATAATTTATGAAACCATCTTAGCTTAATACAGCAACATTTCGTCACTTGAGAATAATAAGGTTCTAACATCCGTTTTTTTTTAAAAAATGACTTTTTGGTATAAGATTCTTCCTGCTTTCGACAATTTCTGATAGAGCTAAATTATCCTCCATTACAAGAGGGCGTAAGTTAGATAAAAACGTCATTTCAACGCAGTAAGGCCTTCATAGATACAAATAGAACCTTCCTATGATGAAAAGTAATTTCCTTATGTGAAAAGCTGTTAGAACCTTGTTATTTTCAAGTGACGACTTGTTACTTGTGATAATTTTTTCTTGGTATAATTAAAATTTTAAAAATGTTTTTTTTATTTATTTAAAGAAATGAAAATTTCTCTTCTTTTTGCATAAAATTATGTATGTTATCAAAGTATTAAAAAAAATGTAATTTAACAAATTACAACGACTGTTTAGAAAATGATATTTTCGAAGACTAAAACTATAAAGACTTATAAATACATTCTATATTTAAATTAATGATAATAATAATAAATATCACTTTTGGGATGATCAAAACGTGGTTTACGTAATAACAGAATCTTCTATTACGTACGCCATGGATTAAAAATTAATATTCCTGTACAAATATACAACCTGTACAACATATACAAATTTTTAAATAAAATTTTAGTTTTGTAATTTTCGGTACCGCAAATTTGTAAAGTTCTAAATATTACACATTTTCAATTTTAATACCAGCATATAGAGAAAAAAAATATACTTTTAAATGCAATTTGTTTGAAAATTGTATCTGAATTTGTTTTTAAGTTATTAATAAAGTTTTTTATTACTTTTTTTGTCATTGTGGCAACAGAAGTATTCCTTTTTTGGACATTAAACATGGACTAATCGGAAACCGAAAAAATAAATACAGTGGCTCACAAAAGTGTTCGTACACTTGCGAATTTCAATAACATAGTACTCTCTCCATTAATTAAAATTAATATTTCATAATGGGTATTTAAGAATAAGGTCTATAACTTATTCTTAACAAAACTACATAAAATATTTTAAATACATTGTAAAACTTTAATCTGTAGAAATCAATAATCAAAAAATAAAAAAAATATTACCTCACAAAAGTCTTCGTACACTTTAAAGAAATTGCTACATATTAGTTGATATTGTAAAATTTCGTTAAATTAGTTTTCAGTATGATATTCTTTAGCATCTACAACAGCTTTTAAACGTCTGGGAATAGATTTCACAATTATTATTATTATTATTTTTGTAATTTTTGCATCAACGTTCACCCATTTATGGATCATTACTGTTTTTAGTTCGCTTTTCGTTTTAATGTCGTGTTTTCGTACCCTAACCTCCAGTTCTTTTCAAATATGTTCTATTGAGTTCTAATCCGATGATTGGGGTGGTGTTTTTAGAACTTGTGGACAATTATAGAGACACCAGAGGCGAACGTTGAGAGCCGTGCTTAGGATCGTTATCCTGATTAAAAAAAATGGTTTTCAATACCCAAATTTTGGGCTGTTAATTTTAAATTGTCTTTTAAAGTATTTAAATAAAGTGCGTGATCTATTGTGCCATGATAAAATACTAAAATACCCAGCCATGGTGTTGCTATGCACCCCCACATAAGAACACCTCAACCGCCATCTTAACTGTTCCAACTAAATTCTTGAGATTAAGTTCTTCATATTTAATTCTACATACAATTATACGTTCATCGATGCCAAAAATATACAATTTGCTCTCATTTTCAAATAAGACATTATTCCAGTACGATTACGGCTTATTTTTCATTGATTTTGCGAAGGAAAGCCTAAGCTTTCTGTTTTTCGCACTAACAAAAAATTTCTACGGCTGGAACACCCATTTAACCCAGCTGATCTCAGAACGCGTCGAACAATTTTAGGTGAAATTGATGTAGAATATTTTTCATAAAATTCTCTAGCAACTTTTATAACACTTAAACATGGATTTCTTACAATATTTCTAATTATAAATCTTTCATCATGTTGTGAAAACTTTGACGGACAACCTTTTCTTACATTGTTTTAGGTTGATTTTCTCCTTTAAAGCGTTTTATCACATACTGCATTGTAGAATTTGATAAATTAACTAATTTAGCAATATTTCGAACTAATTTACTACTATTATGATGAAATACAATCCATTTTCAAATGCTGTTAATTGTTTCTTTATGACAGCGAGCCATTTTTAATAATAAAAAGAAAATTAGGGACCAAACAAGCAAAACAGAAAGCAAAACAACTTTTTAATGTCACCATAGTTCAAACATAAAAATAAAGTGACAAATGATCATTTTAATTATGAGTTTATATTAAAATTTGCCAGTGTACGAAGACTTTTGTGGCGCGTTCTTCCTCTGCCTCCTTCTATTTTTATTTTTCAATAAAAAAGAAAAACAGCCAATATTAAAACAAATGTTGCGTGTTATTTAGAATAATATACAGATGAAATGAAAAAATATTGGACTTCATATTCTAAATTTATCCCAGGGAAATTCAAGTTTATTGCAAATTTTTAAAAGTGTACGAACACTTTTGTGAGCCACTGTAAATAAAAGAAGTTGTGGAATTCAACCAATAAAAAGATTCAGACGTATTTCAGATTTCCCTGTGCTCTACCGAAGACAAAAACTATTTTCCCAATAGTTAATAAATCAATATTAAAAATAATTGCTCATGTTTATAAATCTCTGTACTGTTAAATTTTAAAGTAATGAAAATTAAGAAAACGTGGAATATAAAATAATTCGAGTTTTTATTTATCGGTCTAAAAAAAAAGCTAAAAGATTATGATGTTAAATGATTGTGGCCTTAAAAAGATCATGAGGCTGAAGGGTTTTTTAAAAATATATTTTATATGCTGTGTGAGCGTATTTCTTTGCCTTTTTTCACGAAATGTATTTTTTTTTTTTTTTTGGTGCTTTGGTACATTTTTCTAAAATTCTGTTCTAGATAAACACTTGAAACTTTCCAAAAATGTGTAACTAACTTGTTTCTTTAAAAATATCTAATACAAACAAACCCAGCTTTGCTTAAGTAATAAATAGTCGAAATATGCCAAGTGGTATTTGTAAGTCTAACTTTTTTGGAAGGAATCATATTTTTAGGAATAATTCAGCTATTACTAATTAATCCTCAGTTTGACTGAACTTTTTTATTACACTAAGGCAGAAATGAGACTTAAATTAAGTAGAATAATTAAAACTAATTCTGATAGACCGGGAGACGGCAGCACAGTTAATCACCTCATTGAATTTACGTGTGAAAATCTAGGGTTAGATAAATCACGATTTCCATATTAAAACGCAACCAGTCTGCCAAGTAATCTCTTGATGGAAAACACCTAAAAACCCGATTTTAACGGTTTATTCATAGGTTCACCGTTGTGCTTTTCTGCATCCAGTCCTCCATGTTTTTATTGAGATGAAACACCAAATTGTATATTTGTTATTATTAAATAAAAAATATATTTTTTTCTTTTTCTTTGAATATCCAACAAAAAGCACAATTGCACAATTCTTTTTTTACACTTTCCAACAAAGTTGAAAATTTTTTATGCATTCGGTTTGTCTGTCTGTTTGTTCAAGCTCTAATTCCCATAAATATACTCGGATTTTCATGAAATTGGCAAATTGGTAAAGTATGAAAGCATGGAGGATTGGAAGCAGGGAAAACATAATGGTAAACCTATGAGTTGACCAAAATTGTCTTTTTAGGTGTTTTCCACCAAGATATGATTTAGTAGACCAATTGCGTTTTTAACAAAATTTAACTAATCTTAGATTTTCAGTCATGTACGCGATGAGATGATTATCTGTGCTGCCACTTCCGGTCTATAAATAAATGATCATTTAGAAAGTATTTTATAGCTTTTATCCTCAATTCATAATCTTATTTCAGTATCTATTTGAAATTTTTAATTTTTTAGAAATCATCTTCTTAAAACGCATTTATATTTAAGATTAACCATCTAGTCTAATTCCAAGCTTCTGGTTTAACGGTCTACCATTTCTCTGGTGGTAGTGGCAACAGTATAAATCACCTATGTTAAACCAGGTTCTGTCACTATTAATTTTCCAAAATTAATTTTGAAATCGGTTTAGTATTTCCTAATATTCCATAAAAAACGAAATTTAAGAAGTTTTTAAAGGCTTTAAAGGCTTTTTAGAACTTTGTTGTTCCTGCCAACCCAAGATGGTTGTGCCACCGGCATAAATTGCAGCCGGTCTCTTTTATATCAACCGGTACTCTGATCTTATGATCAGAAACTGTCACTGTTGATTTGCAGGCAATATACTTTTGAAGTGGGTTAATTATTTCCTGAGATTGCATAGAAATAGTAACTAATACGCTGTTCGCACTACAAACATAAGATATCTTAAGCTTGCCGTGTTTGAAGTAGTACCCTCTCGGAATCGGATGCTTGTTCACATTGAAAAACTTACATAAGATATCTCAGCGAATGTCACTGTATCTCTGAACTGAAGAAATATAACGTATGCGCATGCGCTTGAAAAAAAGACGGCCGCAATAGCCAATCAGTAAAAGCAATGCTTTATAGCCAATGAGATTGAGTGGTTGTTCCTGTATCCAGTCCGAGCAAGTTGAAATTCTCTGAGAGAGTTTAGGAATGAGATATCTTAACTATCCATAGTGTGAACAGGATATTAGGAAATATATTTTTTTGTACGATTTTCGCTTCTTCCCTTCGTTTCCCCTCTTTTAATTTTCGAATTTGTTTTGGATTATTCTTAGTTGATAGTTTACTTTATCACTATTACTTTGCAACTATCATTTTTTTAAAACGGTTTGGCATTTAATAAGATTGCATAAAAATCATAATTGACAACATTTTTAGAACGCTGATCGCTCACTCCATCCTGTTAAATTTGCAATTTATTTTCGATTTTTCTTAAAAAGCATTTGCGTGCTAAATTTCAAAATGTTAGATCCCCCCTAAGTATCACACACACACACACACATATACAGGGTGAGTCATAAATATCGAAACAATAGGCTATCTCTTTAAATATTGCCCCTAGACCCATACTTCCAATTGCAAAAATTCATAAAAAAAGGTGAAATTTTTGATAAGATAAGTTGCAACTCCATGGGGGGGGGGGGTCTATTTGAAAAAGTACGAAAATTAACTTTTTATACGGCCCCGTAGGATAAAAATTCCAACCAGGGAAACTTTCCTTATCCTGTCCTGAATAATACACAAAAAGTTGCATCTTCATATCTTAAAAAATCGCGGAGTTATAACCGTTTGAATAATTCATCAGGTTTTAAGGGATTAGACACAAATTGAAATGCGCGCAATTCAAAAGACAATGTTACTTTAACAGTTGTAGGAAACGTGTAAAAAAATTTTCTTTTCAGTTAGATTCCTGATTTTTTTTTCTTTTTTTGTGTATGTTAGCCATATAATTTGTTAAAAAAATTACATGCTAAAATTTATCATAAAATTTATAAAAATTTCATATGGTTAGGACTGGTTTCAATGCGATAGTTAAAAATCGTTATAATTCCAAACATTATTTATCAGATTAAAATTTCTTTCTATTTAACTAAAAATGAAAATCTGATTTTAGTTTTGTTTCGAGGCTTTTGTTTTTCAATATTTATTTTAGAACTATTAAAATATTTATTTAAAAAATAATAACTTTTAAAAAATCTTATTTTCAAAAGTAAATAATTTTTTATTTTTTTTAAACAAAAGTAAGGTAAAATAATTAAAAATGACATGTTTAAAGTTTGTACTTTTTTTCTTTAACAATTCTTAACTTTTAATAATTTAAAGACAAGAAATAGTCGGGAAAAAAAATTCATTATACCAGAAAAATGAAATGTACTGTTTTACTGCCCATTAGTTATTTAAAAGAATGCTTTTCTAAGATGCAGATTAAGTCCTTTTTAAAAATTTAGCTCTCACAACTTCAAGCTTTTTATCGTCCTGTAGAGGCTGTTAAAAAATCTGTATTCTGGGCCCAGGTCAGATCAGGACCGAGACGTTACTTTTTTCTGAAGACTCGCCTATCCGGGTCTAATGTATTTTACATACCGGAGGGGACTGCTTCCTTCTTCCCAGACTTGCACTGGACGAAATTTTTAATCCCGGTCTCGAACAATCCGTATTAAAACCACAGACCTAATACGTACATAAAATAAGTAAAATTTGGTTTAATCAATATTTTTACGAAAACCACATAAATTTTAAAACCGCTTTTATTTTACAAAACAATAAAAAAAACTTTCCGTCTTAAAAGGTTTCACTGTATAAAATTTTTCAAAGTCTTCAACGCACGGGATATGGATTAGCGAAAATAAAATATAAGTGAAACATTTACATATAAACATAGATTCATTGATAAAATAAATATATCACAGCCTTTGGCGCCTCTTTAATATTAAAAAGTATAAATATAAAAAACGAAATTCTATATTAAGTATTTTTGGTCAGAACTCCTCCACGCAAAACAATTTTTAACTATACTGAAGTAAAAAACTATGTAGAAATTCACGGCGTAACCGGCTACGATTTAAGCTTTTTTCCAGGCTGGTCCAGATTATGATTTTAACATTATTTCATGCCGGGCTGAACTTCTTTCCCTATGGATCGGTTTAGGACCGGACCTAAGTATTACGATTTATTCAGACCTTCAGTACTAACGATCAACATGTTTTAGAAACAAGTTTCAATTTTAAATGAATACGCTGCTTTATTATGGCCAAATAAGAGGCACGGTCTTAAACCGACATATAATAACGTTACAATTTGTGGACGATCCCTTATTAGCTTTGAAAATGGATGAAAAACACTTTGTTTACAGGCATGATAAAGTGGTGTAAGTCACGAATTTTTGAGAATATTAAATTTTGATATCTCTGTCAGGTTTTCAGATAGGGAGATAATTTTTTTTTTGTTCAATTTAGAAATGGATAAGGAATAATTTCCTAATTGGGAATTTTGCTCTACGGGGGTCGGATAAAAGTTTAATTTTCGTATTTTTTCAACTAGACCCCCCATGGATTTACAACTTGTATTATCAGAAATTTCACCTTTTTTTATGAGTTTTTGCAATTGGAAGTATGGGTCTAGAGGCAATATTTAAGGAGATAGCCTATTGTTTCGATATTCATGACTCACCCTGTATATATGTGTGTACGTACCGGGTGTCCAGTAAATAACTGACCCATTTTGAACTTAAATAACAAATAAACGGTTTGAGATAATAATGCGCGGTTTGCGGCATTGTTATTAGAAAATCAATAAATTTTTAAACATGTACCTTGTTAATATAGTTCAAATTTCGGAAAAAAATATCGTGCTGGCGGTAACAGGCTGTTTGAATACAGACATGACTCTAATTTTCATAAATATGAGATTTTCGGCTGAATCTGAATGTATATGTTGTCGAATCTGAATCTATATGTTGAATCGACTCTCGAATCAGCTTCAGAAATAGGGTCGTTGGTTGGAAAGTGATTTAAAATAATATTTGTGATTGAACCATCTGTATTATATTTCCCCTCCTCAGTCTTGAGACTGAGATTTTTTTTTAAATATTATTATTTTACATTAACAAAGTGCATATTTTAAAATTTATTGATATTCTAATAACAATACAACAAGCCGCGCATTTTTATCTCAAACAGTTTTTTTGTTATTTACATTCAAAATGGGTCAGTCATTTACTGGACACCCGGTATATATATGTATATCTGATTTTTGTCATGCTATAACTATCATATTTTTGAAACAATTTGAATAAATTTTGGTATGTACATAGTACACACAAATGCCTCGACCGAGTTCGTTGACCACCATCGTTCGCCATATTGTTTCAAAATAACGGCCATTTAAATTAAAAAAAATTTAAATTTAAAATAAAATTCCAAAAAATTAAAAGTTGAAAAATATTTTTATTTTATGTATTAGAACTTAAAATGACGATTCCAAAACACTTTTTATTTTTTCTATATTTTTAAAAAATGACTGAGTTATAGCACTTTGAATTTCTAGTATAGCTGGCATTTTGAAACGTCTGATTTTTGTCACGTTTTAACACGCATATTTATAAATCGATTTGAATGTAATTTGGTGTGTACGTAGTACATAATGAGGCCTAAACCGAGTTCGTTAGCCAGTTCCACCCACCACCTTGCTTCAAAATGGCGGCCATTTAAATAAAAAAAAAAAAAATAAATTTTAAATTAGGCACAAAAAAGTGACAAATTGAAAAATATTTTTCGTTTATGCATTTGACCTTGATACACAGATTCCAGAGCATTTTTTGTTTCGTCTGTATCTTAAAAAATGGCTGAGTTTTAACTTCTAGCGTTGCTCACATTTTGAAACGATCCGATTTTTGTCACGTGATAATACGCGTATTTATGTATCGATTTGGATGTAACATGGTGCGTGCATAGTACATACCAATGTCTGGACCGAGTTCGTTGGCCCGTTGCATCTGCCATCTTGTTTCAAAATGGCGGAATGTTAATTTTTTTATTTTAATTTTAAAATTAGATGCAAAGAAGTAAGAAATTGTAAAAGATTTTTCTTTTGTGTGTTTGACTTTGATACAAAGATTGCAAAGCATTTTTTGTTTCATCTATATCATGAAAAATGGCTGAGTTATAGAACTTTCAATTTCCAGTGCGGTTGACATTTTGAAACGGTCTGAAACTTGTCACGCGATATTGCGCATATTAGGTAGCTTTCATTACAAAAAGTAAAAAGCTACCTATTGCAGCCGTCCGAAGGAAAGCACTTCCGGAAAATTTCGGTATATTTTCACCGATCATGACCCCCAGACCCCAATACCACCCTCCGTTCAAATGTTGACATATATATATATATATAACCATATATATATATATCTGATATTTGTCATGCGATAAATTACGTATTTATGACCCGATTTGAATGAAACTTGGTATGTACATAGTACATACAAATGTCTCGACCGAGTTCATTGGCCAGCATCATCCGCCATTTTGTTTCAACATGGCGGCTATTTTAAATTTTTAAAAAAATTTAAAATTCAAAATTCAATGCGAAAAAATTAAAAGTTGAAAAATATTTTTCTTTTACGTGTTAGAACTTAAAACAACGATTCCAGAACACTTTTTATTTTGTCTATATCTTAAAAAATGATTGAGTTATAGCACTTTGAATTTTTCTTATGGCTGACATTTTGAAACGGTCTGATTTTTGTCACGTGATAACACGCGTATTTATGAACGGACTTGAATGAAACTTGGTATGCACATTTCTTGGCATCTGTAACTTGGTATGTACATAGTACATACAAATGTCTCAACCGAGTTCGTTGGTCAGCATCATCGGGCATTTTGTTTCAAAATGGCGGCCATTTTAAATTTTTTTAAAAATTTAAAATTTAAAATTGAATGCGAAAACATTAAAAGTTGAAAAATATTTTTCTTTTACGTGTTAGAACCTAAAACAACAATTCCAGAACACTTTTTTATTTTATCTATATCTTAAAAAATTATTGAGTTGTAGCACTTTGAATTTTTCTTATGGCTGACATTTTGAAACGATCTGATATTTGTCACGTGATAACACGCGTATTTATGAATCGATTTGGATGTAACTTGGTGTGTACATGTACATAGTATATACTGAGGCCTGAATCGAGTTCGATACTCAGTTCCATCCGCCATCTTATTTCAAAATGGCGGCCATTTAAAAAATTTTATAAATTTTAAAATTTAAAATTAGGTACAAGAAAGTGAGAAATTGGAAAAGATTTTTCTTTTATGCATTTACCTTGATTCAAAGATTCCAGAGCATTTTCTGTTTCCTCTGTATCTTAAAAAATGGCTGAGTTATCGCATATATATATTAATCGATTTCAATATGAGTGTGCATGTGCACCTGAATTAAGATTTCGACCAAGCTTATAATCAGGTTCTACTAATTTGAGCTTAGTATTTTTGAATAATAGAACTTAATTTAAAATAAATATATGTATATATAAGTTTATGAAAGCTACCTCTTCCTCCCGGCACTGCCGGAAGGACTATTTATCAATTGATTTTGATATAACTCCGTGTGTACATAGTATGTACCAATGTCTTGACCGAGTTCACTCGCCAACTTCATCCGCGATCTTGTTTCAAAATGGCGGCTATTTAAGTTTATCAAAAATCTTTTAAATGTATAATGATGTACAAATAAAAAATTAGAAATTAAAAAAAGGTTCTTTCTAAAGTGTTTGATCTTATTAATGAATTCCGAAGTATTTTTTGCTTGTGTTTAGCTAAAAAACACTTGAGATATAGCAGTTTTAATTTCTAATTTAGGTGACATTTAAAAAAAAAATCAATTTACCCGCGACAGCACTCTTATATATTAATCGATTTCGATGTGAGTATGCATGTGCTCATGAATTAAGATTTCGACCAAGCTCATTGGTTTGTTTTATCCATCATGTTGTTTTAAAATCGCATACACTTAATGATATCGAGGAATTTGGTGACCCTATAAATCGCTTAAAATAAAACCAGCTTGACTAATTAAAAAAAAAAAAAAAAAAAAAAAAAAAAATTCCCAATAATATTCAGCATTGACAAAAACTAGTATTCAATCTTATATAATCGGGTTCCACTAATTTGAGCTTCGTATGTTTGAATAATGTAACTTAATTAAAAATAAATAAATAAATAAATATATAAGGTATATGAAAGCTACCTTTTCCTCCCGGTACTGTCTGAAGGACTTTTGTGATATCCACTCGTTAACACAGCCAAAACATTCAATTATAATCTTTTGATTGAGAACGCTAAATAAAACGGCCTGTAATTTATTTTATTTACAATTAATTATCTGAAAACACATGTTGTAACTACATTAAAATAGTAACTAATTACAAATTGAACTTGACACTATTAATAGCGGTTAGATCATTACATTTCTTTGACACGGTTAACAGTTTTGCTCCTGAAATCGCTCAGTTTTCGGAAGAATTTATGTCATCTTGATTTCAGTAAATGGCTTGATTTAGGTGATTTGAAGTTAGTTAAGAAATTGTAATAGAAGAGATATCTTTTGAAAGTTTTAAGCTGAAAAGATGAAACTTGGTCAGCTGTACCACAATGCTGTATTACTATAACTATAAGAAATTTGTATTTTTTTTTTTTAACCTTACATGCTAAAAAAGGAAAGTTTCGAAAACTTTTTCATTAATTATAGAAATTCTAAAATAAAAGGCTTGCCAATTCGTAAAGGAAAAAAAATGAAGGGAAAGGAAAGTATTAAGCTTAAGGAAAAGAACATACCAACAAAATGCTCTTTATATTTTTATTAAATTAAATTTATTTTATAAATGGTAATATATACTGTAAAACCTCTAAATAACGGACACCTCGGTATCGCAGAAAATGTCCGCTATTCGGAGGTGTCCGCTATTGGGAAAACCTCAAAAATTCAAAAACTGCTTCGAAATGCTTAATGTTTCATTAATTTACTTTTATGTGTCCTAAAACCTCTATTATTGTGCACACTTTTATCCACTGTTTATTATATTATTGTTAGAAAAATCTGTTACAAAAGTTTATTTTTGCTTGCGATTATATGTACTAATTTGTTTTTCTGTGTAATGTTATTAGAAATTGTAGA
Organism: Maratus speculifer; assembly: GCA_964019185.1. Lineage (NCBI taxonomy): Eukaryota > Metazoa > Arthropoda > Arachnida > Araneae > Salticidae > Maratus > Maratus speculifer. Next base: position 71,313,331 of record OZ025296.1, read on the forward strand.
GTTCCGGGAGAGGAGGGAGGGATTGCATTTTTTGATCTTTAAAAGCATAAAATCTCAAAATGTTCTTGGATGACATTTCAATAGTCTGGGAGATTATTTCTCCCTGGCAACCCCTGACTTTAGTACTGAACGTTGAGGGAGGGGGGATTTTCTCCAGATCTTTATATATATTAATTAACTGTGATCACAAAATTTGTGACACATTGTCCTGATAAATTCAGAGGCTTTTTTACTTTTCCTTTTTCATTTTTTTTTTCTGTTTAGAAAATATTTTTCTATCCTTTATCGCCGAATAAAGTGTCCGCTATTCGGAATGTCCGTTATTTAGAGGTTAAACATACAAAAAATTAAGTTTTGAGAGTGGGGATTGGAAAACTGTCCGTTAAATAGAGGTGTCCGCTATTCGGGAGTGTCCGTTATGGAGGTTTTACTGTATATGAATCTGATAGTGAATATGGTAACAATATTCATGTACTTACATATAGACACATTCATTGCTGAAGATGATGGATTCACTCAGGGCTGCAAAAAAGCCGGCTTTTTCTAAAAAAGGCCAGGCCGGCCAGCTTTTATTGGAAAAGACCGGTCTTTTGGTAAAAACGCCGGCTTTTATTGGCTTTTTTCCAACGCATATATTACTACTATTTATTTTTAACAACTTCTTTTGTTAATTAATCTTACAAATGGCCATTTTATGTAAATTAAAACTAAAATCTTATAAAATTCATTTAAAATTATGTTTCAGATGTCCACTTTTATAGCCAGTTAATAACATATCACAAAAATCTCATGAATAGCCAATATGATTAACAGACATCTATACTATAGATCCAGTGGTACATCCTATGTTTAGTTAAGTTATTTTCATGTTATTATGGGTAAAAATTATATCCAAATAAATAATATACAAAATGATATACTGTTTATAAAATACTTCACTTGAACAATGACTCCTAGCATATATGAATGTGTTAGTATTAATGAATAAAAATAGTCATTTGTTTATGTAAGAAGTTTACAAGGCAGTATTCTACTTTAAAAATAAATAATTTTGACATAGCTTTTATATTTATTTATCTTTCTAAGTACAATAAATTTTCTGTAAGCCAGATTGAGTAAGATGGAAATTTGACTAGCTCGATAAGGTTTTTCAAGTCCTTGTGAATCCATAGACAGTGTAAAATTGGTCTAAGGCAGGATATCATTTACTGTGAACAATTTTCTCAGTTCTGATTGATTCTGACTTATACAGAGTTTACTGTACATCCCTTTATCTTCATTTGTTTTTCTTATTAGGAAATAGCAGATGACATAATGTGGGTTGAATTACTGCGGGGTGGCAACAGCAAGAAACATCTGTCTGTTCTTTATATCTCCTGCCATACACATGACCTCGGCGAATCTGATTGGTCTCTGTTTAACAAGTCCATGATATGATTGGCCTATAGTGCCATAAATGTTCCTGCAATGATCATTATGATAAAAATGCAGTGGTGTGGTAAATTGGTTAATGGAAATGTTTGTAAACATGCTCTTTCCTTCTATATATATTGACTAAATATTTTGTTATTGTTCCTTCACAAATCTTTCCAAACATTAAAAGGAGAGGAATTGATTTGGGTCAATTAGTAAACTTTCCCATCCACAAATTTCTCGTATTAGGAGAGGTTACTGGATTAGCAAGATTCCAGGATCTAATGCATTTACGCTTAAAGGAGCATAGATATGAGAGAGAGAATTTAAAATAAAATTTCAACAAATGGTTTTGTTTGGAACAAGATCAGTATAGTACTGATATTTAAAATGTAAGTCAAATGACTGGTAATATATTTGGTAAAAATCATTTGAACTACTTCAAAAAAAAGTTTATTGTTCAAATTTTCTAATAAATATTCTTCCCATCTGTTGATCACAAGAACATTTCTACTGTCAATTCACTTATATTTAAATTGACAATTTATTAGACAGTTCATTTTTACGACAACAGTAATTAAATAGTTATTAATTAATAATACATTTCATTTTAAGAATAGTTTCTTTGTAGAAGAAAAAAAAAAGTTTTAGTAAAAGCCGGCTTTTTCTTAAAAAAGCCAGCCTTTTGCCAGTGGTTTAAACCAGAAAAAGCCGGCCGGTTTAAACCGCCCCGGCTAAAAGCCAGACGCCCTGGATTCACTGAACATTCTTAATTTGATTTTCTTATTGAAGTACATTGTACTTTGCATTAGCAAATATGCCTATGCTGCATAATGTGACATTTCTGCTTTCGGAAAGCGATATAGTTAAACCTGTGATTGGTTATTAGAAAATTCAAGTTTCAGGGAATTCAATAAAGTTATTTTTATATACCGTATTCACTCGTGTATACCGCACATGCGTGTATAACGCGCACTCAGTATTTTAAAATGAAAAATGACTATTTTTTTGTATCTTGTATATAACGCGCATTATAAATTTGACATGCAAGGGAATGAATGATCAAGAAAATCGAAACAAATGTTACGACAGACTAGGAAAAAAGTCGAAATTCTATTTTGTTAGTAGAGAGTGAGTGCCATGATATAGGGAAGTCAGTTGCGAACGAAATACTTGAGAACGAGGGAGAGATAAATCTACAAAACTAGTTTTTGTAAAGCTATAAAAAACTGTAGCTCTACAAATGAATCTTGTAAAATTATACTAATCTTACTACAATTTTATCTGTAACTTGGGTTGCAGTTAGGTAAAAAGTTCTAGTTTTCTCAGTTTCCTGTCAATTTAACCTTGCAGTTTTTTTATTTATAGTACAAATCCGTATCTATCACATGAATTTTTGCTGTTACCGTTACATAAAACAGCAGTATCGGAAATGAGGATTGCTACGTAGTATTTAAATAATGTTACTAACGCTTTTGTGTATAATGAGTGAAATAAAGATTCAAGAATACTTCTATTCAGTAAGACTCCAATTTTAATTTCTTCCATGAATACATTTATTGATTCATAGGTGATCGTGTGATTACAGAAAGTTGAAAAAAATCCGTGTATAACGCGCACCCACGGTTTTTGCCCTAAATTTTGGGAGAAAAAGTGCGCGTTATACAAGAGTAAATACGGTATAGGGGAAAACATTACACCTGAGTTCTATTTTAACATTTAAATTTTTAATTTAATTAAAATACGTGAATATTGAAACATAAAGCTATGTGCTAATTATTGATCATTACTCTGCTTCCCTTATAATTTTCTTGAACTATAATGTTAGGGCTATCATTTTTTTCTTCTTTTAATTAAAAAAAAAGTAATTTTAGAACTAAAATACAACACCCATATTATACTTTGGTCCTAGGCATGTTGTACTATGGACTATGCATCATTGTTATATGAAAAATAAAAATAAAATAGATAAAATATCTTTATGATGTGTTTAAAATTATTTTGAAAAGTATATTTGTAAGAGATTTGTCATACATATCTAGTTTTTTTAAATTAATGTAAAAAAAAGGTGTCAGTTTGAGTGCGGGTGGGAGGACATTTCAACCATAACAGATATCAAATGCATTTAAACTGTTTTATTGCATTTTTATATATATTGCATACATGTTTGTTTTTTCACGATGCGAATTCAACAAGTCTCATAAAAAGGCCAAATTAACTATACAAAAACTAATATTATACAAAAAAATGTTCAAAAAATTCTTCTGTCGGTTTAAGTAAGAATACGTTCACCGCAACTGATTGAAAAACGTAGTTTTCTCGAGTACGACTTATTGTTTAGTTCTATTAAAACGTTTCACAGACATAACCATAATCTCTTCTTCACCATTACTATCATTCATTTATATATTTTTTCACACAAGTGGTGTACCTGTACATATAGAGTTGAGTTTTGGGTTCCTTTCATAATGACACAATAATAGGACAAACATTCCTGCTAAATTTTCATTCGTTGGCTTTTTAAGAGAATAATACAGTGGCGTAGCTAGCATGGGTGACACCCAGGTCGGATGTAAATGGTGTCATCACCATCAACATGATATCACCCCCACCCCCAACCCCTCATATTTTTCCAATCACAGTTCTAGGTATTATAACAAATGGCTATATCTTTCCTTATTTACCTTTCGTACTCCTATATTAAAAAAAGCGACTTATCACTCATTCCATAGTCTGCATATGTCAATGCGGTGGCTATAAATTGTATAGAAAATTTCACATTCTCAAAGAAAAGAAAATTAACTCTGATGCGTCGTGCGCTAGAATCTTCATTTTATTCTCTTAATTTTTTTCTAAAGTGTTATACTATTATGTGTATATATTTGCAAATAAAGATTGGGTGTCACTCCTTAGAGGGTGACCCGAGGCGGACCGTCTCCTCCGTCCCCCGCTTGCTACGCCGCTAATATACAATTATGTTGTACTTTAGATCGGTTTTGTTACACCTTATTATTAGGTTCAAAGTACAAAGCTTGGTAACATAAAAAATGACGATTTCTTAACATTTACTAGTTGGGCTTAACATGATTTGAAACTTATGTTCATGATGAATTATAAATATACTCTTTTATGTATAACTTTGAACTTAAAACAAATGATTGTTCAAAATGAGATATAATAAAAACTTGCAGCTTTAAAAAAATTACTTTTCGATAATCAAATTTTGGCATTTGTCTGGAATATGTGCTGATTATTTAAGAAACAAATTTCTAAGTGACATCTAGATTTATATTTCATTACTATATCGATTAGTTTTACATAATTCCAATAGTTAGAGCTAAACCTTTGTAGGTCTAAGTTATATATGTTCAAGGTTACAACATTTCCCCTAAGACATCATTTCATGATCAATTCTAGGGTATTCTAGACTGTTTTAACTTTTTAAAGACTGTTTTATTATGTTTTTTGTAATTGACTTAATTAAAAAAAACTGTGAATTAAATAAATTCAAAATTTGAAGAAAATCATTATAAAACCCCCTATAAAATTTCAATCATATTCACATATTCGAAAACTGTTATAATTAAAGATATCTTATATATATATATTTATATCTATAATCAGACATAGTTCAACACATGTAAGCATTATAAAATGAAGATTGAAGAATATTTTACCGTATATAACAATAACCGAAGCTTATTAAGGGAGTAAAATAGTTATACTGGCGAAAAAAAAAAAAAAAAAAAAAAAAATAGAAGAGACTTTGTCACTTTGTACCATGCAACAACCTTCGAGTACCGAACTTCAATTTAGATACAGCCCCTAAAATGTAAACCTTTTTTTTTTTTTTTTTTTTTTTTTTAATAGAATCGCAAAAGTTATTTGATTTAATGGTAGTTGGTAATCAATCCTCGTGATGATACTTACAAAATTTATAGACATTCTCATTTTTCTTTTCCTCCCACTTCATCTCACATTAATCTATTTTAATTACTGAGGATGTGTTTGTTCTAAATCAATTTTTCTAAGTTATAACTTAATCAATCCTTTTATTAATCAATTAACGTCATTATTTATGGAAATTTTCGGTCGTTTACGCATCTACTTTTCATTTTTCTTTTCTTATACAAAATTAATGCCTTGTAAGTTGATACTTTGTCCTTCTTTTATTACTTAAAATATATATATATATATATTTATTATTGCGGTTCCAGATTAGTCATAAGCAATGAAAAAATAGGGAACCGGAGCGAACGTTATTTTACGTTTCTCCATGGCCATGTTTAGCAAATTACAGCTCTCAAATTAGCATACGCTTCTGTATTTTCTTTTTTTTTAACACCTAATGATAGGAATAATTTAACAATGCTAATTTTCATCCTTACAATAACATTTTACATCTGCAAATAACAGTAAAAAAAATAAATAAATAATAACAGTGATTTTTTTTTCTCTTCCTATCATTTCATTATCTTTATTCATTTACTTAACTATGCAAAATTAGGATAAAACTCAATACTGCAATATATAATTATAATTTATTCATATTTTTAATTAAAGCACTAAAATCACCTCTACAAATGAGATGAATCTGTTTTAACTGATTCAATTAAAGCTTCATGTAATACCTTAATTCCATGTATAGTAAAGAAGTAACGTCCTGTTTGTTTGCTTGTAAAGTGCATCTCTGAAATTATCGGAAAGGCTTCAAAAGTAATGGTGGCAAAGTAATGGTGACAGTCCCTTTTCCAAAATAAGCTATATTCATGTCGGTGCCACTACATCCACGTGTGTGCAGGAAGAAAAAATAGTTTTCAAAAAGGCTTTTTTTTTTTTGTGAAGCACTTATGAATTTTGAATTTGGCAATGGTAGTCTATACCTATATTATAAAGAGGTAAAGTTTGTATGTTATGTAAGGGGGGGGGGATCTCCGGAACTATCGAATCGATACAAAAATGATGCTGTTCTCTCCTAATCAAATATAGGCTACATCTTATATCTATGCCACTAACTCAAAAGGGGTCAGGATCAAAAAAGTTCTAACAATGTAATTTTTGTGTTACAGAAAAGCCTAGAAACATGAAATTTAGCATGTTAATTATTTATAAGATACAAATAGCCTCTAAGAACATTTTTTAAAAAATTCGAAAATTGAAAGAGGTGAAAATGCACGAAAAGTATTCTAAAAACGTTCTAAATTGCGATTTTTAAGCAATCTCAGCAACTAAAGAACCGATTTAAAAAAGAATGATGTCAAAATGATGGTGACAGTCCTTGCTCCAACAATGGCTATATCTTATATCAGCGTCACTATCCCAAAGGGGATGCAAGAGCAAAAAAGCGTTCTAAAGATGCAAGCTTTCTGCTACTGAAGGCCCTAGGAACGTAAAATTTGGCATGTTAATTACTTAAAAGATATAAATGAGCTTTAAGAACAAGAATATTCCCTAAATAAGGCGAAATTCAAAAGAAGTGAAAAATCCCACAAAAGCATTCTAAAAAACGTTCTGAATGGCAATTTCTACGTGATCTTAGGAAGTACCAAACCAATTTAAAAAATAATGGTGTCAAAATGAAGTTGGCAGCCATTGCTCTTATATAGACTCTACTATATGGCTACGTCACTACCACTTCGAGGTTGCAAAAGCAAAAAATGCTCTAAATTGCATTTTTTTTTTTTTTTTTTGTTTTTTTTTTTTTTTTTTTTACGGAAGGGTTTAGAAACATGAAATTTGCCACGGTAGTTACTTATGAGATATAAATTATCTCTAAGATTATTTCCTAAAAAAAATCGAAATTTAAAAAGCGGGAAAAATGTAGAAAAAGTATTAAAAAAAAGAAAAAAAAAGCGTTATGAACTGCGATTTTTACGCAATCTCAGGAGATAGCGAACCAATTCAAAAAACAATGGTGTGAAAATGATGGTGACAATCTTTGTAGCAAGATAGATTACATTTTATGTCGGTTCTTTGTAAAAAAAAAAAAAAAAAAAAAAAATCCGTTAAATAACTGAAATTGTACTGGTAATTAGAGGTCTGCACGGGCCGGGCCTCGGCCCGAAGCCCGAGCCCGGCCCGGCCCGGCCCGCGGGCCGGGTTCGGGCCGATTTTCATTAACGGCATTCGGGCCGGGCCGGGCTCGGGCCTTGTTTCTGAAGACTCGGGCCGGGCCGGCCGGGCCTAGTCACTAATCTTTTCGGGCCGGGCTCGGGCCTTAATTTTTTTTTCCTGGAGTATCGGCCGGCCCGAGTCTAACTTACTTTTTCCGTACGAAGCCGAGACTAATTTTGTTTTTCTTAGTCTTCACGGACCTAAATAATCAGGTTCTGTTGAATCTAACCGTATGAAAATCCTTTTCTCGATGTGGAAAAGTCTGTTCATAAATCAGTAAAGTTTGACTTGATCCAAAAATTTTTGCAAAATAGACATATACTTTTAAGTCGTCACTATTCTACAATTGAACATTAGAATTTATTCTTTTTAAAGAATCGTAGATCACTAGGCGTCTTAAAATAGAATTAAACACACTAAAAAATAAATAAATAAATAAATGATTATGACGGAATTTTTGTTTAAGCTGAAAACTGCAAATTTCTTTTAAACTGTTCATTCATGCAAAATGAATACAATAATACGCGAAAAAATATATATATATTAAACATATACATCTGCTAAGAAGGAAACGTATTTTTTTTCCCCAATGTCTTAGAAGATTTTACTTTTACCATATACCATTTTTTAGATTTTTTTTATGTATTAATAATACTAATGATAACTGAAACATTTACATACAACAAACAAAGGTTCATTGACCCCTTGAAGGGCTGTGGTATAAAATATATATCACTTAATTTTAATTGCGAAACGCCACATTGACACCAGAAGTTTGAAAAGAAAATTTTAATTTTATCAAGTACGCACAGAAAAGTTTTTATCTATTTTTAAATAAATTTATTATTAAATTCTGGTGCCAATCAGTCATTTCAGCAATTTAAGAATAAAAGTGCTTCGCCTCTCATAGGGTTAAAAGCGTACATATCGCAGCCTATGGCACTTCTGCATAAATAGAGATTATAAACACGAAAGAAAAAAAAGGACTAAGATAAGTTTTTTTGGTCTGAACTCTTCCGTTAGAGTAAAGATAGAGAACAGTTCTGTAGAAGTTCACCAGAGCCGGGCTGGGTTCGGGCCGAAAATTTAACTCTCGCGCCGGGCTGGGTCGGGCCAATACTTTTTTCGTTCGGGCAGGGCCGGGCCGGGCTCGGGCCGAAATTTTAAGTTTCGGGCCGGGCCCGGGCCAAAATTTTGATTTTCGGGCCGGGCTCGGGCCTGGAAATTTCGGCCCGTGCAGACCTTTACTGGTAATCTAGACGCTAGTTCTATTTCCTTATTTTAACGGAAAAAAATTTCTGTAAATTCCAGAAATATTTCCGTTTTTTCCACAAAACATTTCCATTTTTTCTCATATTTACTTATATAAAAATTTTCGCTTGAAAGGCAAAAAAGAAACTGACATCTTTATTTTTCTTTTTACAAAGACACATTAACATCAGGTGTAGAACACGTACATTTAATTTAAACAACAGTGAAGAAATGTCACTTACGGTCGATGGGGATCGAACCAGGGACCTGTCCTATGTCAGTTTGCAGAAGTGTAATATCATTACGCCAGAGTTTCACATACCGCTCTTGCAAATATCTTTACTTATTTCGAATGCATTTTATAAAGCAAATGCCTTATGTTGAACTCGGGATTTATTTTTGCAGAGATTTTTTTTTTTTTTCTATTGAGTATACAGTTCTAAATGTTTAACAGATTTTGTTTCGATAATTTCGAATATTTATTTTTTATTTTTAGTTCTATATAAAAAAAAAAATTTAGTCTTTAAATTATCACATGTAGAATTAAGAAATTCAGAATTAAAATATTAAGAGTTGAATGCATTAAAAAGTTTTGTTTCCTTCATTTTAAGGAGAGTTTTAAAAGTTTATTGTAATATCATTCATATTTATTTATTTGTAAAAAGATACTAACATAAATTCTTATAAAAAGCATCTACTTTAACAAAGTATTTGTATGACGATCGATTTAAACCCCAATAAAGATAGTTATTACGGGTTATTAAAATAAATTTCCTTTATTGTTTTTTATAACTTAGACAATCGTCAAAATTATAATAATTTCGTTAATATTATTTCAGACGTTTTAAATTTTATGTGCGAATTTCTTTAAGCGAATAGATTAAAAAATATATATATTAAAATTAAAAGTAGAATTTTTTTTTCCATTTTAAAATATCCTACACACTTTTTAAAAAATATGCTATAAATGAGTTAAACATTCTTTTAAAATCATAATGAAAATAAACGAACTTTCCTTTTCAATTATCTCAAACTTAAAAAAGATTAATAAAATTTTATAGTTATTATTATTTTTTTATATTGTAAAACTATGTTAGCTTTCTATTATTAAAACAGAAAGAAATAAAGAAAATTATTATAGAAAGTTGTTCATAAAAGAACTCTCTATGGTACTTTTCTATTCCAGATATAGATGGCGCGACGAGATTTTTTTTTTGCTTAGAATATCTATGTAACAACAAAACTGTTTAATAAATAATTGAGAACGATTGAAATAAATTAAACATACAGCCATATTTAGCTAATATATAGGACTTTCATTGAAAACAGCATGCTGTAAGACAAGTATTACAACAATCACTTTGCTTTCCTAACAGAGCAACTATGTCTAAAAGTTATTTATATAATTTATGCTGTTTTAATACTTTACTTCTCTGTTTCCAGAAAATTTACGGAAAACTTACTGCATTTATAATCTCAAAATGTCAATAACGGAAGTTGAACTGTTTTTTCGGAAAAATTAAATTATTCCGTAGAATTTTATGAAAATATTTGTGTATATTAACGATATTTTTCACAGTGTTGCCACTACCCCAACGGGGATATTTAAATAAACGGACACACATTGAATTTACGGAATTATTGAATCGCATTTAATTAAACGGAATTACATCAAGTTAGTTTAATTTGGTTTAATTAAACAATGTGGCCAAACGTTAATTCTTTAATTATTCCAAAAAATGTAATTCATTATTATAAAATATAGACTTATAAATATTGCTTGGCATATTTCAACTACTATGTGAGCAAAGGTGCCAGGTTTGCTAATTACATATAAGCTGAAAATGTTTTCTAGAAACAGTTTCTAAAAGAATTGAAATTTAAATGGGGCGAAAATGCAGCTAAAACATTCTATGTAACAATTTTTATGGAATTATTTAAGCTGAAAACGTGAAATTTGGCATGATATTTGTAAAATGTAAATGGTCATTAAGAACAGTTTCTGAAAAAAAAATCAAAATTTAAAAGGGTGAAATATGCGAAGAGTGTTTTAAAAATGTTCTACATTGCAGTTTCTGTGGTTACTCAGGAAATATCAAAGCGAGAGTTTACTCCAACATAAGGCATATTTTATTGCGGTGCCACAAGAAAATTGCAAGAGTAAAAAACTTTCTAAAATTCTAAAATAGAATTCGAAATGAAAATTCTAAAATTCTAAAATGAAATTCTAAATGAAATATCTAAAATTCAAGAGCGCTAAAAGGATTCTAAAAGCGTTCTAAATTATAATTTCTATATGGAATTATAAAAAAAAAAGGAACTTGAAATTAGGTTTGGTAGATACTTATATGGTGTAAGTCTAAGAAAAGTTTCTAAAAAATTTCAAATTTAAAAGAGGCGAAAATGCACGAAAAGGATGCTAAAAACGTTCTCAATCATAATTTCTATGGAATTATTAAATTTAAAAATTTGAAATTTACCATGGTTGATACTTATAAGATGTTAATGCTCTCGAAAAGTGTTTCTTAAAAACAGTGTTGAATTCAGATACTTTTCTCCCGGAGTGATTTTGTGGTTCGGGGGAAGGGACATCATAGGGTTCTTGGGAAGGGGGGGGGGTAAAATTTCAGTTTTTGACCATTGAAAATACAAAATCTCAAATTTACCGCGGGGACATTTCATTGCTCCGGGGGATGCCAAACTTGGACCACCCCCTGAATTTAATACTGCTGAATAATTTAAAAGAGTGAGATGAGCATAAAGCATTCTCAAAATGCCGTATGGGTAAAAAGAGGCGTCAAAATACTCACGATTGAATAATCTTTTATATAATATTAAAAAAAAAAAAAAAAAAAAAAAAAAAAAAAAAAAAAAAAAAAAAAAGAAAGAAAAAGAAAAAAAGAAAATCGATTTTTTGTCCAATTTTGAGATAAATTGTGCCCTTAAATCTCATTTTCACCTAAAACGCAGTGTATTTATGGTGTTTAGTCAGAATGTGACGTATTTAGTCATTTTTAAACTATCCGAAGCAATATAATTACTTCTAATAACTAGTTAGATGTGGCAATTCCAGATCTTTCTTACATCTTTTACATTTTAATATTTTCTGAAAAATGCAGCATAGCAGCGTCATTAGTAAGGTGGCTGAAACCAAAGTCTAGTTCGCAACAACATATGTCAATTTACAATTTAATCTGAAGTTTGACGAATATCCGTGCATTAGTTTTTGAGATAGAGTTATTGAAAAATCTTTAAAAAAAATTGTAAAACAGCGCCACATGTTGGGTGATGTACACCAAAAACTAATCAAGATCAATTTTTTATCAAGTTTGATGAAAATTTCTGCATTATTTCTTGAGATACATTTCTTGCGGAATCGTAAAAAATATAGCATATAGTAAAAAAACTCATGAAAGGAAGGGCCCATTAGCGAGCGAATCCGCCATGTCTTTGTTAACGCCGATTCATCCTAGTTTACCTGCAGTCGACTCTTCATCGAGAAAAGTTTTACACAATCGAAAGTTATCGAGTTGTCCATACAATCAAGAAAATCGATAAAAACATCTCTTTATCGCCCATTACTAGGTAATACATGTCCTATACAATTATGTTTACACCCTCGAGCTTTACGATAATACCATACATATTTTTTCTAGATATTTAACAAAAGTCTAAAATCGTAAGTGGCCGTTCACCTTTGACCATATAATCTATATATACATGTATGTGTGTGCATATGTATTATATGCGTACATACAGTAATGGCGCCCGGTTAACCGAAAAATACCATATTATATTTCCTTTATCAATTTTAAAAGCAAATTAATTGAATTTGACATTCTATTTAATTAAAAGCAAATTACAAAATTCGTAAGGCTGAAAAGTGCACATAATTTATACAAAGAACATGATTTTTTTATATTACTTTACTTTATTTCCAGGGATATGTTTGTTACGAATTGTCTTTTATGATTATTAAGATTGAAAAGTGGTTCAAGCAATAAAAACAAAGCATTTAGTTATAACAAAACATAATTTTACACGATGACTGAAATTATAGGTCATGTTTTCTTAATTTTATTTAACTGTCATAAAAGTTTCACTTAAATATTCATAACTCGAAAGTTCAACATAAATTGTCTGGTATTTAGAAATTATGAAACACTATATGATAAAATTAATTTCTTAACAAAACAAAAACTGCTATTATCCCATCTGCTGATATTATGGCATAAGTATCATCATGCTTAGAAGCATTTTACAGTTTATACATTTTGCATAATTTTGGCAATTGCAGACAAGGGACAAACATTAATAGCCAAAATTTCATGAATAATTGCGATATGCAATCAACCATTCCCGGAGCACAATTGACATAATTGCACGAAGATTGATTCGACTCGAATCGTGATTAGTTCAAAGGAAGAACCAAATAACAAATACAAGAAAATTTAATTCTGTTGCATTAATTGTAAGATTTTATATCTCAAGCAATTACATCTGAATTCCAAAATTAGTCTCTGTTCAAATAAATCCAATGTTTTGGATAAACTTTAATTGAAGTAACAAATTTAATAACAATGTAAATATCATACATGCTGTATTTAAAATAAAAGAAAAAAATCAGATTATGAAGCATTTTCCAAAGTATTCAGAATAATGTAAAAAAAAAAAAAAAAACTTCATCGTTTAATAAATTGAAATAGGATGTCTGACTGATCTATTTAGAAACGCATACACTTTTAAAAAGGCAATTTCAGCGATTGCCAATTATAATCGAAAAATAGTCAGAATCCTTTGAGCAGCCCTGTATATGATATATAGATTTGTATCTATTAATCACATGTATGCAAAAATTTAGTTCAGTTAGGAAAAAATACCTGAATTGAAAATTTCCTTTCAGCAATTTCTGTTAGTAAGCAGAATGATAATGGAACTCTTTTGTGCAGTCCTGTATACGAGTTATAAAATTTATACATAATGAGCAAGCTCACTGACGAAGACCGCATAAGTGACGGTTGAAAACGTTCTGAACTTTTTAAAAAACTTTAAGGAGACGGTGGACGTTAAAATTTTTCTCTTTAAATTTTTATTCTTGCAATATGAAATTTTGTGCATGTATACATTTCACCAAAAACATATAGAACACCTTCAAAAAAAACTTAATCTTATTAAAATTTTCAAATTTTTTTAAAAAAAGTTAAATTTATAAACGAAATTTTAAAATGCTCCTCGTGTTGTAATTTTTGAGATATTTTCATGCTTTTGCATTTTTATCACTTAACACTCTATTGCAAACAAATTTGTGTAAGCTTTTTTAAAACGCTTAAATAGTTAATTTTTTACAGATTTTTTTCTAAATTCCATATCGATTTTCATCAAAATTTTGCCTTTTAATAAGTAAAAAATCAAATTTGACTGTCTTAATGAAGGCGAATTTTAAAAAGCTTACACAATTTCTTTCTAAACAATATCAGGATACTTTCTTATCAATTTCATAAATATTTATCAAAAATTAAGTAGCAAGGAGCATTTCAAAAATCTAAAGACGCTGAAAAATTAGTCTTGAGAAAAAACAGATTTAAATTATATAAATAGACTTATCTTTAATATTTACTTCTTAAAACCTTCATAAAAGATATTTTACTGAAAAAAAAAACTGTTTTAGTACTAATATACCACAGAAATATACCTTTTATGCGACGATTTTGCTATAGACGATTTTGCTCAAATAAAGGTCCACTATCCCCTTAAATCTATTTTTAAGTTTTTATGAGTTTTCTTATGCAACCTTTTAAGTAATTTATGTTCATTTAAGTGTATTTTTACGTTTCAAATTAGTAAACAGGGTGAATTTTGCACTGTTTTTGTTTTTAACTCCAATTATATGAGCAACAAGTTAAAGTTAGTTCAATTTAAAAGAGAATACTGAAATTAAAAATGCACTTCCAATAATCAATCTTCAAAGATAGTAACTGATTTCTTTTGTGTGTCCCTGTAAAAGAACATGCTATGAATGCCCTATTCTATACCGAAAATGCCATAGTAAACATCATTAACATATATCAGTCATATGAAAATCCCAATATATTTACATAAGTTAGAGCGTGAGAAACCAGACAGGCGATCAGGTGGACAGAGAAACCGAATTCATAAACATTACTTTTTGTTAGAAAGTGTTAAAAACATACTTAAAGTTACTTAATACCAAACGTTACTTAAGAATACTTAATAAATAACACCAAAAGAACCTCTTTTATGAGATTGGTTCTTAAATGCCTTTGCAAGGATATGTAAAAATATGCATCAAAAATTTCTGTACTGATGGTAGCTAAGGCGTGGAAAAATTCTTGCACTATAAAACTTGTGTAAACTGAACCTGTCTGTAAAAGGTGCTGTCTTAAATGTTAAATATATATATATATATATATATATATATATATATATATTAATGGCTTTAATAAAATAAATATTATTACTGTAAAAGTAAAAATTGTTATCCCTGTACACCAGTGCACAAAACGGTTTTTAAAAGTTTGAAATTTTAAAAAATGAGATCACAATTACTTTGAAACTGCTGAGACAAATTCAAAAACTCTTTCAGCGTTTATAATGATGAATATTTTTGTTTAACCCTTTGCGGGGCAGGGGAAATTCATTGCTTAAGTAATGAAATAAATGACTGACACCGGAATTTGAAAACAACTTTATTTGTAAATATGAAAACGCTATGTTTCACGCATTAAATAAACCGTAATTTTCTTTAACAAAATTCTGGTGCCAATGTGGCGTTTGGGAATTTAAATTAAGTGGTATATCTATGAAACCAGCGCCCCACAAAGGGTTAAAAAAAAAAAGGGCTTGGTTACATCTCGTCTTTCCTTCTGCACTTAAACAGTTACAAGCAAGAACGAAAGATGTTATAAAATTACGTATCTTTTGAAATTATTACAAGCATGCTATGGCTGTACTGTAGTTTTTAGCACTTTCCAACAAAGTTGAAAAGTGCTTATGCATTCGGTTTGTCTGGCCGTCTGTCAGCGCTCTAACTCTCGTAAATGTACAAGGATTGCCATGAAATTTTTGGACGTTATTTAGGTTTACCCTAGCACGAACCCTATTGAAAATGAAGTTTCTACCATGATTAATTTATTTACAGGGACAGTCAATAGTTTTCCATTACATTACGGCCTATGGGGAAAAATCGTTTCAAATGAATTTTAACATTTATAACACTTTCCAAAAGTTTGAAAAGTGCTTATGAATTAAATGAAAAGTGCTCATGCATTCGATTTGTCTATCCGTCTGTCCGCCTGTCCGCGATCTAACACCTGTAAATATACTCGAATCGCCCTAAAATTTTTATATGTTATTGACGTTTACCCTAGCACAAAACCTATTGAAAATGAAGTTTCTACCATGATTAGTTTATTTACAGGGAGTGTCTAAAATTTTCCATTACATTATGGCCTATAGGGGAAAATCGTTTCAAAGGCTTTTTAAAGATGTTACACCCTGCCAAACATATTAAAATTTACATGCATTTCAGAGGTGCACTAAAATATGTGGTGAAAATATATATCTATTATTCCTTTACAGGGTCACGCTAAAGAATTCCATTGGATAATGGTAAAGGGGGGAATAGTATGCGGCATTTTAAAAATATATTAAACTGTTTCATGTATAACAAAATTGATATACGTCACTGAGGCTTAATATAAATTATACGATACTGTCTTGCATAATATGAAGTACATTGCATTTACAGGGACACACAAAAGATTTCAAATAGTATATTCCTTCCGACGGACTGTATATGTTTCCGATAATGGCTGATGGATGGATGTAATACATTTTAATTATCATATACGCATTTAAGTTTCACTAAATCTTTGAATATTATAAGGGTGTGTATAAATGTTATAGTTGATATACAGGGCTATCCAAAAGAGTTCGCCAACATTACTGAGTATGACCGTAAATTATTTAAAGGTGTTTCTTAAATAAGGTATACATTTTTACGCTGAACTGCATTTAATTTACAAAGAAATGTTTGCGGAATATAGATAAAATGATATACAGAGCCATGCAAAGAATTGTGTACATGGACACCTACAGTGGGTTGCCAAATTATTAGGGACAGTCACATTTATTGCTAGTCATACACTTTGCATGCTCTTGGCTGCGATTCTAAATGGTTTAAGTGTTACAGGAATGTATTTTATCATTGTCAATATCTCTATAATTCAACTTTTAAGTACTTTTAGTATGTTAAATGTTTGTTTGCTTTCTATAAATATTTTAATAACGGGAAAGACGCTAAGTCTTTTTACACGCAATAGTGGAACATGCTTTCCTTTAACTTAAACAAATTTCTTTGGTTTTTTTTTTTGGAAAACTTAAGAATTATATCTGAGTATTATCTTTGTTTATTGATTATATATTTGTTTTTTCGGAAAATTATTTACGATTTAATTTATTTTTTATTTTTAATGATTTCAGTGTGGGTTGAGGGGTTGATTTGTCCCTTAGGAAAAAATTCTGAGGTATAACCTCTTCTTCTGCATACGAGTAATTCTAAAAGGAAAAATAGCAGAACTTGCTTCAGTTTACAAGTCAGTAGTCAACAGGATAAAAATAAATCTGGACAAAAACCAGCAACTTTCACCCAAATGAAGAGGTAAAAGTGGAAAAAAATGCATACGAACTTCACATACGATAGAAAAATCAGGGATATCTGTTTAGGAAACAGAAAGAAAAAGATGGGACTCCTTATTTACATTATTCAAGAATATGAAGTGCCAGTTTTGAGAAAACTGTGCTATGGACATAAGCGGAGGAAGGGTTGACAGGATTTGCATTGGCCAGGCAAAAAAGCCTAGTTGACAGAAGCATCTTGCCTAGGCCCGTGACCACCGCCAGAAGACATTTGATGACGGGAGTAAGGTGCGTTGTTAGGATAATTAATATTTATGTCATTTAAAATCATTTATGTCTAAATTATTAACATATTTATTTTTTTCAGGTGCTTTTCTCAGATGAATCAATCTTTGAGATTTTAGCCGATAAAAGCAGCTTTGTCAGGCGACGCCCAGGCGAAAAATACCGCTATGATTGCACCTTGGATAGTGTTAACACCCTGATAAGGTAATGGTTGTGGCCTGTCATAAGCGCTAAAAGAGTTGGATGCCTTTACAATGTCAAGGGAATCATGAGACAAGATCAGTACAGGCATGTTCTTGAAACTCGGCTGCTTCCACAAATTGAAGAATGGTTCCCAAGTGGTGAAGAGTTTATGTTTATGCATGATTCAGTGCCTTGTTATAAAGCTAGAAGCATTACAAAGTTATGGGAAGACCACAATATCCCAGTTTTACCTTGGCCTGGCAATTCCCCTGACAAGATCCCACAGAAAGCTTATGGAAGATCACCAAGGCAAAATCGCCAAAAATATGATTACAACCAAAGTACAACTCATCGAAAAACTAATAAATGTATGGCATGATAATCTTAAAATAAAAGAAAATGCCAGAAATTGCGAAGAGAGCATGCCGAGACGCATCAAAGCACTCCTTGAAGCTAAAGGAAATGTCACCAAATATTAATATTCTTTACTTAACATTGGTAAATTGGCTATATTATATTTTTGTTGAGTTTTTTTTCATATAATAATACTTGAATACTCAAACTATAATAATAAAGCTTTTTTAACTTAAAAACAGTGTTTATTTTCAAATTATATCCTAATATTGTACAAAAAAACTATATTCCATGACCGTCCCTAATAATTTGGCAACCCACTGTATGAATGATAATTTATGATAATGTGATTTCAGTTGCTTTAAGAGTGTTTTAGTTTAAAATGAATTTTAGCTTTTTACTAAATATAAAGGTACAAATAAACTACAGGGTTGAACAAAAGTTTTCAAGTACGTTTCCCATTTATTAGTACAAGTTGCTCAAAAAGAAATTTTAAGCTTTTTTCTTGCTAAACTAAATTTTTCCCTTTTATAATATGTATATCAACTGACAGATCAAATACAGGGCTGTTCAAAAAATATTAGAATACATATACGGCTATATATCTTTATTTCCCTAATTAACGAAGTTTTGTTAAAGATTTCATGAAGTGTTGGAAAGTGCTTCATAATCTATGCTTAACGAATGATTTTTCTTACTTGCTAACTTTTAATAATTGATTTTTATGCATTTTATTTTGCTGAATACGAACTTTCATTTTTAACCATGGCGTCAGGAATTTTCACAAATCGTAAATTTTAAAGGTAAAAAATGAAAAAATAACGAAAATTTTATACTAAATAATAGACGAGATGGTTTTGTTTTTCACTTTTCATAATCGAATTTTAAGTAATTTTTAACGCTGAATCTGAAAATGACTTTTGCTTTTAACCATCTTGGAGGATTTTTCGCAAATCGCAAATTTCAAAGGTAAAAAGTAAAAAAAAAAAAAAAAATAATAATAATAACAAATCTGATACTAAAAGAGAGATAATTGATTTTTATGTACTTTTTAGTAC
This sequence comes from Maratus speculifer, assembly GCA_964019185.1. Taxonomy (NCBI): domain Eukaryota; kingdom Metazoa; phylum Arthropoda; class Arachnida; order Araneae; family Salticidae; genus Maratus; species Maratus speculifer. The sequence continues at coordinate 71,332,647 of OZ025296.1, forward strand.
TGAATCTGAAAATGGCCTTCATTTTTAACCAATACGGCAGAATTTTGCTCAAATCATTAACTTCAAAATTAAAAAGTTAAGAAAATCTGATCTCATAAAATAGATTTAAAACTTTTTTATTCAATTTAAAATAATTTATTTAATTTTTTGATTGATATTGGGGATTCTTACAGCTAAACAAGTCAGGGATCCGATTCGGAGGATAAGGAAAGTGGTTCCCTTTTAACTTTGAAATTTACGAGTTGCCAGAAATCCTGATGTGATGGTTAAAAATAAAGGTCACTTTCGGATTCAGCGCTACAAAATACTTAAAAATCGATTATGAAAAGTTAAAAAAAACCATAATCACATGCATTTTGTAGCATTCATTTTTCGCCATTTTTTGACCTTTTTAATTTTGAAATTTACGATTTGCTAAAAAGTTTAACGTGATGGTAAAAAAAGAAGGCCATTTTCTGATTCATAGCTACGAAATACAAAAGAATTCATTATCAAAAGTTAAAAAAATCCCTCCCGGCTCGACCTAGAGGCGGAGGTAGATTTCGAAGTTAGGTACAAATTTCACCAACAAAAACTAAATCAAGATTAGTGATAAAACCAGTTTTATCACTAAGAATGAGCTCTGACCTAAACCTTTTGACAAAATTCTAATATATATATGCATACACACAGGCGTATAGACCCCTTGCATTGACATCACAGCAACGGCTATTTAGTGGCTTTACCACTAATCTGGTGCACATCTGGAACCCAATCAAAACATCATAACTCCTCGTTTGTCATTTAAAATCACCTGCGGTCTTTCTGTTTAATTTTGTTTTTTCTTATTCTTGCATTGTTTTTCTAAGTAGGGGGAACTGGGGTACATTGATACAGTTTTTTTCTAAGATTTTTTTTGGTGTCAAGAAAGTAGAAAACTCAAGTTTTTTTTCCATGAGGTGACAGCAAAACTTGTGTAGTGTGTTATAAAAATGTACAATCATTGTTTTATGTAGTATTTTTGCATGCAATTTTAAAAAAATCAAAAAAAGTCATTTGTATCAATGTGCCCCATCCCCGGGGCAGATTGATACGTTTAAGAAAAATGACGACAAAATAATACCAATGCATATTTTTCATAAAAAATGAGTTAGAAAACCATTTTATATTTATTTATAAAAATTCAAATCACCCACAATTTATTTTTAAGCAATATTAAAGCAATCAAAATTAAATATATTATGACTTGATGTTCTGTCTGTTTCTTGTCTGACTGTTGGCTGTGGTAACTTTGTCATATCTAGCACTTCAACCCCAGCATTATCTTCTTTCTTATGAAAGATGAAAAAATTACCAGTTTTTCTGTTTATAAATAGGTTCATAAACAGAAAATAAAGGATAATTATATTAAAAATTCTGTTTATAATATAAGTATCATTTTCTGTTCTGCAGTTTGTTTCTCTTACTTAACATTTCTCATGTCGAAAATACTTTTTTCTCTGGAGAATCGATATAAATTCGAGATTTGCCAGAATGCCGTCCTTTTCTTTTATTAGTTCTACTAGCACTAGATGCTGGGTAAGTTCCTACGTCTTCTGTTTTCAAAAATACTATAAAATGCTCTAATATAAAGAAATTAGAGCTATTTCACTTCAATAAAAACTAATATTAGAAATTTTTCGTGAAAAAAAGGTTGGTTTAAGGAGTGTATGGTAAAAAAAATAATAAAAGATAATGAAAATATGAACTATTAAAGGATTTAGGCTGTATCAATGTGCCCTGTCATAAACTGTATCAATGTGCCCCATACAGCGATTTTGAATAAAATGAGTCTCAAATCCAACACTTCACAATATATCCAACAAAAAATAATGAGGAACTGATAAAGAGTAGCAGTACTTACCAGGGAGAGTATTCATTTTGGTTGAAAATACTGGAACAGTTGTATAATAGCATTTCAATTGTACAACTCAAATTTACTTTTGAACAACAAAAACAATAAATCACCCGTCTCATTTCATCAAACTGCTGAATCATTCCAAGATTTTCTGTATGTAGTTGAATACACTAGCATCACCTTTTGGAGCTGTTGTGAAACTTCCTGTAATGACCCTGTGAGCGGTAGAGGGGGTGTATCAATGTGCCCCATGTATCAATGTACCCCAGTTCCCCCTACTTAAAAAATGAAGCACAGATTACCATTTTTATAAATGTGAAAACTCTACATTTACCTTACTTTTGGGCGCCAGATGAAACATGGGACCAATACGTCTAAAAAAATGTTACCGTAAAAATTGGGAAATATTTTCAATCTAAAAATGTGCGTACAAAAGAAATGGAATCAGATGGTCAGTAAAAGCTTATGAAATAACCCAAATTTTTGTTAGCTGAAAATGAGGACTGAGCTTTACTGGAACCTTAAATCAATCAGGGAAAAGAGGCATTTTTAACTCACTCCATATTTTAATCATCCATAACCAGTTTAAAAATTTGGGTTCATAACTAAATGTTATAGGCTGAAGTAATGAAGTATGAGAACGATTCGTTCAGTACAAAGTGTGAATACAATTCCATTCTAGCGGTTTTGATAACTGGAAGATCAAAGATCCAAGTAAACTCAAAACCTTGAACAGATACGATTCAACCATTTACTAAATATTTGTGTTCAAACATATTTATCTACATCAATTCCTCAACAACCAGATTATATTAATGTTATACTTTAATTATTACATCATGGTTTATATTCGTTTAGCGTTGTAGAGCTTAACTAATTTGGGACAACATAACAATATATTCTATTGACTATTTTCCTCAGCAATCATTTTGAGTGGATAATAGTATAATTCTAAATATAAGGCACCAGTAAAGTTCAGTCCACATTTTCACTAACAAAAATTTGGGTTATTTCATGAGCTTTTACAGATCATCTGATTCCATTTCTTTTGTCTTTTGTACTCACATTTTTAGATTGAAAATATTTCCTAATTTTTTTGGTAACATTTTTCAGATCAAGCTCTACTTTCTCTTTGGTTTTACCAGTTTTTTCTGTGATTTCATAACTTTTTCTTACCTTTTCAGGAACTTTATCAATCACCTTCAACTAAGAAATCTAAACTATTATTAGTATTAGTTTAAAGTTATTGGTAGACATATTAGTTTGGCGAAATACCGGAAATAACGCCAAATCGGCTACAATTTTGGCGAAAAATTTTGCGCGCCAGATTTGGCGATATATTTCCAAGTTCGGGAAAAAGTTGGCGACATATGGCGACAAAACCGCTTCCTTCCAGATGGTAGTCCTACCGCAGTTTCTCGGTGTCTACGCAGATTTTCTTATGACCATAGGTATAAGAAAGAGACAGATTTTCCTATCTACCACAGATTTTCATAGCTTTATTTTCAAATACCGTATTTTCGAGTGTATAGCCCGTACCCTGTGTATAACCCGCACCCCTAAATCGAGCAGTGCAGTAAAAAAAGTTCGTGTATAACCCGCGGAGATGCATCGGTGTATAGTCCGCGGGCTATACACCATTTACGAACGTATATTTCGACCAGGGTTCGAAATTAGAAGCCATTAGTCATACTTTTTAACACAAATTTACCAAATTTTTTCGTGATGCATAATATCTACAGTAATTGGGCTAAAAAATTAAGATTATCAGTACCGTAATTTTCGGAAGAAATGCCGCGGCGTTTACGTGTTTTAAGATAAAATTTCAAGCGATGCGGCGTTGACGCGCATTTTTTTTTTCAAAAAAGCGTGATATTTAAAAAAAAAATTCCGAAAATTAAAAAAAAATCAGTGATAAATTCAAAATTTCGAACGTAAAATGTATACGTATCTTAGGTCATTGGTTGCCAAAAGAATCGAATCCTCGGAATCGATCCGAAATGCAGCAACTCCGAAAAGGAACAATTCCTCGGACTTTATCTGAAATGAAACGACTCTGAAAAGGTTCGATTCCTAGGACTCGTTCCGAAATGAAACGACTCTGTAAAGGAACGATTCCTCGGAATCGTTTCGAAAAAGAACGACTGCTCTGAATCGTTCCGAAATGATATAAATTACGCACTTTTTTTTGTTCTTTGCAACAGGGTCGGTAGATTATTGTTTTGAAAAATAAACTAAAAATGATCTTAAATTCAGAATTGTCGAGATTGGAAGGGTTCCGGATTTTGAATTTTGTACTCTACAAACACAATGGTTATTTACATCTATCAGTGCAATACTTGGCGATAGTTGCGACAGTTCTTCCAAATCCAGAAATAACTGTATTTAAGCAGTAAAAAAAAGCCTTTACAAACAAACTCTCAAAATTTCAAGGCATAGCGAAAAAATTTCACAAATTTCGATGTTTTTTTCAAATTTTTTAAGGTTTAAAAATTGTAGAAAAAATATCACGATTTCCAATTTTTTTTAAAAAATCTTTGTATAACCCGGACCGTGTATAGGCCCCAGCGGCTTTTTGGGAGGTTTTTTTTCTTGTATAAGCCGCGGACTATACAACCGAAAATACGGTAGTTATTTTTATAAATATAGAATTTTTTTCTTCTAAATTATCCCTTTTTAATAGGAATATCAGTACTGAGTAACTATTTTACGTCGAAAATATTTACATAAATGTGCGATGTTGTTTTAACACATATTTAGTTACAGTTTATATATATGTTTATGAAAAATATGTATTTTCTTTCCCGAATGACG